>CATIWC010001854.1:0-215222 GCA_948472305.1 Vicia faba
AGTAATGAAGTAACCTAAAATTTGGTGATGAATAAGAAGAAAAATACTAAATTTGTTTACATCTATTATACAATAATACAATATGATTATGGTGAATAAATATATTATCGAGACTCATTATATAATTTGAATTATTTCCAATGTACATAGAATATGTGTCATTAATTAATAGTCTTTTAACTTAGTTTCTTATTGATGAAGTAACCTAAAATTGGGTGATGGAGAAGAAGAAAAATATTGAAATAGTTTACATCTATTATACCATAATACAATATGAATATGGTGAATAAATATACTATCGAGACTCATTATATAATTTGAATTATTTCCAATGTATATGGAATATGTGTCATTAATTAATAGTCTTTTAACTTAGTTTCTTTGTGAGGAAGAAACCTAAAATTTGGTGATGGAGAAGAAGAAAAATATTAAAATTGTTTACATCTATTATATCATAATACAATATGAATATGGGGAATAAATATACTATCGGGCCATATTATATAATTTGAATTATTACATATGTATATGAAATATGTGACATTAATTAATAGTCTTTTAACTTTGTTTCTTGGTTAAGAAGTAACCTAAATTTGGTGATGGAGAAGAAGAAAAATATTTAAATTGTTTATATATATTATACCATAATACAATACGAATATGGTGAATAAATATACTATCGAGACTCATTATATAATTTGAATTATTTCCAATGTATGTGAAATATGTGTTATTAATTAATAGTCTTTTAACTTACTTTCTTGGTGATGAAGTAACCTAAAATTTGGTGATGGAAAAGAAGAAAATATTGAAATCATTTACATCTACGATACCATAGTACAATATGAATATGGTGAATATATATACTATCGAGACTCATTATATAATTTGAATTATTTCCAGTGTACATAAAATATGTGTCATTAAGTAATAGTCTTTTAACTTAGTTTCTTAGTGATGAAGTAACCTAAAATTCGGTGATGGAGAAGAAGAAAAATATTGAAATTGTTTACATCTATTATATCATAATACAATATGAATATGGTTAATAAATATACTATCGAGAGTCATTATATAATTTGAATTATTTCCAATGTATATGAAATACGTGTCATTAATTAATAGTCTTTTAACTTAGTTTCTTAGTGATGAAGTAACCTAAAATTTGGTGATGGAGAAGAAGAAAAATATTGAAATTGTTTATATCTATTAAATAATAATACGATAAGAATATGATGAATAAATATAATATCTAGACTCATTATATAATTTGAATTATTTCCAATTTATATGGAATATCTTTCATTAATCAATAGTCTTTTAACTTAGTTTCTTGGTGAAGAAGTAACCTGAAATTTGATGATGAAAAAGAAGAAAAATATTGAAATTGTTTACATCTATTATACCATAATTTAATATGAATATCGTGAATAAATATACTATCGAGACTCATTATATACTTTGAATTATTTCTAATGTATATGACGTATGTGTCATTAATTAATAGTCTTTTAACTTAGTTTCTTGGTGATTAAGTAACCTAATATTTGGTGATGGAGAAGAAGAAAAATACTGAAATTTTTTACATCTATTATACCATAACACAATATGAATATGGTGAATAAATATACTATCGAGACTCATTATATAATTTGAATTATTTCCAATGTATATGGAACATGTGTCATTAATTAATAGTCTTTTTAACATAGTTTCTTAGTGATAGAGTAACCTAAAATTTGGTGATGGAGAAGAAGAAAAATACTGAAATTGTTTACATCTATTATACCATAATACAATATGAATATGATGAATAAATATACTATCGAGACTCATTATATAATTTGAATTATATCCAATTAATATGGAATATGTTTCATTAATCAATAGTCTTTTAACTTAGTTTCTTTGTGATGAAGTAACCTGAAATTTGGTGATGGAGAAAAAGAAAAATATTGAAATTGTTTACATCTATTATATCATAATACAATATGAATATGGTGAATAAATATACTATCGGGCCAGATTATATAATTTGAATTATTACAAATGTATATGAAATATGTGTCATTAATTAATAGTCTTTTAACTTTGTTTCTTGGTGAAAAAGTAACCTAAAATTTGGTGATGGAGAAGAAGAAACATATTGATATTGTTTACATCTATTTTACCATAATACAATATGAAAATGGTGAATAAATATATTATCGAGACTCATTATATAATTTAAATTATTACCAATGTATATGAAATATGTGTCATTAATTAATAGTCTTTTAACTTAGTTTCTTGGTGAATAAGTAACCTAAAATTTGATGATGAAAAAGAAGAAAAATATTGAAATTGTTTACATCTATAATACCATAATTCAATATGAATATGGTAATTAAATATATTATCGAGACTCATTATATAATTTGAATTATTACCAATGTATATGAAATATGTGTCATTAACTAATAATTTTTTTAACTTAGTTTCTTGGTGAAGAAGTAACCTAAAATTTGGTGATGGAGAAGAAGAAAAATATTGAAATTGTTTACATCTATTATACCATAATACAACATGAATATGGTGAATAAATATACCATCGAGACTCATTATATAATTTGAATTATTTCCAATGTATATGGAATATGTGTCATTAATTAATAGTCTTTTAACTTAGTTTCTTAGTGATGCAGTAACCTAAAATTTGGTGATGGAGAAAAAAAAATGAAATTGTTTACATCTATTATACCCTAACACAATATGAATATGACTAATAATTATACTATCGAGACTCAATATATAATTTGAATTATTTCCAATGTATATGGAACATGTGTCATTAATTAATATTCTTTTAACTTAGTTTCTTAGTGATGGAGTAACCTAAAATTTGGTGATGGAGAAGAAGAAAAATATAAAAAATTGTTTACATCTATTATACCATAATACAAGATGAATTAGATGAATAAATATACTGTCGAGACTCATTATATAGTTTGAATTATTTCCAATGTACATGGAATATGTGTCATTACTTAATAGTCTTTTAACTTAATTTGTTAGTGATGAAGTAACCTACAATTTGGTGATGGAGAAAAAGAAAAATATTGAAATTATTTACATCTATTATACCATAATATAATATGAATATGATGAATAAATATACTATCAAGACTCATTATATAATTTGAATTATATCCAATTTATATGGAATATGTTTAATTAATCAATAGTCTTTTAACTTAGTTTCTTTCTGATGAAGTAACCTAAAATTTGATGATGGAGAAGAAGAAAAATATTGAAATTATTTACATCTATTATACCATAATACAATATGAATATGGTGAATAAATATACTATCGAGACTCATTATATAATTTGAATTATTACCAATGTATATGAAATATGTGTTATTAATTAATAGTCTTTTAACTTAGTTTTTTGGTGAAGAAGTAACCTAAAATTTGATGATGAAAAAGAAGAAAAATATGGAAATTATTTACATCTATAATACCATAATACAATATGAATATGGTGAATAAATATACTATCGAGACTCATTATATACTTTGAATTATTACCAATGTATATGAAATATGTGTCATTAATTAATAGTCTTTTAACTTAGTTTCTTAGTGATAAAGTAACCTAAAACTTTGTTATGGACAGGAAGAAAAATATTGAAATCGTTTACATCTATGATACCATAATACAATATGAATATGGTGAATAAATATACTATCGGGCCTGATTATATAATTTGAAGTATTACCATTGTATATGAAATATGTGTCATAAATAAATAGTTTTTTTAACTTAGTTTCTTGGTGAAGAAGTAACCTAAAATTTGGTGATGGAGAAGAAGAAAAATATTAAAATTGTTTACATTTATTATACCATATTATAATATGAATATGGGGAATGAATATACTATCGAGACTCATTATATAATTTGAATTATTTGCAATGTATATGGGATATGTGTCATTAATAAATAGTCTTTTAACTTAGTTTCTTAGTGATGAAGTAACCTAAAATTTGGTGATGAAGAATAAGAAAAAATATTGAAATTGTTTATATCTGTTATACCAGAATACAATACGGATATGGTGAATAAGTATACTATCGAGACTCATTATATAATTTGAATTATTACAAATATATATGAAATATGTGTCATTAATTAATAGTCTTTTAACTTAGTTTCTTGGTGAAGAAGTAACCTAAAATTTGGTGATGGAGAAGAAGAAAAATATTGAAATTGTTTACATCTATTATACCATAATACAATATGAATATGGGGAATAAATATACTATCGAGATTCATTATATAATTTGAATCATTTCCAATGTATATGGAAAATGTGTCATTAATTAATTGTCTTTTAACTTAGTTTATTAGTGATGAAGTAACCTAAAATTTGTTGATCGAGAAGAAGAAAAAATACTGAAATTGTTTACATCTATTATACCATAATACAATATGAATAAGGTGAATAAATATACTATCGAAACTCATTATATAATTTGAATTATTTCCAATGTACATGGAATATGTGTCATTAATTAATAGTCTTTTAACTTAGTTTCTTAATTATGAAGTAACCTAAAATTTGGTGATGGGGAAGAAGAAAAATATTGAAATTGTTTACATCTATTATATCATAATACAATATTAATATGGGGATTAAATATACTATCGGGACAGATTATATAATTTGAATTATTACAAATATATATGAAATATGTGTCATTAATTAATAGTCTTTTAACTTTGATTCTTGGTTAAGAAGTAACCTTAAATTTGGTGATAGAGAAGAAGAAAAATATTTAAACTGTTTACATCTATAATACCATAATACAATATGAATATGGTGAATAAATATACTATCGAGACTCATTATAAAATTTGAATTATTACCAATGTATATGAAATTTGTATCATTAATTAATAGTCTTTTACTTAGTTTCTTGGTGAAGAAGTAACCTAAAATTTGATGATTAAAAAGAAGAAAAATATTGAAATTGTTTACATCTATTATACCATAATACAATATAAATATGGTGAATGAATATACTATCGAGACTCATTATATACTTTGAATTATTACCAATGTATATAAAATATGTGTCATTAATTAATAGTCTTTTAACTTAGTTTCTTGGTGATGAAGTAACCTAAAATTTTGTGATGGAAAAGAAGAAAAATATTGAAATCATTTACATCTATGATACCATAATACAATATGAATATGGTGAATATATATACTATCGAGACTCATTATATAATTTGAATTATTTCCAATATACATGGAATATGTGTCATTAAATAATAGTCTTTATACTTAGTTTCTTAGTGATAAAGTAATCTAAAATTTGGTGATAAAGAAGAAGAAAAATATTGAAAATGTTTACATCTATTATACCATAATACAATATGAATATGATGAATAAATATACTATCAGGCCTGATTATATAATTTGAAGTATTACAAATGTATATGAAATATGTGTCATTAATTAATAGTTTTTTAAACTTAGTTTCTTTGTGAAGAAGTAACCTAAAATTTGGTGAATAAGAAGAAGAAAAATACTGAAATTGTTTAAATCTATTATACCATAATACAATATGAATATGGTGAATAAATATACTATCGGGACAAATTATATACTTTGAATTATTTCCAATGTATATGGAATATGTGTCATTAATTAATAGTCTTTTAACTTAGTTTCTTAGTGATGGAGTAACCTAAAATTTGGTGATGGAGAAGAAGAAAAATATAAAAAATTGTTTACATCTATTATACCATAATACCAGATGAATATGATGAATAAATATACTGTCGAGACTCATTATATAATTTGAATTATTTCCAATGTACATGGAATATGTGTTATTACATAATAGTCTTTTAACTTAATTTGTTAGTGATGAAGTAACCTACAATTTGGTGATGGAGAAAAAGAAAAATATTGAAATTATTTACATCAATTATACCATAATATAATATGAATATGATGAATAAATATACTATCAAGACTCATTATATAATTTGAATTATATCCAATTTATATGGAATATGTTTAATTAATCAATAGTCTTTTAACTTAGTTTCTTTCTGATGAAGTAACCTGAAATTTGGTGATGGAGAATAGGAAAATTTTTGAAATTGTTTACATCTATTATATCATAATACAATATGAATATGGTGCATAAATATACTATCGGGCCAGATTATATAATTTGAATTATTACAAATTTATATGAAATATGTGTCACTAATTAATAGTCTTTTAACTCTGTTTCTTGGTGAAGAAGTAACCTAAAATTTGATGATGGAGAAGAAGAAAAATATTGAAATTATTTACATCTATTATACCATAATACAATATGAATATGGTGAATAAATATACTATCGAGACTCATTATATAATTTGAATTATTACCAATGTATATGAAATATGTGTTATTAATTAATAGTCTTTTAACTTAGTTTCTTGGTGAAGAAGTAACCTAAAATTTGATGATGAAAAAGAAGAAAAATATGGAAATTATTTACATCTATAATACCATAATACAATATGAATATGGTGAATAAATATACTATCGAGACTCATTATATACTTTGAATTATTACCAATGTATATGAAATATGAGTCATTAATTAATAGTCTTTTAACTTAGTTTCTTAGTGATGAAGTAACCTAAAATTTTGTGATGGACAGGAAGAAAAATATTGAAATCGTTTACATCTATGATACCATAATACAATATGAATATGGTGAATAAATATACTATCGGGTCTGATTATATAATTTGAAGTATTACCATTGTATATGAAATATGTGTCATTAATTAATAGTCTTTTAACTTAGTTTCTTGGTGAAGAAGTAACCTAAAATTTTGTGATGGAGAAGAAGAAAAATATTGAAATTGTTTACATTTATTATACCATATTATAATATGAATATGGTGAATGAATATACTATCGAGACTCATTATATAATTTGAATTATTTGCAATGTATATGGAATATGTGTCATTAATTAATAGTCTTTTAACTTAGTTTCTTAGTAATGAAGTAACCTAAAATTTGGTGATGAAGAATAAGAAAAATATTGAAATTGTTTATATCTGTTATACCATAATACAATACGAATATGGTGAATAAGTATACTATCGAGACTCATTATATAATTTGAATTATTACAAATATATATGAAATATGTGTCATTAATTAATAGTCTTTTAACTTAGTTTCTTGGTGAAGAAGTAACCTAAAATTTGGTGATGGAGAAGAAGAAAAATATTGAAATTGTTTACATCTATTATACCATAATACAATATGAATATGGTGAATAAATATACTATCGAGATTCATTATATAATTTGAATCATTTTCAATGTATATGGAATATGTGTCATTAATTAATTGTCTTTTAACTTAGTTTATTAGTGATGAAGTAACCTAAAATTTGGTGATCGAGAAGAAGAAAAATACTGAAATTGTTTATATCTATTATACCATAATACAATATGAATAAGGTGAATAAATATACTATCGAAACTCATTATATAATTTGAATTATTTCCAATGTACATGGAATATGTGTCATTAATTAATAGTCTTTTAACTTAGTTTCTTAATTATGAAGTAACCTAAAATTTGGTGATGGAGAAGAAGAAAAATATTGAAATTGTTTACATCTATTATATCATAATACAATATTAATATGGGGATTAAATATACTATCAGGATAGATTATATAATTTGAATTATTACAAATATATATGAAATATTTGTCATTAATTAATAGTCTTTTAACTATGATTCTTGGTTAAGAAGTAACCTTAAATTTGATGATAGAGAAGAAGAAAAATATTTAAATTGTTTACATCTATAATACCATAATACAATATGAATATGGTGAATAAATATACTATCGAGACTCATTATAAAATTTGAATTTTACCAATGTATATGAAATTTGTGTCATTAATTAATAGTCTTTTACTTAGTTTCTTGGTGAAGAAGTAACCTAAAATTTGATGATTAAAAAGAAGAAAAATATTGAAATTGTTTACATCTATTATACCATAATACAATATAAATATGGTGAATGAATATACTATCGAGACTCATTATATACTTTGAATTATTACCAATGTATATAAAATATGTGTCATTAATTAATAGTCTTTTAACTTAGTTTCTTGGTGATTAAGTAACCTAAAATTTTGTGATGGAAAAGAAGAAAAATATTGAAATCATTTACATATATGATACCATAATAAAATTTGAATATGGTGAATATATATACTATCGAGACTCATTATATAATTTGAATTATTTCCAATATACATGGAATATGTGTCATTAAATAATAGTCTTTATACTTAGTTTCTTAGTGATAAAGTAATCTAAAATTTGGTGATAGAGAAGAAGAAAAATATTGAAAATGTTTACATCTATTATATCATAATACAATATGAATATGATGAATAAATATACTATCAGGCCTGATTATATAATTTGAAGTATTACAAATGTATATGAAATATGTGTCATTAATTAATAGTTTTTTAAACTTAGTTTCTTTGTGAAGAAGTAACCTAAAATTTGGTGAATAAGAAGAAGAAAAATACTGAAATTGTTTATATCTATTATACCATAATACAATATGAATATGGTGAATAAATATACTATCGAGACTCATTATATACTTTGAATTATTTCCAATGTATATGGAACATGTGTCATTAATTAATAGTCTTTTAACTTAGTTTCTTAGTGATGAAGTAACCTAAAATTTGGTGATGGAGAATAAGAAAAATATTGAAATGGTTTATATCTATTATATCATAATACAATATGAATATGATGAATAAATATACTATCGAGACTCATTATATAATTTGAATTATTTCCAATGTATATGAAATATGTGTCATTAATTAATAGTCTTTTAACTTTGTTTCTTGGTGAAGAAGTAACCTAAAATTTGGTGATGGAGAAGAAGAAAAATATTGAAATTGTTTACATCTATTATACCATAATACAATATGAATATGGTGAATAAATATACTATCGAGACTCATTATATAATTTGAATTATTTCCAATGTATATGGATATGTGTCATTAATTAATAGTCTTTTAACTTAGTTTATTTGTGATGAAGTAACCTAAAATTTGGTGATGGAGAAGAAGAAAAATGTTGATATTGTTTACATCTATTATACCATAATACAATATGAATAAGGTGAATAAATATACTATCGAGACTCATTATATAATTTGAATTATTTCCAATGTACATGGAATATGTGTCATTAATTAATAGTATTTTAACTTAGTTTCTTAATTATGAAGTAACCTAAAATTTGGTAAAGGAGAAGAAGAAAAATATTGAAATTGTTTACATCTATTATGCCATAATACAATATGATTATGATGAATAAATATACTATCGAGACTCATTATATAATTTGAATCATTTCCAATTTATATGGAATATGTTTCATTAATCAAAAGTCTTTTAACTTTGTTTCTTTGTGATGAAGTAACCTAAAATTTGGTGATGGAGAAGAAGAAAAATATTGAAATTGTTTACATCTATTATATCATAATACAATATGAATATGGTGAATAAATATACTATCGGGCCAGATTATATAATTTGAATTATTACAAATGTATATGAAATATGTGTCATTAATTAATAGTCTTTTAACTTTGTTTCTTGGTGAAAAAGTAACCTAAAATTTGGTGATGGAGAAGAAGAAACATATTGATATTGTTTACATCTATTTTACCATAATACAATATGAAAATGGTGAATAAATATATTATCGAGGCTCATTATATAATTTGAATTATTACCAATGTATATAAAATATGTGTCATTAATTAATAGTCTTTTAACTTAGTTTCTTGGTGAATAAGTAACCTAAAATTTGATGATGAAAAAGAAGAAAAATATTGAAATTGTTTACATCTATAATACCATAATACAATATAAATATGGTGAATAAATATATTATCGAGGCTCATTATATAATTTGAATTATTACCAATGTATATGAAATATGTGTCATTAATTAATAGTCTTTTAACTTAGTTTCTTGGTGAATGAGTAACCTAAAATTTGATGATGAAAAAGAAGAAAAATATTGAAATTGTTTACATCTATAATACCATAATACAATATGAATATGGTGAATAAATATATTATCGAGACTCATTATATAATTTGAATTATTACCAATGTATATGAAATATGTGTCATTAACTAATAATTTTTTTAACTTAGTTTCTTAGTGATGAAGTAACCTAAAATTTGGTGATGGAGAAAAAAAAATAATGAAATTGTTTACATCTATTATACCATAACATAATATGAATATGACTAATAATTATACTATCGAGAATCAATATATAATTTGAATTATTTCCAATGTATATGGAACATGTGTCATTAATTAATAGTCTTTTAACTTAGTTTCTTAGTGATGGAGTAACCTAAAATTTGGTGATAGAGAAGAAGAAAAATATAAAAAATTGTTTACATCTATTATACCATAATACAAGATGAATATGATGAATAAATATACTATCGAGACTCATTATATAATTTGAATTATTTCCAATGTACATGGAATATGTGTCATTACTTAATAGTCTTTTAACTTAATTTGTTAGTGATGAAGTAACCTAAAATTTGGCGATGGAGAAAAAGAAAAATATTGAAATTATTTACATCTATTATACCATAATATAATATGAATATGATGAATAAATATACTATCAAGACTCATTATATAATTTGAATTATATCCAATTTATATGGAATATGTTTAATTAATCAATAGTCTTTTAACTTAGTTTCTTTCTGATGAAGTAACCTGAAATTTGGTGATGGAGAATAGGAAAATTTTTGAAATTGTTTACATCTATTATATCATAATACAATATGAATATGGTGAATAAATATACTATCGGGCCAGATTATATAATTTGAATTATTACAAATTTATATGAAATATGTGTCACTAATTAATAGTCTTTTAACTCTGTTTCTTGGTGAAGAAGTAACCTAAAATTTGATGATGGAGAAGAAGAAAAATATTGAAATTATTTACATCTATTATACCATAATACAATAAGAATATGATGAATAAATATACTATCTAGACTCATTATATAATTTAAATTATTTCCAATTTATATGGAATATCTTTCATTAATCAATAGTCTTTTAACTTAGTTTCTTGGTGAAGAAGTAACCTGAAATTTGATGATGAAAAAGAAGAAAAATATTGAAATTGTTTACATCTATTATATCATAATTCAATATGAATATGGTGAACAAATATACTACCGAGACTCATTATATACTTTGAATTATTTCTATTGTATATGACGTATGTGTCATTAATTAATAGTCTTTTAACTTAGTTTCTTGGTGATTAAGTAACCTAATATTTGGTGATGGAGAAGAAGAAAAATACTGAAATTTTTTACATCTATTATACCATAACACAATATGAATATGGTGAATAAATATACTATCGAGACTCATTATATAATTTGAATTATTTCCAATGTATATGGAACATGTGTCATTAATTAATAGTCATTTAACATAGTTTCTTAGTGATAGAGTAACCTAAAATTTGGTGATGGAGAAGAAGAAAAATACTGAAATTGTTTACATCCAATATGTCATAATACAAGATGAATATGGTGAATAAATATACTATCGAGACTCATTATATAATTTGAATTATTTCCAATGTACATGGAATATGTGTCATTAATTAATAGTCATTATATAATTTGAATTATTTCCAATGTACATGGAATATGTGTACATGGAATATGTGTCATTAATTTGAATTATATAAGTTTCTTAGTGATGAAGTAACCTAAAATTTGGTGATGGAGAAGAAGAAAAATATTAAAATTGTTTACATCTATTATACCATAATACAATATGAATATGATGAATAAATACACTATCGAGACTCATTATATAATTTGAATTATATCCAATTAATATGGAATATGTTTCATTAATCAATAGTCTTTTAACTTAGTTTCTTTGTGATGAAGTAACCTGAAATTTGGTGATGGAGAAGAAGAAAAATATTGAAATTGTTTACATCTATTATATCATAATACAATATGAATATGGTGAATAAATATACTATCGGGCCAGATAATATAATTTGAATTATTACAAATGTATATGAAATATGTGTCATTAATTAATAGTCTTTTAACTTAGTTTCTTAGTGATGAAGTAACCTAAAATTTGATGATGGAGAAAAAAAATAATGAAATTGTTTACATCTATTATACCATAACACAATATGAATATGACTGATTATTATACTATCGAGATTCAATATATAATTTGAACTATTTCCAATGTATATGGAACATGTGTCATTAATTAATAGTCTTTTAACTTAGTTTCTTAGTGATGGAGTAACCTAAAATTTGGTGATGGAGAAGAAGAAAAATATAAAAAATTGTTTACATCTATTATACCATAATACAAGATGAATATGATGAATAAATATACTATCGAGACTCATTATATAATTTGAATTATTTCCAATGTACAAGGAATATGTGTCATTACTTAATAGTCTTTTAACTTAATTTGTTAGTGATGAAGTAACCTAAAATTTGGTGATGGAGAAAAAGAAAAATATTGAAATTATTTACATCTATAATACCATAATATAATATGAATATGATGAATAAATATACTATCAAGACTCATTATATAATTTGAATTATATCCAATTTATATGGAATATGTTTAGTTAATCAATAGTCTATTAACTTAGTTTCTTTCTAATGAAGTAACCTGAAATTTGGTGATGGAGAATAGGAAAAATTTTGAAATTGTTTACATCTATTATATCCTAATACAATATGAATATGGTGAATAAATATACTATCGGGCAAGATTATATAATTTTAATTATTACAAATTTATATGAAATATGTGTCACTAATTAATAGTCTTTTAACTTTGTTTCTTGGTGAAGAAGTAACCTAAAATTTGATGATGGAGAAGAAGAAAAATATTGAAATTATTTACATCTATTATACCATATTACAATATGAATATGGTGAATAAATATACTATCGAGACTCATTATATAATTTGAATTATTACCAATGTATATGAAATATGTGGAATTAATTAATAGTCTTTTAACTTAGTTTCTTGGTGAAGAAGTAACCTAAAATTTGATGATGAAAAAGAAGAAAAATATGGAAATTATTTACATCTATAATACCATAATACAATATGAATATGGTGAATAAATATACTATCGAGACTCATTATATACTTTGAACTATTACCAATGTATATGAAATATCTGTCATTAATTAATAGTCTTTTAACTTAGTTTCTTAGTGATGAAGTAACCTAAAATTTTGTGATGGACAGGAAGAAAAATATTGAAATCGTTTACATCTATGATACCATAATACAATATGAATATGGTGAATAAATATACTATCGGGCCTGATTATATAATTTGAAGTATTACCATTGTATATGAAATATGTGTAATTAATTAATAGTTTTTTTAACTTAGTTTCTTGGTGAAGAAGTAACCTAAAATTTGGTGATGTAGAAGAAGAAAAATATTGAAATTGTTTACATTTATTATACCATATTATAATATGAATATGGGGAATGAATATACTATCGAGACTCATTATATAAGTTGAAATATTTGCAATGTATATGGAATATGTGTCATTAATTAATAGTCTTTTAACTTAGTTTCTTAGTGATGAAGTAACCTAAAATTTGGTGATGAAGAATAAGAAAAATATTGAAATTGTTTATATCTGTTATACCATAATACAATACGAATATGGTGAATAAGTATACTATCGAGACTCATTATATAATTTGAATTATTACAAATATATATGAAATATGTGTCATTAATTAATAGTCTTTTAACTTAGTTTCTTGGTGAAGAAGTAACCTAAAATTTGGTGATGGAGAAGAAGCAAAATTTTGAAATTGTTTACATCTATTATACCATAATACAATATGAATATGGTGAATAAATATACTATCGAGATTCATTATATAATTTGAACATTTCCAATGTATATGGAATATGTGTCATTAATTAATTGTCTTTTAACTTAGTTTATTAGTGATGAAGTAACCTAAAATTTGGTGACCGAGAAGAAGAAAAATACTGAAATTGTTTACATCTATTATACCATAATACAATATGAATAAGGTGAATAAATATACTATCGAAACTCATTATATAATTTAAATTATTTCCAATGTACATGGAATATGTGTCATTAATTAATAGTCTTTTAACTTAGTTTCTTAATTATGAATTAACCTAAAATTTGGTGATGGAGAAGAAGAAAAATATTGAAATTGTTTACATCTATTATATCATAATACAATATTAATATGGGGATTAAATATACTATCGGGACAGATTATATAATTTGAATTATTACAAATGTATATGAAATATGTGTCATTAATTAATAGTCTTTTAACTTTGATTCTTGGTTAAGAAGTAACCTTAAATTTGGTGATAGAGAAGAAGAAAAATATTTAAATTGTTTACATCTATAATACCATAATACAATATGAATATGGTGAATAAATATACTATCGAGACTCATTATATACTTTGAATTATTACCAATGTATATGAAATATGTGTCATTAATTAATAGTCTTTTAACTTAGTTTCTTAGTGATGAAGTAACCTAAAATTTTGTGATGGACAGGAAGAAAAATATTGAAATCGTTTACATCTATGATACCATAATACAATAGATTATGGTGAATAAATATACTATCGGGCCTGATTATATAATTTGAAGTATTACCATTGTATATGAAATATGTGTCATTAATTAATAGTTTTTTTAACTTAGTTTCTTGGTGAAGAAGTAACCTAAAATTTGGTGATGGAGAAGAAGAAAAATATTTAAATTGTTTACATTTATTATACCATATTATAATATGAATATGGGGAATGAATATACTATCGAGACTCATTATATAATTTGAATTATTTGCAATGTATATGGAATATGTGTCATTAATTAATAGTCTTTTAACTTAGTTTCTTACTGATGAAGTAACCTAAAATTTGGTGATGAAGAATAAGAAAAATATTGAAATTGTTTATATCTGTTATACCATAATACAATACGAATATGGTGAATAAGTATACTATCGAGACTCATTATATAATTTGAATTATTACAAATATATATGAAATATGTGTCATTAATTAATAGTCTTTTAACTTAGTTTCTTGGTGAAGAAGTAACCTAAAATTTGGTGATGGAGAAGAAGAAAAATTTTGAAATTGTTTACATCTATTATACCATAATACAATATGAATATGGTGAATAAATATACTATCGAGATTCATTATATAATTTGAATCATTTCCAATGTATATGGAATATGTGTCATTAATTAATTGTCTTTTAACTTAGTTTATTAGTGATGAAGTAATCTAAAATTTGGTGATCGAGAAGAAGAAAAATACTGAAATTGTTTACATCTACTATACCATAATACAATATGAATAAGGTGAATAAATATACTATCGAAACTCATTATATAATTTGAATTATTTCCAATGTACATGGAATATGTGTCATTAATTAATAGTCTTTTAACTTAGTTTCTTAATTATGAATTAACCTAAAATTTGGTGATGGAGAAGAAGAAAAATATTGAAATTGTTTACATCTATTATATCATAATACAATATTAATATGGGGATTAAATATACTATCGGGACAGATTATATAATTTGAATTATTACAAATGTATATAAAATATGTGTCATTAATTAATAGTCTTTTAACTTTGATTCTTGGTTAAGAAGTAACCTTAAATTTGGTGATAGAGAAGAAGAAAAATATTTAAATTGTTTACATCTATAATACCATAATACAATATGAATATGGTGAATAAATATACTATCGAGACTCATTATATACTTTGAATTATTACCAATGTATATGAATTATGTGTCATTAATTAATAGTCTTTTAACTTAGTTTCTTAGTGATGAAGTAACCTAAAATTTTGTGATGGACAGGAAGAAAAATATTGAAATCGTTTACATCTATGATACCATAATACAATAGATTATGGTGAATAAATATACTATCGGGCCTGATTATATAATTTGAAGTATTACCATTGTATATGAAATATGTGTCATTAATTAATAGTTTTTTTAACTTAGTTTCTTGGTGAAGAAGTAACCTAAAATTTGGTGATGGAGAAGAAGAAAAATATTGAAATTGTTTACATTTATTATACCATATTATAATATGAATATGGGGAATGAATATGTAACACCCCGTTTTCAATTAATTGATTTATTTAAATTTGGGAATTTATTTTATTAGAATTAATAAAATAAAAAGAATTATTTATTTTGGAGTGTTTGAGGAAAATAAAAGAAATAAGGAATATTGGGATTTTTATGTTATTGGGCTTAGATGTTGTTAGTAAAGAGTGGGGGTGCAGAGAAATAAAGTTATGTTTGGGACTTAGGCCATTTTCTCATTTTTGGTTTTCACGTAAGAACAGAAGTTGGAATTTGGGAAAATAGAGCTCTGAAGAACGGAGAACGAAGATCATCGCTCAAGAACTCAAAGCTGCTAATTGATAAGGTAAGGGGGGTTTATACTCGATTTATATTTGTTTATGGGTTTATGTACGGTTGATTCGGGTAATCGTAGGAAATCCCAATTGTTAGATGTTTCTAGGGATCGATAACCTTAGGATTGAACTTTGTTAGAAAAGGTTTAAGTTCCCGATTTTATGAACCAATTAGAGACTTTAGATTCCTATGATGGATTGGATGTCCTTGTACCATATTGCACCGCCGTAGAGAGGTATTTTCGTGCAAAAAAATGGGTATAAGAGCTGCTGCAAAAACAGAAAAATTGGGTTCGCACTCATCAACACGGGCGCGTTGATTTACGCGGGCACCCGTGTTGATTCACTGTAATGCTGATGAAAATGTGTTTTCTGGCCATAATTCAACACGGGCGTGTTGATTAACACGGGCGCCCGTGTTGATTCACTGTGTTGGCATAAAAATGGGTTTTCTGGGCACAATTCAACACGGGCCGTGTTGATTTACACGGGCGCCCGTGTTGATCCCCTGTTTTGTCAAAAAAACGTGTTTTCTGGACACATTTCCACACGGGCAGTGTTGTTTTACACGGGCACCCGTGTTAAACCTCCTGTGTTGGTTTTTAAACTATGTTTTCCGTGCATGTTGTTAAGTACGGATTGATCCGGTTTTGATGTGCAGTGTTTGACATGTTTTGAATATGTGTTTATTGAATTCCTAGTGTTGATTGATGTGTGTATCGAATAACGATTGTATGTTATGATACCAACACTATGTGGATCTTATTGTCATGCTTTTAGATTATGTTGTCAAGCATGAATTATGATATAACTTGACATGATTGTTGTTTAATAGTATGCTGAGTGGTTACATGCTATTCCTATCATGTTATGTTTGATATTGTTGATGTGCATGATATGTTGATTGATATTCATAGTATGCTGAGTGTTACATACTTACATATCATGTTGCATTTGTTAATTCCCATTGTGTGGAATTAACATGGTGGCCAATATACGTGTCCGCGATATAATGGAACGTTGAGGTGGTAGCCGTGTCCGCGATATAATGGAACGGTGAGTTATCCGTGACCCGCGATTTAATGGGGCGGTGAAGTGGTACCACATGCATGGGTGTGTTGCATTACTCGAATATAACATGAATGGATGATTTTTCCAATGTTATATTTGATTGTTTGTATGCACGTATGATTGATAAATGGTTGATGATGTTTGATGAATATTTGCAAATATGAAAGGCAATATGTCATGGATATATGAATTGTAAAGGTTTTGTAAACTATGAAATATGCTAATTATTGGGTGATGCTTATGATTTTCGTGAATTGATTGTTATGAATGTATAACCAAATGTATATTTGAGAAGCTCACCCTTACTGTTGAATATTTCAGATTGAGGAGCTTCGCTCAGGTGCTTGGCGAAGGCTTATCGTGTCTAGTTTAGTTTCGTTTTAGTATGTCCGGGTCATGCTCTGATAGTTGTAACTCCGGGAACGTTTGGTTGTCGAGCTGCTTTAGTCAGACTCGTTTATTTTCTTTTAATTGTTATAATATGACGTTGACTTTTCCAGGTGTTAATCCCTGATGATTTTGGAAAATATTATAACATTTGATTTTATTAAATAAATTATTCCGCTGTGTAGACATGTATGAGTTACCACTAAAATTATGCATGACAGGAATTTATTTTATTAAAAGAGAATTGTAGCATTCCTCGATTATTACATGTACTCTGAGTTTATAATTTTTAATATTTGCGAAAATTATATGCGGGGTTTTAGAGGGTGTTACAATAGTGGTATCAGAGCATAGTCGGTCGTTGTGACCAGAGTCTTGAGTCAGTCATTCCTTTTCGTATGCGACTAGTGCAAGGTAACACTGTCGATACTGTATTCTGATGTGGAGTATGTTTTAATTCTCAGGAATATGGCTGGAAGAGGTAATGGACGAAATGATGCTGCACTAGCTGAGGCTTTGGGGATGTTAGCTGGTGTACTTGCTGGAAACCCAACTGGAGGCGTGATTGGTGCTGATAGGCAATTGGGAAATTTCCAGAGGAACAATCCTCCGTTGTTCAAAGGTACACATGACCCCGAAGGTGCTCAGAAGTGGTTGAAGGAAATCGAAAGGATTTTCCGTGTGATCGATTGTGCTGAAGATCTGAAAGTCAGATATGGTACGCATATGTTGGCAGAAGAGGCCGACGACTGGTGGGTTGCCACAAGGACTGAAATGGTTCAGGATGGAGAGGCACTGACTTGGGCTAACTTCAGAAGGGCTTTTCTGAGGAGGTACTTTCCTGAAGATGTTCGGGGAAGAAAGGAAATTGAATTTTTGGAGCTTAAGCAGGGCAATCTGACTGTTAGTGAGTATGCTACTAAGTTCACTGAGCTGGCAAAGTATTATGCACACTACAACAATGATGAGGCTGAAGAATTCTCTAAATGTATCAAATTTGAGAATGGTCTCCGAGATGAGATTAAGCAGGGAATCAGGTACCAGCGTATTCGTAGATTTTCTGATCTGGTGGATTGTAGCAGAATCTTGGAAGAAGATATTACCAAGAATCGGTCGTCTCACTCTCGTGGGGCTGTTGATAAAAGAGGGAAGCAACATATGGACCGTGGCAAGCCATATGGTAGAGATAACCAGAGATCAGGCGGTTGGAAAAGGCCTAGTGGGGGAGATTCTAAGGCTCCTATCAGATGCTACAGGTGTGGTGAGTCTGGTCATCACATTCGAGATTGCAAGAGTGATGAGAAGAAGTGCTATAAATGTGGAAAGGCTGGTCATTTGTCTATTGATTGCAAAGGGAAGTCTGTTACTTGTTACAATTGTGGCGAAGAAGGTCACATTCATCCGCAGTGTCCTAAGCCTAGGAAGGATCAGTCAGGTGGAAAAGTGTTTGCTTTGTCTGGATCTGAGACTACCCCAGAGGATCGATTGATTAAAGGTACGTGTTTTATTCATGGCACACCTTTAGTTGCAATTATTGATACTGGTGCAACTCATTCTTTCATTTCTTTGGATTGTGCTGAGAGGTTGAAACTGGACATATCTGGTATGCAAGGTAGCATGGTTGTTGATACTCCTGCATCGGGTTCAGTGACAACTTCACTCGTATGTAGGAATTGTCCTATTGAGATTTTTGGTAGAGGTTTCGGTATGGATTTAGTGTGCCTACCGCTTGAACAAATTGATATTATCCTTGGGATGAACTGGTTGGAATTTAACCGGGTTCATCTGAACTGCTTTGCTAAGACGGTAATTTTCCCAGAAGCAGTTGGTGTCGAGAATTTGACTATGACTGCTAGGCAGGTGCAAGAAGCAATGGAAGATGGTGCTAATGTGTTTATGTTACTTGCTTCGTTAGATGCAACAGGAAAGGTCAGGAGTAGTGAATTGCCAGTGGTGTGTGATTTTCCAGAAGTCTTTCCTGATGATGTTGGCGAGTTACCTCCTGAGAGAGAAGTGGAATTTTCTATAGATTTAATTCCTGGTACGAGACCGGTGTCGATGGCGCCATATCGTATGTCTGCGTCTGAATTGGCTGAATTGAAGAGTCAGTTGGAAGATTTACTGGAGAAGAAGTTTATTCGTCCAAGTGTTTCGCCTTGGGGTGCTCCGGTATTGTTGGTTAAGAAGAAAGAAGGTTCTATGAGACTGTGTGTTGATTACAGGCAATTGAACAAGGTAACCATTAAGAATCGGTACCCGTTACCGAGGATTGATGATTTAATGGATCAGTTAATTGGAGCCAGTGTATTCAGTAAGATTGATTTGAGATCTGGATATCATCAGATTCGTGTGAAAGCGGAAGATATTCAAAAGACTGCTTTTCGAACGAGGTATGGGCATTATGAATATTCTGTTATGCCGTTCGGAGTTACTAATGCACCTGGTGTTTTCATGGAATATATGAATAGGATTTTTCACCCATATCTGGATAAGTTTGTTGTGGTTTTTATTGATGACATTCTGATTTATTCCGAGAATGACGAAGAACATGCGGAACATCTCAGAATTGTGTTAGAGTTGTTGAAAGATAAGAAGTTGTATGCAAAGTTGTCCAAATGTGAGTTCTGGCTGAATGAAGTTAGTTTTCTTGGACATGTGATTTCTAAGAATGGTATTGCAGTGGATCCTACGAAAGTAGAAGCGGTATCTCAGTGGGAAGCGCCGAAGACTGTTTCGGAAATTAGAAGTTTTCTTGGTCTTGCAGGTTATTACAGAAAGTTTATCGAAGGATTCTCAAAGTTAGCATTGCCGTTGACGAAGTTGACTCGTAAAGGACAAGCGTTTATTTGGGATTCTGATTGTGAGAAGGGTTTCCAAGAATTGAAGCGGAGATTGACAAGTGCTCCTATTCTGATTTTGCCGAATCCGGTGGAATCTTTTGTGGTCTATTGTGATGCATCCCTGTTGGGTTTAGGTGGTGTTTTAATGCAGAATCAGCAGGTAGTTGCGTATGCTTCGAGACAGTTGAAGGTTCATGAAAGGAACTATCCTACTCATGACTTAGAGTTGGCAGCAGTTGTGTTTGTCTTGAAATTGTGGAGGCATTATCTGTATGGTTCGAGGTTTGAAGTGTATAGTGATCATAAGAGTTTGAAGTATCTTTTCGATCAGAAAGAGCTCAATATGAGGCAAAGAAGGTGGTTAGAATTCCTCAAAGATTATGATTTTGGTTTGAATTACCATCCTGGTAAGGCAAATGTAGTTGCAGATGCTTTGAGCAGGAAGTCCTTGCATATGTCTATGATGATGGTTCGTGAATTGGATTTAATTGAGCAATTCCGAGATTTGAGTTTGGTTTGTGAAAGTACTCCGAAGTGTGTTCGTTTGGGTATGTTGAAACTTACTAGTGGTATTCTAGAAGAGATCAGGATCGGGCAGAAATCCGATGTTAATTTAGTTGATAAATTGACATTGATCAACCAAGGTCAAGGTAGTGAGTTTAGGATTGATGAAAATGATGTTATGAGATTTGGCGATAGAGTTTGTGTTCCTGATGTCGCAGAAATCAAGAAAAGTATATTAGAGGAAGGACATCGCAGTGGGATGAGCATTCATCCGGGTGCCACGAAAATGTATCATGATTTGAAGAAATTGTTTTGGTGGCCGAGAATGAAAAAGGAAATAGCTGAATTTGTGTATGCATGTTTAATCTGTCAGAAATCGAAGATTGAGCATCAAAAGCCGTCTGGGTTTATGCAATCGATGTTTATTCCAGAATGGAAGTGGGATAGTATTTCTATGGATTTCGTATCTGGGTTGCCAAGGACTCCTATGAATTGTGAAGCGATATGGGTCGTTGTGGATAGGTTGACTAAGTCTGCTCATTTTATACCGGTGCGAATGGATTACTCGATGGAGAGATTGGCACAGTTGTATATTGAGAAAATAGTGAGTTTGCATGGAGTTCCTTCTAGTATTGTGTCAGATAGAGATCCGAGGTTCACTTCGAAATTTTGGGAAGGATTGCAGAAGGCTTTGGGTACTAAGTTGAGATTGAGTTCAGCTTACCATCCTCAGACTGATGGACAGACGGAGAGGACGATTCAATCGTTGGAAGATTTATTGCGTGCTTGTGTTTTAGAGAAAGGTGGAGCTTGGGATAGCTATTTGCCATTGATTGAGTTTACTTATAACAATAGTTACCATTCGAGTATTGGTATGGCTCCGTTTGAGGCATTGTATGGTAGACGGTGTAGGACGCCTTTGTGTTGGTATGAATCTGGAGAGAGTTCGGTAATTGGGCCAGAGATTGTTCAGCAGACTACCGAAAAGATCAAATTGATTCAAGAGAAGATGAGAGCTTCTCAGAGTCGTCAGAAAAGTTATCATGATAAGAGGAGAAAGAATTTAGAATTCAGTGCTGGAGATCATGTGTTTATGAGAGTTACTCCGATGACGGGTATTGGTCGGGCGTTGAAGTCTAAGAAGTTGACTCCGCGTTTTATTGGTCCGTTTCAGATTACGGAAAGAGTTGGAGAAGTTGCTTATCGCATTGCTTTACCTCCGAGACTTGCGAATTTGCACGATGTTTTTCATGTTTCTCAGTTGAGGAGATACATTCCAGACCCATCTCATGTAATCCAAATAGATGATGTACAGGTAAGAGATAACCTGACAGTAGAAGCATTGCCTATGAGGATAGAAGATCGGGAAGTGAAACAGTTAAGAGGTAAAGAGATAGCATTAGTGAAGGTTGCTTGGGGAGGTCCAGCAGATGGAAATATCACTTGGGAGCTGGAGAGCCAGATGAAAGAGGCTTATCCGGAGCTGTTCGTCTAAGGTATGTTTTCGAGGACGAAAACTCTTTTAGTGGGGGAGAGTTGTAACACCCCGTTTTCAATTAATTGATTTATTTAAATTTGGGAATTTATTTTATTAGAATTAATAAAATAAAAAGAATTATTTATTTTGGAGTGTTTGAGGAAAATAAAAGAAATAAGGAATATTGGGATTTTTATGTTATTGGGCTTAGATGTTGTTAGTAAAGAGTGGGGGTGCAGAGAAATAAAGTTATGTTTGGGACTTAGGCCATTTTCTCATTTTTGGTTTTCACGTAAGAACAGAAGTTGGAATTTGGGAAAATAGAGCTCTGAAGAACGGAGAACGAAGATCATCGCTCAAGAACTCAAAGCTGCTAATTGATAAGGTAAGGGGGGTTTATACTCGATTTATATTTGTTTATGGGTTTATGTACGGTTGATTCGGGTAATCGTAGGAAATCCCAATTGTTAGATGTTTCTAGGGATCGATAACCTTAGGATTGAACTTTGTTAGAAAAGGTTTAAGTTCCCGATTTTATGAACCAATTAGAGACTTTAGATTCCTATGATGGATTGGATGTCCTTGTACCATATTGCACCGCCGTAGAGAGGTATTTTCGTGCAAAAAAATGGGTATAAGAGCTGCTGCAAAAACAGAAAAATTGGGTTCGCACTCATCAACACGGGCGCGTTGATTTACGCGGGCACCCGTGTTGATTCACTGTAATGCTGATGAAAATGTGTTTTCTGGCCATAATTCAACACGGGCGTGTTGATTAACACGGGCGCCCGTGTTGATTCACTGTGTTGGCATAAAAATGGGTTTTCTGGGCACAATTCAACACGGGCCGTGTTGATTTACACGGGCGCCCGTGTTGATCCCCTGTTTTGTCAAAAAAACGTGTTTTCTGGACACATTTCCACACGGGCAGTGTTGTTTTACACGGGCACCCGTGTTAAACCTCCTGTGTTGGTTTTTAAACTATGTTTTCCGTGCATGTTGTTAAGTACGGATTGATCCGGTTTTGATGTGCAGTGTTTGACATGTTTTGAATATGTGTTTATTGAATTCCTAGTGTTGATTGATGTGTGTATCGAATAACGATTGTATGTTATGATACCAACACTATGTGGATCTTATTGTCATGCTTTTAGATTATGTTGTCAAGCATGAATTATGATATAACTTGACATGATTGTTGTTTAATAGTATGCTGAGTGGTTACATGCTATTCCTATCATGTTATGTTTGATATTGTTGATGTGCATGATATGTTGATTGATATTCATAGTATGCTGAGTGTTACATACTTACATATCATGTTGCATTTGTTAATTCCCATTGTGTGGAATTAACATGGTGGCCAATATACGTGTCCGCGATATAATGGAACGTTGAGGTGGTAGCCGTGTCCGCGATATAATGGAACGGTGAGTTATCCGTGACCCGCGATTTAATGGGGCGGTGAAGTGGTACCACATGCATGGGTGTGTTGCATTACTCGAATATAACATGAATGGATGATTTTTCCAATGTTATATTTGATTGTTTGTATGCACGTATGATTGATAAATGGTTGATGATGTTTGATGAATATTTGCAAATATGAAAGGCAATATGTCATGGATATATGAATTGTAAAGGTTTTGTAAACTATGAAATATGCTAATTATTGGGTGATGCTTATGATTTTCGTGAATTGATTGTTATGAATGTATAACCAAATGTATATTTGAGAAGCTCACCCTTACTGTTGAATATTTCAGATTGAGGAGCTTCGCTCAGGTGCTTGGCGAAGGCTTATCGTGTCTAGTTTAGTTTCGTTTTAGTATGTCCGGGTCATGCTCTGATAGTTGTAACTCCGGGAACGTTTGGTTGTCGAGCTGCTTTAGTCAGACTCGTTTATTTTCTTTTAATTGTTATAATATGACGTTGACTTTTCCAGGTGTTAATCCCTGATGATTTTGGAAAATATTATAACATTTGATTTTATTAAATAAATTATTCCGCTGTGTAGACATGTATGAGTTACCACTAAAATTATGCATGACAGGAATTTATTTTATTAAAAGAGAATTGTAGCATTCCTCGATTATTACATGTACTCTGAGTTTATAATTTTTAATATTTGCGAAAATTATATGCGGGGTTTTAGAGGGTGTTACAGAATATACTATCGAGACTCATTATATAATTTGAATTATTTGCAATGTATATGGAATATGTGTCATTAATTAATAGTCTTTTAACTTAGTTTCTTACTGATGAAGTAACCTAAAATTTGGTGATGAAGAATAAGAAAAATATTGAAATTGTTTATATCTGTTATACCATAATACAATACGAATATGGTGAATAAGTATACTATCGAGACTCATTATATAATTTGAATTATTACAAATATATATGAAATATGTGTCATTAATTAATAGTCTTTTAACTTAGTTTCTTGGTGAAGAAGTAACCTAAAATTTGGTGATGGAGAAGAAGAAAAATTTTGAAATTGTTTACATCTATTATACAATAATACAATATGAATATGGTGAATAAATATACTATCGAGATTCATTATATAATTTGAATCATTTCCAATGTATATGGAATATGTGTCATTAATTAATTGTCTTTTAACTTAGTTTATTAGTGATGAAGTAATCTAAAATTTGGTGATCGAGAAGAAGAAAAATACTGAAATTGTTTACATCTACTATACCATAATACAATATGAATAAGGTGAATAAATATACTATCGAAACTCATTATATAATTTGAATTATTTCCAATGTACATGGAATATGTGTCATTAATTAATAGTCTTTTAACTTAGTTTCTTAATTATGAATTAACCTAAAATTTGGTGATGGAGAAGAAGAAAAATATTGAAATTGTTTACATCTATTATATCATAATACAATATTAATATGGGGATTAAATATACTATCGGGACAGATTATATAATTTGAATTATTACAAATGTATATAAAATATGTGTCATTAATTAATAGTCTTTTAACTTTGATTCTTGGTTAAGAAGTAACCTTAAATTTGGTGATAGAGAAGAAGAAAAATATTTAAATTGTTTACATCTATAATACCATAATACAATATGAATATGGTGAATAAATATACTATCGAGACTCATTATATACTTTGAATTATTACCAATGTATATGAATTATGTGTCATTAATTAATAGTCTTTTAACTTAGTTTCTTAGTGATGAAGTAACCTAAAATTTTGTGATGGACAGGAAGAAAAATATTGAAATCGTTTACATCTATGATACCATAATACAATAGATTATGGTGAATAAATAAACTATCGGGCCTGATTATATAATTTGAAGTATTATAATTGTATATGAAATATGTGTCATTAATTAATAGTTTTTTTAACTTAGTTTCTTGGTGAAGAAGTAACCTAAAATTTGGTGATGGAGAAGAAGAAAAATATTGAAATTGTTTACATTTATTATACCATATTATAATATGAATATGGGGAATGAATATACTATCGAGACTCATTATATAATTTGAATTATTTGCAATGTATATGGAATATGTGTCATTAATTAATAGTCTTTTAACTTAGTTTCTTACTGATGAAGTAACCTAAAATTTGGTGATGAAGAATAAGAAAAATATTGAAATTGTTTATATCTGTTATACCATAATACAATACGAATATGGTGAATAAGTATACTATCGAGACTCATTATATAATTTGAATTATTACAAATATATATGAAATATGTGTCATTAATTAATAGTCTTTTAACTTAGTTTCTTGGTGAAGAAGTAACCTAAAATTTGGTGATGGAGAAGAAGAAAAATATTGAAATTGTTTACATCTATTATACCATAATACAATATGAATATGGTGAATAAATATACTATCGAGATTCATTATATAATTTGAATCATTTCCAATGTATATGGAATATGTGTCATTAATTAATTGTCTTTTAACTTAGTTTATTAGTGATGAAGTAATCTAAAATTTGGTGATCGAGAAGAAGAAAAATACTGAAATTGTTTACATCTACTATACCATAATACAATATGAATAAGGTGAATAAATATACTATCGAAACTCATTATATAATTTGAATTATTTCCAATGTACATGGAATATGTGTCATTAATTAATAGTCTTTTAACTTAGTTTCTTAATTATGAATTAACCTAAAATTTGGTGATGGAGAAGAAGAAAAATATTGAAATTGTTTACATCTATTATATCATAATACAATATTAATATGGGGATTAAATATACTATCGGGACAGATTATATAATTTGAATTATTACAAATGTATATAAAATATGTGTCATTAATTAATAGTCTTTTAACTTTGATTCTTGGTTAAGAAGTAACCTTAAATTTGGTGATAGAGAAGAAGAAAAATATTTAAATTGTTTACATCTATAATACCATAATACAATATGAATATGGTGAATAAATATACTATCGAGACTCATTATATACTTTGAATTATTACCAATGTATATGAATTATGTGTCATTAATTAATAGTCTTTTAACTTAGTTTCTTAGTGATGAAGTAACCTAAAATTTTGTGATGGACAGGAAGAAAAATATTGAAATCGTTTACATCTATGATACCATAATACAATAGATTATGGTGAATAAATAAACTATCGGGCCTGATTATATAATTTGAAGTATTATAATTGTATATGAAATATGTGTCATTAATTAATAGTTTTTTTAACTTAGTTTCTTGGTGAAGAAGTAACCTAAAATTTGGTGATGGAGAAGAAGAAAAATATTGAAATTGTTTACATTTATTATACCATATTATAATATGAATATGGGGAATGAATATACTATCGAGACTCATTATATAATTTGAATTATTTGCAATGTATATGGAATATGTGTCATTAATTAATAGTCTTTTAACTTAGTTTCTTACTGATGAAGTAACCTAAAATTTGGTGATGAAGAATAAGAAAAATATTGAAATTGTTTATATCTGTTATACCATAATACAATACGAATATGGTGAATAAGTATACTATCGAGACTCATTATATAATTTGAATTATTACAAATATATATGAAATATGTGTCATTAATTAATAGTCTTTTAACTTAGTTTCTTGGTGAAGAAGTAACCTAAAATTTGGTGATGGAGAAGAAGAAAAATATTGAAATTGTTTACATCTATTATACTATAATACAATATGAATATGGTGAATAAATATACTATCGAGATTCATTATATAATTTGAATCATTTCCAATGTATATGGAATATGTGTCATTAATTAATTGTCTTTTAACTTAGTTTATTAGTGATGAAGTAACCTAAAATTTGGTGATCGAGAAGAAGAAAAATATTGAAATTGTTTACATCTATTATACCATAATACAATATGAATAAGGTGAATAAATATACTATCGAAACTCATTATATAATTTGAATTATTTCCAATGTACATGGAATATGTGTTATTAATTAATAGTCTTTTAACTTAGTTTCTTAATTATGAAGTAACCTAAAATTTGGTGATGGAGACGAAGAAAAATATTGAAATTGTTTACAGCTATTATATCATAATACAATATTAATATGGGGATTAAATATACTATCTGAACAGATTATATAATTTGAATTATTACAAATGTATATGAAATATGTGTCATTAATTAATAGTCTTTTAACTTTGATTCTTGGTTAAGAAGTAACCTTAAATTTGGTGATAGAGAAGAAGAAAAATAATTAAATTGTTTACATCTATAATACCATAATACAATATGAATATGGTGAATAAATATACTATCGAGACTCATTATAAAATTTGAATTATTACCAATGTATATGAAATTTGTGTCATTAATTAATAGTCTTTTACTTAGTTTCTTGGTGAAGAAGTAACCTAAAATTTGATGATTAAAAAGAAGAAAAATATTGAAATTGTTTACATCTATTATACCATAATACAATATAAATATGGTGAATGAATATACTATCGAGACTCATTATATACTTTGAATTATTACCAATGTATATAAAATATGTGTCATTAATTAATAGTCTTTTAACTTAGTTTCTTAGTGATAAAGTAACCTAAAATTTGGTGATAGAGAAGAAGAAAAATATTGAAATCATTTGCATCTATGATACCATAATACAATATGAATATGATGAATAAATATACTATCGGGCCTGATTATATATTTGAAGTGTTACCAATGTATATGAAATATGTGTCATTAATAAATAGTCTTTTAACTTAGTTTCTTTGTGATGAAGTAAACTAAAATTTGTGTGATGGAGAAGAAGAAAAATATTGAAATTGTTTACATCTATTATACCATAATACAATATGAATATAGTGAATAAATATACTATGGAGACTCATTATATATTTGAAATATTTCCAATGTACATGGAATATTTGTCATTAATCAATAGTCTTTTAACTTAGTTTCTTTGTGATGAGGTAACCTAAAATTTGGTGATGGAGAAAAAGAAAAATATTGAAATTGTTTACATGTACCATATCATAATACAATATGAATAAGGGGAATAAATATACTATCAGGCCAGATTATATAATTTGAATTACTACAAATGTATATGAAATATGTGTTATTAATTAATAGTCTTTTAACTTTGTTTCTTGGTGAAGAAGTAACCTAAAATTTGGTGATGGAGAAGAAGAAAAATATTGAAATTGTTTACATCTATTATACCATAATAGAATATGAATATGGTGAATAAATATACTATCGAGACTCATTATAAAATTTCAATTATTACCAATGTATATGAAATTTGTGTCATTAATTAATAGTCTTTTAACTTAGTTTATTTGTGATGAAGTAACCAAAAATTTGGTGATGGAGAAGAAGAAATATGTTGAAATTGTTTACATCTATTATACCATAATACAATATAAATAAGGTGAATAAATATACTATCGAGACTCATTATATAATTTGAATTATTTCCAATGTATATGGATATGTGTCATTAATTAATAGTCTTTTAACTTAGTTTATTTGTGATGAAGTAACCTAAAATTTGGTGATGGAGAAGAAGAAATATGTTGAAATTGTTTACATCTATTATACCATAATACAATATGAATAAGGTGAATAAATATACTATCGAGACTCATTATATAATTTGAATTATTTCCAATGTACATGGAATATGTGTCATTAATTAATAGTATTTTAACTTAGTTTCTTAATTATAAAGTAACCTAAAATTTGGTGAAGGAGAAGAAGAAAAATATTGAAATTGTTTACATCTATTATACCATAATACAATATGAATATGATGAATAAATATACTATCGACACTCATTATATAATTTATATCATTTCCTTTTTATATGTAATATGTTTCATTAATCAAAAGTCTTTTAACTTAGTTTCTTTGTGATGACGTAACCTAAAATTTAGTGATGGAAAAGAAGAAAAATATTGAAATTGTTTACATCTATTATATCATAATACAATATGAATATGGTGAATAAATATACTATTGAGACTCATTATATAATTTAAATTATTACCAATGTATATGAAATATGTGTCATAAATTAATAGTCTTTTAACTTAGTTTCCTGGTGAAGAAGTAACCTGATATTTGATGATGAAAAAGAAGAAAAATATTGAAAATGTTTACATCTATCATACCATAATTCAATATGAATATGGTGAATAAATATACTATCGAGACTCATTATATACTTTGAATTGTTTCTAATTTATATGAAATATGTGTCATTAATTAATAGTCTTTCAAATTAGTTTCTTAGTGATAAAGTAACCTAAAATTTGGTGATGAAGAAGAAGAAAAATACTGAAATTGTTTACATCTATTATACCATAATAAAATATGAATATGGTGAATAAATATAATATCGAGACTCATTATATAAATTGAATTATTTCCAATTTATAAGGAATATGTTTCATTAATCAATAGTCTTTTAACTTAGTTTCTTTGTGATAAAGTAACTTAAAATTTGGTGATGGAGAAGAAGAAAAATATTGAAATTGTTTACATCTATTATACCATAATACAATATGAATATGATAAATAAATATACTATCGAGATTCATTATATAATTTGAATTATTTCAAATTTATATGGAATATGTTTCATTAATCAATAGTCTTTTAACTTAGTTTCTTTATGATGAAGTTACCTAAAATTTGTGTGATGGAGAAAAAGAAAAATATTGAAATTGTTTACATCTATTATATCATAATACAATATGAATATGGTGAATAAATATACTATCGGGCCAGATTATATAATTAAAAATTATTACCAATGTATATGAAATATGTGTCATTAACTAATAGTCTTTTAACTGTGTTTCTTGGTGAAGAAGTAACCTAAAATTAGGTGATAGAGAAGAAGAAAAATATTTAAATTTTTTACATTTATTATACCATAATACAATATGAATATGGTGAATAAATATACTATCGAGACTCATTACATAATTTTTATGACCAATGTATATGAAATATGTGTCATTAATTAATAGTCTATTAACTTAGTTTCTTGGTGATGAAGTAACCTAAAATTTGGTGATGGAGAAGAAAAAAATATTGAAATCGTTTACATCTATGATACCATAATACAATATGAAAGTGGTGAATAAATATACTATCGAGACTCATTATATAATTTGAATTATTTCTAATGTATATGACATATGTGTCATTAATTATTAGTCTTTTAACTTAGTTTCTTATTGAAGAAGTAACCTAAAATTTGGTGATGGAGAATAAGAAAAATAATGAAATTGTTTACATCTATTATACCATAACACAATATGAATATGGTGAATAATTATACTATCGAGACTCATTATATAATTTGAATCATTTCCAATGTATATGGAACATGTGTCATTAATTAATAGTCTTTTAACTTAGTTTCTTAGTGATGGAGTAACCTAAAATTTTGTGATGGAGAAGAAGAAAAATATTGAAATCATTTACATATATGATACCATAATACAATATGAATATGATGAATAAATATACTATCGGGCCTGATTATATAATTTGAAGTGTTACCAATGTATATGAAATATGTGTCATTAATAAATAGTCTTTTAACTTAGTTTCTTTGTGATGAAGTAAACTAAAATTTGTGTGATGGAGAAGAAGAAAAATATTGAAATTGTTTACATCTATTATACCATAATACAATATGAATATAGTGAATAAATATACTATGGAGTCTCATTATATATTTGAAATATTTCCAATGTACATGGAATATTTGTCATTAATCAATAGTCTTTTAACTTAGTTTCTTTGTGATGAGGTAACCTAAAATTTGGTGATGGAGAAAAAGAAAAATATTGAAATTGTTTACATGTACTATATCATAATACAATATGAATTAGGGGAATAAATATACTATCGGGCCAGATTATATAATTTGAATTACTACAAATGTATATGAAATATGTGTTATTAATTAATAGTCTTTTAACTTTGTTTCTTGGTGAAGAAGTAACCTAAAATTTGGTGATGGAGAAGAAGAAAAATATTGAAATTGTTTATATCTATTATACCATAATACAATATGAATATGGTGAATAAATATACTATCGAGACTCATTATAAAATTTCAATTATTACCAATGTATATGAAATTTGTGTCATTAATTAATAGTCTTTTAACTTAGTTTATTTGTGATGAAGTAACCAAAAATTTGGTGATGGAGAAGAAGAAATATGTTGAAATTGTTCACATCTATTATACCATAATACAATATAAATAAGGTGAATAAATATACTATCGAGACTCATTATATAATTTGAATTATTTCCAATGTACATGGAATATGTGTCATTAATTAATAGTATTTTAACTTAGTTTCTTAATTATGAAGTAACCAAAAATTTGGTGAAGGAGAAGAAGAAAAATATTGAAATTGTTTACATCTATTATACCATAATACAATATGAATATGATAAATAAATATACTATCGACACTCATTATATAATTTATATCATTTCCAATGTATATGGAATATGTGTCATTAATTAATAGTCTTTTAACTTCGCTTCTGGGTGAAGAAGTAACCTAAAATTTAGTGATGGAAAAGAAGAAAAATATTGAAATTGTTTACATCTATAATACCATAATACAATATGAATATGGTGAATAAATATACTATTGAGACTCATTATATAATTTGAATTATTACCAATGTATATGAAATATGTGTCATAAATTAATAGTCTTTTAACTTAGTTTCCTGGTGAAGAAGTAACCTGATATTTGACGATGAAAAAGAAGAAAAATATTGAAAATGTTTACATCTATCATACCATAATTCAATATGAATATGGTGAATAAATATACTATCGAGACTCATTATATACTTTGAATTGTTTCTAATTTATATGAAATATGTGTCATTAATTAATAGTCTTTTAAATTAGTTTCTTAGTGATAAAGTAACCTAAAATTTGGTGATGAAGAAGAAGAAAAATACTGAAATTGTTTACATCTATTATACCATAATAAAATATGAATATGGTGAATAAATATACTATCGAGACTCATTATATAAATTGAATTATTTCCAATTTATAAGGAATATGTTTCATAAATCAATAGTCTTTTAACTTAGTTTCTTTGTGATAAAGTAACTTAAAATTTGGTGATGGAGAAGAAGAAAAATATTGAAATTGTTTACATCTATTATACCATAATACAATATGAATATGATAAATAAATATACTATCGAGACTCATTATATAATTTGAATTATTTCCAATTTATATGGAATATGTTTCATTAATGAATAGTCTTTTAACTTAGTTTCTTTATGATGAAGTTACCTAAAATTTGTGTGATGGAGAAAAAGAAAAATATTGAAATTGTTTACATCTATTATATCATAATACAATATGAATATGGTGAATAAATATACTATCGGGCCAGATTATATAATTATAAATTATTACCAATGTATATGAAATATGTGTCATTAACTAATAGTCTTTTTACTGTGTTTCTTGGTGAAGAAGTAACCTAAAATTAGGTGATAGAGAAGAAGCAAAATATTTAAATTTTTTACATCTATTATACCATAATACAATATGAATATGGTGAATAAATATACTATCGAGACTCATTACATAATTTGAATTATGACCAATGTATATGAAATATGTGTCATTAATTAATAGTCTATTAACTTAGTTTCTTGGTGATGAAGTAACCTAAAATTTGGTGATGGAGAAGAAAAAAAATATTGAAATCGTTTACATCTATGATACCATAATACAATATGAAAGTGGTGAATAAATATACTATCGAGACTCATTATATAATTTGAATTATTTCTAATGTATATGGAATATGTGTCATTAATTATTAGTCTTTTAACTTAGTTTCTTATTGATGAAGTAACCTAAAATTTGGTGATGGAGAATAAGAAAAATAATGAAATTGTTTACATCTATTATACCATAACACAATATGAATATGGTGAATAATTATACTATCGAGAATCATTATATAATTTGAATCATTTCCAATGTATATGGAACATGTGTCATTAATTAATAGTATTTTAACTTAGTTTCTTAGTGATGGAGTAACCTAAAATTTTGTGATGGAGAAGAAGAAAAATATTGAAATCATTTACATATATGATACCATTATACAATATGAATATGATGAATAAATATACTATCGGGCCTGATTATATAATTTGAAGTGTTACCAATGTATATGAAATATGTGTCATTAATAAATAGTCTTTTAACTTAGTTTCTTTGTGATGAAGTAAACTAAAATTTGTGTGATGGAGAAGAAGAAAAATATTGAAATTGTTTACATCTATTATACCATAATACAATATGAATATAGTGAATAAATATACTATGGAGACTCATTATATATTTGAAATATTTCCAATGTACATGGAATATTTGTCATTAATCAATAGTCTTTTAACTTAGTTTCTTTGTGATGAGGTAACCTAAAATTTGGTGATGGAGAAAAAGAAAAATATTGAAATTGTTTATATGTACTATATCATAATACAATATGAATAAGGGGAATAAATATACTATTGGGCCAGATTATATAATTTGAATTACTACAAATGTATATGAAATATGTGTTATTAATTAATAGTCTTTTAACTTTGTTTCTTGGTGAAGAAGTAACCTAAAATTTGGTGATGGAGAAGAAGAAAAATATTGAAATTGTTTACATCTATTATACCATAATACAATATGAATATGGTGAATAAATATACTATCGAGACTCATTATATAATTTGAATTATTTCCAATGTATATGGATATGTGTCATTAATTAACAGTCTTTTAACTTAGTTTATTTGTGATGAAGTAACCTAAAATTTGGTGATAGAGAAGAAGAAATATGTTGAAATTGTTTACATCTATTATACCATAATACAATATGAATAAGGTGAATAAATATACTATCGAGGCTCATTATATAATTTGAATTATTTCCAATGTACATGGAATATGTGTCATTAATTAATAGTATTTTAACTTAGTTTCTTAATTATGAAGTAAACTAAAATTTGGTGAAGGAGAAGAAGAAAAATATTGAAATTGTTTACATCTATTATACCATAATACAATATGAATATGATGAATAAATATACTATCGACACTCATTATATAATTTATATCATTTCCAATTTATATGGAATATGTTTCATTAATCAAAAGTCTTTTAACTTAGTTTCTTTGTGATGAAGTAACCTAAAATTTAGTGATGGAAAAGAAAAAAAATATTGAAATTGTTTACATCTATTATATCATAATACAATATGAATATGGTGAATAAATATACTATTGAGACTCATTATATAATTTGAATTATTACCAATGTATATGAAATATGTGTCATAAATTAATAGTCTTTTAACTTAGTTTCCTGGTGAAGAAGTAACCTGATATTTGATGATGAAAAAGAAGAAAAATATTGAAAATGTTTACATCTATCATACCATAATTCAATATGAATATGGTGAATAAATATACTATCGAGACTCATTATATACTTTGAATTGTTTCTAATTTATATGAAATATGTGTCATTAATTAATAGTCTTTTAAATTAGTTTCTTAGTGATAAAGTAACCTAAAATTTGGTGATGAAGAAGAAGAAAAATATTGAAATTGTTTACATCTATTATATCATAATATAATATGAATATGGTGAATAAATATACTATCGGGCCAGATTATATAATTAAAAATTATTACCAATGTATATGAAATATGTGTCATTAACTAATAGTCTTTTAACTTTTTTTCTTGGGGAAGAAGTAACCTAAAATTTTTTAAATTTTTTACATCTATTATACCATAATACAATATGAATATGGTGAATAAATATACTATCGAGACTCATTACATAATTTGAATTATGACCAATGTATATGAAATATGTGTCATTAATAAATAGTCTATTAACTTAGTTTCTTGGTGATGAAGTAACCTAAAATTTGGTGATGGAAAAGAAGAAAAATATTGAAATCGTTTACATCTATGATACCATAATACAATATGAAAGTGGTGAATAAATATACTATTGAGACTCATTATATAATTTGAATTATTTCTAATGTATACGGAATATGTGTCATTAATTATTAGTCTTTTAACTTTGTTTCTTAGTGTTGAAGTAACCTAAAATTTGGTGATGGAGAATAAGAAAAATAATGACATTATTTACATCTATTATACCATAACACAATATGAATATGGTGAATAATTATACTATCGAGACTCATTATATAATTTAAATCATTTCCAATGTATATGGAACATGTGTCATTAATTAATAGTCTTTTAACTTAGTTTCTTAGTGATGAAGTAACTTAAAATTTTGTGATGGAGAAGAAGAAAAATATTGTATTCATTTACATCTATGATACTATAATACAATATGAATATGGTGAATAAATATACTATCGGACCTGATTATATAATTTGAAGTGTTAACAATGTATATGAAATATGTGCCATTAATTAATAGTTTCTTTAACTTAGTTTCTTGGTGAAGAAGTAACCTAAAATTTGGTGATGGAGAAGAAGAAAAATATTGAAATTGTTTACATCTATTATACCATAATACAATATGAATATAGTGAATAAATATACTATGGAGACTCATTATATATTTGAAATATTTCTAATGTACATGGAATATGTGTCATTAATTAAAAGTCTTTTAAATTAGTTTCTTAGTGATGAAGTAAACTAAAATTTGTGTGATGAAGAACAAAAAAAAAATACTGAAATTGTTAACATCTATTATACCATAATACAATATGAATATGGTGAATAAATATACTATCGAGACTCATTATAAAATTTGAATTATTTCCAATGTACATGAAATATGTTTCATTAATCAAAAGTCTTTTAACTTAGTTTCTTTGTGATGAAGTAACCTAAAATTTGGTGATGGAAAAGAAGAAAAATATTGAAATTGTTTACATCTATTACATCATAATACAATATGAATATGGGGAATAAATATACTATCGGGACAGATTATATAAATTGAATTATTACAAATGTATATGAAATATGTGTTATTAATTAATAGTCTTTTAACTTTGTTTCTTGGTTAAGAAGTAACCTTAAACTTGGTGATGGAGAAGAAGAAAAACATATAAATTGTTTACACCTATTATACCATAATACAATATGAATATGGTGAATAAATACTATCGAGACTCATTATATACTTTGAATTATTACCAATGTATATGAAATATGTGTCATTAATTAATAGTCTTTTAACTTAGTTTCTCTGTGATGAAGTAACCTAAAATTTGGTGATGGAAAAGAAGAAAAATATTGAAATCATTTACATCTGTGATACCATAATACAATATGAATATGGTGAATATATATACTATTGAGACTCATTATATAATTTGAATTATTTCCAATGTACATGGAATATGTGTCATTAAATAATAGTCTTTTAACTTAGTTTCTTAGTGAAGAAGTAACCTAAAATTTGGTGAAAGAGAAGAAGAAAAATATTGAAATTGTTTACATCTATTATACCATAATACAATATGAATATGATGAATAAATATACTATCGAGACTCATTATATAATTTTAATTATTTCTAATTTATATGGAATATGTTTCATTAATTAATAGTCTTTTAACTTAGTTTCTTAGTGATGAAGTATCCTAAAATTTGGTGATGGAGAAGAAGAAAAATATTAAAATTGTTTACATCTATTATATCATAATACAATATAAATACGGGGAATAAATATACTATCGGACTAGATTATATAATTTGAATTATTTCCAATGTATATGGAATATGTGTCATTAATTAATAGTCTTTTAACTTCGTTTCTGGGTGAAGAAGTAACCTAAAATTTTGTGATGGAGAAGAAGAAAAATACTGAAATTGTTTACATCTATAATACCATAATACAATATGAATATGGTGAATAAATATATTATTGAGACTCATTATATAATTTAAATTATTACCAATGTATATGAAGTATGTGTCATTAATTAATAGTTTTTTAACTTAGTTTCCTGGTGAAGAAGTAACCTGATATTTGATGATGAAAAAGAAGAAAAATATTGAAAATGTTTAGATCTATTATACCATAATTCAATATGAATATGGTGAATAAATATACTATCGAGACTCATTATATACTTTGAATTGTTTCTAATGTATATGAAGTATGTGTCATTAATTAATAGTCTTTTAACTTAATTTCTTGGTGATGAAGTAACCTAAAATTTTGTGATGGAGAAGAAGAAAATTATTGAAATCGTTTACATCTATGATACCATAATACAATATGAATATACTGAATAAATATACTATCGAGACTCATTATATAATTTGAATTATTTCCAATGTACATGGAATATGTGTCAATAATTAATAGTCTTTTAACTTAGTTTCTTAGTGATGAAGTAACCTAAAATTTGGTGATGGAGAAGAAGAAAAATATTGAAATTGTTTATATCTATTACACCATAATACAATATGAATATGATGAATAAATATACTATCGAGACTCATTATATAATTTGAATTATTTCCAATGTATATGTTATATGTTTCATTAATTAATAGTCTTTTAACTTAGTTTCTTAGTGATGAAGTAACCTAAATTTAGTGAAGGAGAAGAAGAAAAATATTGAAATTGTTTACATCTATTATATCATAATACAATATGAATATAGGGGAATAAATATACTATCGAGACTCATTATATAATTTGAATTATTTCCAATGTATATGTTATATGTTTCATTAATTAATAGTCTTTTAACTTAGTTACTTAGTGATGAAGTAACCTAAAATTTGGTGATGGAGAAGAAGAAAAACATTGAAATCGTTTACATCTATGATACCATTATACAATATGAATATGGTGAATAAATATACTTCGAAACTCATTATATAATTTGAATTATTTCCAATGTATATGGAATATGTTTCATTAATTAATAGTCTTTTAACTTATTTTCTTAGTGATGAAGTAACCTAAAATTTGGTGATGGAGAAGAAGAAAAATATTGAAATCGTTTACATCTATGATACCATTATACAATATGAATATGGTGAATAAATATACTATCGAGACTCATTATATAATTTGAATTATTTCCAATGTATATGGAATATGTTTCATTAATTAATAGTATTTTAACTTAGTTTCTTAGTAATGAAGTAACCTAAAATTTAATGATGGAGAAGAAGAAAAATACTGAAATTGTTTACATGTATTATACCATAATACAATATGAATATGGTGAATAAATATTCTATCGAGACTCATTATATAATTTGAATTATTTCCATTGTATATAATATATGTTTCATTAATTAATAGTCTTTTAACTTAGTTTCTTAGTGATGAAGTAACCTAAAATTTGGTGAAGGAGAAGAAGAAAAATATTGAAATTGTTTACATCTATTATATCATAATACAATATGTATAAGGGGAATAAATATACTATCGGGCCTGATTATATAATTTGAAGTATTACCAATGTATATGAAATATGTGTCATTAATTAATAGTTTTTTTAACTTAGTTTCTTGGTGAAGAAGTTACCTAAAATTGTTGATGGAGAACAAGAAAAATATTCAAATCGTTTACATCTATGATACCATAATACAATATGAATATGCTGAAAAAAATATACTATCGAGACTCATTATATAATTTGAATTATTTCTAATGTATATGAAATACGTGCCATTAATTAATAGTCTTTTAACTTAGTTTATTGGTGATGAAGTAACCTAAAATTTGGTGAAGGAGAAGAAGAAAATATTGAAATTGTTTACATCTATTATACCATAATTCAATATGAATATGGTGAATAAATATACTATCGAGACTCATTATATACTTTAAATTATTTCTAATGTATATGAAGTATGTGTCATTAATTAATAGTCTTTTAACTTAGTTTCTTGGTGATGAAGTAACCTAAAATTTGGTGATGGAGAAGAAGAAAAATATTGAAATCGTTTACATCTATGATACCATTATACAATATGAATATGGTGAATAAATATACTATCGAAACTCATTATATAATTTGAATCATTTCCAATGTATATGGAATATGTTTCATTAATTAATAGTCTTTTAACTTATTTTCTTAGTGATGAAGTAACTTAAAATTTGGTGATGGAGAAGAAGAAAAATATTGAAATTGCTTACATCTATTATATCATAATACAATATGAATATGGTGAATAAATATACTATCGAGACTCATTATATAATTTGAATTATTTCCAATATACATGGAATATGTGTCATTAATTAATAGTCTTTTAACTTAGTTTCTTAGTGATGAATTAATCTAAAATTTGGTGATGGAGAAGAAGAAAAATATTGAAATTGTTTATATCTATTATACCATAATAAAATATGAATATGATGAATAAATATACTATCGAGACTCATTATATAATTTGAAGTATTACCAATGTATATGAAATATGTGTCATGAAAAAGAAGAAAAATATTGAAATTGTTTACATCTATTATACCATAATTCAATATGAATATGGTGAATAAATATACTATCGAGACTCATTATATACTTTGAATTATTTCTAATGTATATGAAGTATGCGTCATTAATTAATAGTCTTTTAACTTAGTTTCTTGGTGATAAAGTAACCTAAAATTTGGTGATGGAGAAGAAGAAAAACATTGAAATTGTTTACATCTATGATACCATTATACAATATGAATATGGTGAATAAATATATCATCGGGCCAGATTATATAATTTGAATTATTAGAAATGTATATGAAATATGTGACATTAATTAATAGTCTTTTAACTTTGTTTCTTGGTGATGAAGTAACCTAAAATTTGGTGATGGAGAAGAAGAAAAATATTGAAATTGTTTACATCTATTATATTATAATACAATATGAATATGGTGAATAAATATACTATCGAGACTCATTATATAATTTGAATTATTTACAATGTATATGGAACATGTGCTATTAATTAATAGTCTTTTAACTTAGTTTCTTAATTATGAAGTAACCTAAAATTTGGTGATGGAGAAGAAGAAAAATATTAAAACTGTTTACATCTATTATACCATAATACAATATAAATATGATGAATAAATATACTATCGAGACTCATTATATAATTTGAACTATATCCTATTTATATGGAATATGTTTCATTAATCAATAGTCTTTTAACTTAGTTTCTTGGTGATGAAGTAACCTAAAATTTGGTGATGGAGAAGAAGAAAAATATTGAAATTGTTTACATCTATGATACCATAATACAATATGAATATGCGGAATAAATATACTATCGAGACTAATTATATAATTTGAATTACTTCCAATGTATATGGAATATGTTTCATTAATTAATAGTCTTTTAACTTTGTTTTTGGGTTAAGAAGTAACCTTAAACTTGCTGATGGAGAAGAATAAAAATATTTAAATTGTTTACATCTATTATACCATAATACAATATGAATATGGTGAATAAATATACTATTGAGACTCATTATATAATTTGAATTATTACCAATGTATATGAAATATCTGTCATTAATTAATAGTCTTTTAACTTAGTTTCTTGGTGAAGAAGTAACCTGAAATTTGATCATGAAAAAGAAAAAAAATATTGAAATTGTTTACATCTATTATACCATAATTCAATATGAATATGGTGAATAAATATACCATCGAGACTCATTATATACTTTGAATTATTTCTAATGTATATGAAGTATGTGTCATTAATTAATAGTCTTTTAACTTATTTTCTTAGTGATGAAGTAACCTAAAATTTGGTGATGGAGAAGAAGAAAAATATTTAAATCGTTTACATCTATGATACCATAATACAATATGAATATGATGAAAAAAATATACTATCGAGACTCATTATATAATTTGAATTATTTCCAATGTATATGAAATACATGTCATTAATTAATAGTCTTTTAACTTAGTTTATTGGTGATGAAGTAACCTAAAATTTGGTGAAGGAGAAGAAGAAAATATTGAAATTGTTTACATCTATTATACCATAATTCAATATGAATATGGTGAATAAATATACTATCGAGACCCATTATATACTTTGTATTATTTCTAATGTATATGAAGTATGTGTCATTAATTAATAGTCTTTTAACTTAGTTTCTTGGTGATGAAGTAACCTAAAATTTGGTGATGGAGAAGAAGAAAAATATTGAAATCGTTTACATCTATGATACCATTATACAATATGAATATGGTGAATAAATATACTATCGAAAATCATTATATAATTTGAATTATTTCCAATGTATATGGAATATGTTTCATTAATTAATAGTCTTTTAACTTATTTTCTTAGTGATGAAGTAACCTAAAATTTGGTGATGGAGAAGAAGAAAAATATTGAAATTGCTTACATCTATTATATCATAATACAATATGAATATGGTGAATAAATATACTATCGAGGCTCATTATTTAATTTGAATTATTTCCAATGTACATGGAATAAGTGTCATAAATTAATAGTCTTTTAACTTAGTTTCTTAGTGATGAAGTAAACTAAAATTTGGTGATGGAGAAGAAGAAAAATATTAAAATTGTTTACATCTATTATACCATAATACAATATGAATATGATGAATAAAATACTATCGAGACTCATTATATAATTTGAATTATTTTCAATGTATATGTTATATGTTTCATTAATTAATAGTCTTTTAACTTAGTTTCTTAGTGATGAAGTAACCTTAAATTTGGTGAAGGAGAAGAAGAAAAATATTGAAATTGTTTACATCTATTATATCATAATACAATATGTATATGGGGAATAAATATACTATCGGGCCTGATTATATAATTTGAAGTATTACCAATGTATATGAAATATGTGTCATTAATTAATAGTTTTTTTAACTTAGTTTCTTGGTGAAGACGTAACCTAAAATTTGTTGATGGAGAAGAAGAAAAATATTGAAATTGTTTATATCTATGATATCATAATACAATATGAATATGCTGAAAAAAATATACTATCGAGACTCATTATATAATTTGAATTATTTCCAATGTATATGAAATACTTGTCATTAATTAATAGTCTTTTAACTTAGTTTATTGGTGATGAAGTAACATAAAATTTGGTGTAGGAGAAGAAGAAAATATTGAAATTGTTTACATCTATTATACCATAATTCAATATGAATATGTTGAATAAATATACTATCGAGACTCATTATATAGTTTGAATTATTTCTAATGTATATGAAGTATGTGTCATTAATTAATAGTCTTTTAACTTAGTTTCTTGGTGATGAAGTAACCTAAAATTTGGTAATGGAGAAGAAGAAAAACATTGAAATCGTTTACATCTATGATACCATTATACAATATGAATATGGTGAATAAATATACTATCGAAACTCATTATATAATTTGAATTATTTCCAATGTACATGGAATATGTTTCATTAATTAATAGTCTTTTAACTTATTTTCTTAGTGATGAAGTAACCTAAAATTTGGTGATGGAGAAGAAGAAAAATATTGAAATTGCTTACATCTATTATATCATAATACAATATGAATATGGTGAATAAATATACTATCGAGACTCATTATTTAATTTGAATTATTTCCAATGTACATGGAATAAGTGTCATAAATTAATAGTCTTTTAACTTAGTTTCTTAGTGATGAAGTAAACTAAAATTTGGTGATGGAGAAGAAGAAAAATATTAAAATTGTTTACATCTATTATACCATAATACAATATGAATATGATGAATAAATATACTATCGAGACTAATTATATAATTTGAATTATTTTCAATGTATATGTTATATGTTTCATTAATTAATAGTCTTTTAACTTAGTTTCTTAGTGATGAAGTAACCTTAAATTTGGTGAAGGAGAAGAAGAAAAATATTGAAATTGTTTACATCTATTATATCATAATACAATATGTATATGGGGAATAAATATACTATCGGGCCTGATTATATAATTTGAAGTATTACCAATGTATATGAAATATGTGTCATTAATTAATAGTTTTTTTAACTTAGTTTCTTGGTGAAGACGTAACCTAAAATTTGTTGATGGAGAAGAAGAAAAATATTGAAATTGTTTATATCTATGATATCATAATACAATATGAATATGCTGAAAAAAATATACTATCGAGACTCATTATATAATTTGAATTATTTCCAATGTATATGAAATACTTGTCATTAATTAATAGTCTTTTAACTTAGTTTATTGGTGATGAAGTAACATAAAATTTGGTGTAGGAGAAGAAGAAAATATTGAAATTGTTTACATCTATTATACCATAATTCAATATGAATATGTTGAATAAATATACTATCGAGACTCATTATATAGTTTGAATTATTTCTAATGTATATGAAGTATGTGTCATTAATTAATAGTCTTTTAACTTAGTTTCTTGGTGATGAAGTAACCTAAAATTTGGTAATGGAGAAGAAGAAAAACATTGAAATCGTTTACATCTATGATACCATTATACAATATGAATATGGTGAATAAATATACTATCGAAACTCATTATATAATTTGAATTATTTCCAATGTACATGGAATATGTTTCATTAATTAATAGTCTTTTAACTTATTTTCTTAGTGATGAAGTAACCTAAAATTTGGTGATGGAGAAGAAGAAAAATATTGAAATTGCTTACATCTATTATATCATAATACAATATGAATATGGTGAATAAATATACTATCGAGACTCATTATTTAATTTGAATTATTTCCAATGTACATGGAATAAGTGTCATAAATTAATAGTCTTTTAACTTAGTTTCTTAGTGATGAAGTAAACTAAAATTTGGTGATGGAGAAGAAGAAAAATATTAAAATTGTTTACATCTATTATACCATAATACAATATGAATATGATGAATAAATATACTATCGAGACTAATTATATAATTTGAATTATTTTCAATGTATATGTTATATGTTTCATTAATTAATAGTCTTTTAACTTAGTTTCTTAGTGATGAAGTAACCTTAAATTTGGTGAAGGAGAAGAAGAAAAATATTGAAATTGTTTACATCTATTATATCATAATACAATATGTATATGGGGAATAAATATACTATCGGGCCTGATTATATAATTTGAAGTATTACCAATGTATATGAAATATGTGTCATTAATTAATAGTTTTTTTAACTTAGTTTCTTGGTGAAGACGTAACCTAAAATTTGGTGATGGAGAAGAAAAAAAATATTGAAATTGTTTACATCTATTATACCATAATACAATATGAATATTATGAATAAATTTACTATCGAGACTCATTATATAATTTGAATTATTTTCAATGTATATGTTATATGTTTCATTAATTAATAGTCTTAAACTTAGTTTCTTAGTGATGAAGTAACCTAAAATTTGGTGAAGGAGAAGAAGAAAAATATTAAAATTCTTTACATCTATTATATAATAATACAATATGTATATGGGGAATAAATATACTATCGGGTCTGATTATATAATTTGAAGTATTACCAATGTATATGGAATATGTTTCATTAATTAATAGTCTTTTCACTTTGTTTCTGGGTGAAGAAGTAACCTTAAACTTTGTGATGGAGAAGAAGAAAAATATTTAAATTGTTTACATCTATTATACCATATTACAATATGAATATGGTGAATAAATATACTATTGAGACTCATTATATAATTTGAATTATTATCAATGTATATGAAATATGTGTCATTAATTAATAGTCTTTTAACTTAGTTTCTTGGTGAAGAAGTAACCTGAAATTTGATGATGAAAAAGTAGAAAAATATTGAAATTGTCTACATCTATTATACAATAATTCTATATGAATATGGTGAATAAATATACTATCGAGACTCATTATATACTTTGAATTATTTCTAATGTATATGAAGTATGTGTCATTAATTAATAGTCTTTTAACTTAGTTTCTTGGTGATGAAGTAACCTAAAATTTGGTGATGGAGAAGAAGAAAAATATTGAAATCGTTTACATCTATGATACCAAAATACAATATGAATATGCTGAATAAATATACTATCGAGACTCATTATATAATTTGAATTATTTCCAATGTATATGGAATATGTTTCATTAATTAATAGTCTTTTAACTTAGTTTCTTAGTGATGAAGTAACCTTAAATTTGGTGATGGAGAAGAAGAAAAATATTGAAATTGCTTACATCTATTATATCATAATACAATATGAATATGATGAATAAATATACTATCGAGACTCATTATATAATTTGAATTATTTTCAATGTATATGTTATATGTTTCATTAATTAATAGTCTTTTAACTTAGTTTCTTAGTGATGAAGTAACCTTAAATTTGGTGAAGGAGAAGAAGAAAAATATTGAAATTGTTTACATCTATTATATCATAATACAATATGTATATGGGGAATAAATATACTATCGGGCCTGATTATATAATTTGAAGTATTACCAATGTATATGAAATATGTGTCATTAATTAATAGTTTTTTTAACTTAGTTTCTTGGTGAAGAAGAAACCTAAAATTTGGTGATAGAGAAGAAGAAAAATATTGAAATTGTTTATATCTATTTTACCATAATACAATATGAATATGATGAATAAATATACTATCGAGACTCATTATGTAATTTGAATTATTTCCAATGTATATGGAATATGTTTCATTAATTAATAGTCTTTTAACTTAGTTTCTTAGTGATGAAGTAACCTAAAATTTGGTGAAGGAGAAGAAGAAAATATTGAAATTTTTTACGTCTATTATACCATAATTCAATATGAATATGGTGAATAAATATACTATCGAGACTCATTATATACTTTGAATTATTTCTAATGTATATGAAGTATGTGTCATTAATTAATAGTCTTTTAACTTAGTTTCTTGGTAATGAAATAACCTAAAATTTGGTGATGGAGAACAAGAAAAATATTGAAATCGTTTACGTCTATTATACCATAATACAATATGTATATGGGGAATATATATATACTATCGGGCCTGATTATATAATTTGAAGTATTACCAATGTATATGAAATATGTTTCATTAATTAATAGTTTTTTTAACTTAGTTTCTTGGTGAAGAAGAAACCTAAAATTTGGTGATGGAGAAGAAGAAAAATATTGAAATTGTTTATATCTATTTTACCATAATACAATATGAATATGATGAATAAATATATTATCGAGACTCATTATATAATTTGAATTATTTCCAATGTATATGTTATATGTTTCATTATATAATAGTCTTTTAACTTAGTTTCTTAGTGATGAAGTAACCTAAAATTTGGTGAAGGAGAAGAAGAAAAATATTGAAATTGTTTACATCTATTATATCATAATACAATATGTATATGGGGAATAAATATACTATCGGGCCTGATTATATAATTTGAAGTATTACCAATGTATATGAAATATGTGTCATTAATTAATAGTTTTTTTAACTTAGTTTCTTGGTGAAGAAGTAACCTAAAATTTGTTGATGGAGAAGAAGAAAAATATTGAAATCGTTTACATCTATGATACCATAATACAATATGAATATGCTGAAAAAAATATACTATCGAGACTCATTATATAATTTGAATTATTTCCAATGTATATGAAATACGTGTCATTAATTAATAGTCTTTTAACTTAGTTTATTGGTGATGAAGTAACCTAAAATTTGGTGAAGGAGAAGAAGAAAATATTGAAATTGTTTACATCTATTATACCATAATTCAATATGAATATGGTGAATAAATATACTATCGAGACTAATTATATACTTTGAATTATTTCTAATGTATATGATGTTTGTGTCATTAATTAATAGTCTTTTAGCTTAGTTTCTTGGTGATGAAGTAACCTAAAATTTGGTGATGGAGAAGAAGAAAAATATTGAAATTGCTTACATCTAATATATCATAATACAATATGAATATGGTGAATAAATATACTATCGAGACTCATTATTTAATTTGAATTATTTCCAATGTAAATGGAATATGTGTCATTTATTAATAGTCTTTTAATTTAGTTTCTTGGTGATGAAGTAACCAAAAATTTGGTGATGGAGAAGAAGAAAAATATTGAAATTGTTTACATCTATTATACCATAATACAATATGAATATTATGAATAAATATACTATCGAGACTCATTATATAATTTGAATTATTTTCAATGTATATGTTATATGTTTCATTAATTAATAGTTTTTTTAACTTAGTTTCTGGGTGAAGAAGTAACCTTAAACTTGGTGATGGAGAAGAAGAAATATATTTAAATTGTTTACATCTATTATACCATAATACAATATGAATATGGTGAATAAATATACTATTGAGACTCATTATATAATTTGAATTATTACCAATGTATATGAAATATGTGTCATTAATTAATAGTTTTTTAACTTAGTTTCTTGGTGAAGAAGTAACCTGAAATTTGATGATGAAAAAGAAGAAAAATATTGAAATTGTTTACATCTATTATACCATAATTCAATATGAATATGGTGAATAAATATACTATCGAGACTCATTATATACTTTGAATTATTTCTAATGTATATGAAGTATGTGTCATTAATTAATAGTCTTTTAACTTAGTTTCTTGGTGATGAAGTAACCTAAAATTTGGTGATGGAGAAGAAGAAAAATACTGAAATTGTTTACATGTATTATACCATAATACAATATGAATATGGTGAATAAATATACTATCGAGACTCATTATATAATTTGAATTATTTCCTATGTACATGGAATATGTGTCATTAATTAATAGTCTTTTAACTTAGTTTCTTAATGATGAAGTAACCTAAAATTTGGTGATGGAGAAGAAGAAAAATATTTAAATTGTTTACATCTATGATACCATAATACAATATGAATATGATGAATAAATATACTATCGAGACTCATTATATAATTTGAATTATTTCCAATATATGTTATATGTTTCATTAATTAATAGTCTTTTAACTTAGTTTCTTAGTGATGAAGTAACCTAAAATTTGGTGAAGGAGAAGAAGAAAAATATTGAAATTGTTTACATCTATTATACCATAATTCAATATGTATATGGGGAATAAATATACTATCGGGCCTGATTATGTCATTTGAAGTATTACGAATGTATATGAAATATGTGTCATTAATTAATAGTTTTTTTAACTTAGTTTCTTGGTGATGAAGTAACCTAAAATTTGGTGATGGAGAAGAAGAAAAATATTGAAATCGTTTATATCTATGATACCATTATACAATATGAATATGGTGAATAAATATACTATCGAAACTCATTATATAATTTGAATTATTTCCAATATATATGGAATATGTTTCATTAATTAATAGTCTTTTAACTTAGTTTCTTAGTGATGAAGTAAACTAAAATTTGGTGATGGAGAAGAAGAAAAATATTGAAATTGTTTACATCTATTATACCATAATACAATATGAATATGAGGAATAAATATACTATCGAGACTCATTATATAATTTGAATTATTTTCAATGTATATGTTATATGTTTCATTAATTAATAGTCTTTTAACTTAGTTTCTTAGTGATGAAGTAACCTTAAATTTGGTGAAGGAGAAGAAGAAAAATATTGAAATTGTTTACATCTATTATATCATAATACAATATGTATATGGGGAATAAATATACTATCGGGCCTGATTATATAATTTGAAGTATTACCAATGTATATGAAATATGTGTCATTAATTAATAGTTTTTTTAACTTAGTTTCTTGGTGAAGAAGAAACCTAAAATTTGGTGATAGAGGAGAAGAAAAATATTGAAATTGTTTATATCTATTTTACCATAATACAATATGAATATGATGAATAAATATACTATCGAGACTCATTATGTAATTTGAATTATTTCCAATGTATATGGAATATGTTTCATTAATTAATAGTCTTTTAACTTAGTTTCTTAGTGATGAAGTAACCTAAAATTTGGTGAAGGAGAAGAAGAAAATATTGAAATTTTTTACGTCTATTATACCATAATTCAATATGAATATGGTGAATAAATATACTATCGAGACTCATTTTATACTTTGAATTATTTCTAATGTATATGAAGTATGTGTCATTAATTAATAGTCTTTTAACTTAGTTTCTTGGTAATGAAGTAACCTAAAATTTGGTGATGGAGAAGAAGAAAAATATTGAAATCGTTTACGTCTATTATACCATAATACAATATGTATATGGGGAATATGTATACTATCGGGCCTGATTATATAATTTGAAGTATTACCAATGTATATGAAATATGTTTCATTAATTAATAGTTTTTTTAACTTAGTTTCTTGGTGAAGAAGAAACCTAAAATTTGGTGATGGAGAAGAAGAAAAATATTGAAATTGTTTATATCTATTTTACCATAATACAATATGAATATGATGAATAAATATGTTATCGATACTCATTATATAATTTGAATTATTTCCAATGTATATGTTATATGTTTCATTATATAATAGTCTTTTAACTTAGTTTCTTTGTGATGAAGTAACCTAAAATTTGGTGATGGAGAAGAAGAAAAATATTGAAATTGTTTATATCTATTATACTATAATACAATATGAATATGATGAATAAATATACTATCGAGACTCATTATATAATTTGAATTATTTCCAGTGTATATGTTATATGTTTCATTAATTAATAGTCTTTTAACTTAGTTTCTTAGTGATGAAGTAACCTAAAATTTGGTGAAGGAGAAGAAGAAAAATATTGAAATTACTTACATCTATTATATCATAATACAATATGTATATGGGGAATAAATATACTATGGGTCTGATTATATAATTTGAAGTATTACCGATGTATATGAAATATGTGTCATTAATTAATAGTTTTTTTAACTTAGTTTCTTGGTGAAGAAGTAACCTAATATTTGGTGATAGAGAAGAAGAAAAATATTGAAATTGTTTACATCTATGATACCATAATACAATATGAATATGATGAAAAAAATATACTATCGAGACTCATTATATAATTTGAATTATTTCCAATGTATATGAAATACGTGACATTAATTAATAGTCTTTTAACTTAGTTTCTTAGTGATGAAGTAACCTAAAATTTGGTGAAGGAGAAGAAGAAAATATTGAAATTGTTTACATCTATTATACCATAATTCAATATGAATATGGTGAATAAATATACTATCGAGACTCATTATATACTTTGAATAATGTATATGAAGTATGTGTCATTAATTAATAGTCTTTTAACTTAGTTTCTTGGTAATGAAGTAACCTAAAATTTGGTGATAGAGAAGAAGAAAAATATTGAAATCGTTTACATCTATGATACCATTATACAATATGAATATGGTGAATAAATATAATATCGAGACTCATTATATAATTTGAAGTATAACCAATGTATATGAAATATGTGTCATTAATTAATAGTTTTTTTAACTTAGTTTCTTAGTGATGAAGTAACCTAAAATTTGGTGATAGAGAAGAAGAAAAATATTGAAATTGTTTATATCTATTTTACCATAATACAATATGAATATGATGAATAAATATACTATCGAGACTCATTATGTAATTTGAATTATTTCCAATGTATATGGAATATGTTTCATTAATTAATAGTCTTTTAACTTAGTTTCTTAGTGATGAAGTAACCTAAAATTTGGTGAAGGAGAAGAAGAAAATATTGAAATTGTTTACGTCTATTATACCATAATTCAATATGAATATGGTGAATAAATATACTATCGAGACTCATTATATACTTTGAATTATTTCTAATGTATATGAAGTATGTGTCATTAATTAATAGTCTTTTAACTTAGTTTCTTGGTGATGAAGTAACCTAAAATTTGGTGATGGAGAAGAAGAAAAATATTGAAATCGTTTATATCTATGATACCATTATACAATATGAATATGGTGAATAAATGTACTATCGAAACTCATTATATAATTTGAATTATTTCCAATGTATATGGAATATGTTTCATTAATTAATAGTCTTTTAACTTATTTTCTTAGTGATGAAGTAACCTAAAATTTGGTGATGGAGAAGAAGAAAAACTTTGAAATTGTTTACATCTATTATATCATAATACAATATGAATATGGTGAATAAATATACTATCGAGACTCATTATATAATTTGAATTATTTCCAATGTACATGGAATATGTGTCATTAATTAACAGTCTTTTAAATTAGTTTGTTAGTGATGAAGTAACCTAAAATTTGGTGATGGAAAAGAAGAAAAATATTGAAATTGTTTACATCTATTATACCTTAATACAATATGAATATGATGAATAAATATACTATCGAGACTCATTATATAATTAGAATTATTTCCAATGTATATGTTATATGTTTCATTAGTTAATAGTCTTTTAATTTAGTTTCTTAGTGATGAAGTAACCTAAAATTTGGTGAAGGAGAAGAAGAAAAATATTGAAATTGTTCACATCTATTATATCATAATACAATATGTATATGGGGAATAAATATACTATCGGGCCTGATTATATAATTTGAAGTATTATCAATGTATATGAAATATGTGTCATTAATTAATAGTTTTTTTAACTTAGTTTCTTGGTGAAGAAGAAACCTAAAATTTGGTGATGGAGAAGAAGAAAAATATTGAAATTGTTTATATCTATTTTACCATAATACAATATGAATATGATGAATAAATATATTATCGAGACTCATTATATAATTTGAATTATTTCCAATGTATATGTTATATGTTTCATTATATAATAGTCTTTTAACTTAGTTTCTTAGTGATGAAGTAACCTAAAATTTGGTGAAGGAGAAGAAGAAAATATTGAAATTGTTTACGTCTATTATACCATAATTCAATATGAATATGGTGAATAAATATACTATCGAGACTCATTATATACTTTGAATTATTTCTAATGTATATGAAGTATGTGTCATTAATTAATAGTCTTTTAACTTAGTTTCTTGGTAATGAAGTAACCTAAAATTTGGTGATGGAGAAGAAGAAAAATATTGAAATCGTTTACAGCTATGATACCATTATACAATATGAATATGGTGAATAAATATACTATCGAGACTCATTATATAATTTGAATTATTTCCAATGTATATGGAATATGTTTCATTAATTAATAGTCGTTTAACTTAGTTTCTTAGTGATTAAGTAACCTAAAATTTGGTGAAGGAGAAGAAGAAAAATATTGAAATTGTTTACATCTATTATATCATAATACAATATGTATATGGGGAATAAATATACTATCGGGCCTGATTATATAATTTGAAGTATTACCAATGTATATGAAATATGTGTCATTAATTAATAGTCTTTTAAATTAGTTTCTTTGTGATGAAGTAACCTAAAATTTGGTGATAGAGAAGAAGAAAAATATTGAAATTGTTTATATTTATTTTACCATAATACAATATGAATATGATGAATAAATATACTATCGAGACTCATTATATAATTTGAATTATTTCCAATGTATATGGAATATGTTTCATTAATTAATAGTCTTTTAACTTAGTTTCTTAGGGATGAAGTAACCTAAAATTTGGTGAAGGAGAAAAAGAAAATATTGAAATTGTTTACATCTATTATACCATAATTCAATATGAATATGGTGAATAAATATACTATCGAGACTCATTATATACTTTGAATTATTTCTAATGTATATGAAGTATGTGTTATTAATTAATAGTCTTTTAACTTAGTTTCTTGGTGATGAAGTAACCTAAAATTTGGTGATGCAGAAGAAGAAAAATATTGAACTCGTTTACATCTATGATACCATTATACAATATGAATATGGTGAATAAATATACTATCGAAACTCATTATATAATTTGAATTATTTCCAATGTAAATGGAATATGTTTCATTAATTAATAGTCTTTTAACTTATTTTCTTAGTGATGAAGTAACCTAAAATTTGGTGATGGAGAAGAAGAAAAATTTTGAAATTGTTTACATCTATTATATCATAATACAATATGAATATGGTGAATAAATATACTATCGAGACTCATTATATAATTTGAATTATTTCCAATGTACATGGAATATGTGTCATTAATTAATAGTCTTTTAAATTAGTTTGTTAGTGATGAAGTAACCTAAAATTTGGTGATGGAGAAGAAGAAAAATATTGAAATTGTTTACATCTATTATACCATAATACAATATGAAAATGATGAATAAATATACTATCGAGACTCATTATATAAGTAGAATTATTTCCAATGTATTTGTTATATGTTTCATTAGTTAATAGTCTTTTAACTTAGTTTCTTAGTGATGAAGTAGCCTAAAATTTGGTGAAGGAGAAGAAGAAAAATATTGAAATTGTTTACATCTATTATATCATAATACAATATGTATATGGGGAATAAATATACTATCGGACCTGATTATATAATTTGAAGTATTATCAATGTATATGAAATATGTGTCATTAATTAATAGTTTTTTTAACTTAGTTTCTTGGTGAAGAAGAAACCTAAAATTTGGTGATAGAGAAGAAGAAAAATATCGAAATTGTTTATATCTATTTTACCATAATACAATATGAATATGATGAATAAATATACTATCGAGACTCATTATGTAATTTGAATTATTTCCAATGTATATGGAATATGTTTCATTAATTAATAGTCTTTTAACTTAGTTTCTTAGTGATGAAGTAACCTAAAATTTGGTGAAGGAGAAGAAGAAAATATTGAAATTGTTTGCATCTATTATACCATAATTCAATATGAATATGGTGAATAAATATACTATCGAGACTCATTATATACTTTGAATTATTTCTAATGTATATGAAGTATGTGTCATTAATTAATAGTCTTTTAACTTAGTTTCTTGGTGATGAAGTAACCTAAAATTTTGTGATGGAGAAGAAGAAAAATATTGAAATCGTTTATATCTATGATACCATTATACAATATGAATATGGTGAATAAATATACTATCAAAACTCTTTATATAATTTGAATTATTTCCAATGTATATGGAATATGTTTCATTAATTAATAGTCTTTTAATTTATATTCTTAGTGATGAACTAACCTAAATTTTGGTGATGGAGAAGAAGAAAAATACAGAAATTGTTTACATCTATTATACCATAATACAATATGAATATGGTGAATAAATATACTATCAAGACTCATTATATAATTTGAATTATTTCCTATGTACATGGAATATGTGTCATTAATTAAAAGTCTTTTAACCTAGTTTCTTTGTGATGAAGTAACCTAAAATTTGGTGATGGAGAAGAAGAAAAATATTGAAATTGTTTATATCTATTATACTATAATACAATATGAATATGATGAATAAATATACTATCGAGACTCATTATATAATTTGAATTATTTCCAATGTATATGTTATATGTTTCATTAATTAATAGTCTTTTAACTTAATTTCTTAGTGATGAAGTAACCTAAAATTTGGTGAAGGAGAAGAAGAAAAATATTGAAATTACTTACATCTATTATATCATAATACAATATGTATATGGGGAATAAATATACTATCGGGTCTGATTATATAATTTGAAGTATTACCAATGTATATGAAATATGTGTCATTAATTAATAGTTTTTTTAACTTAGTTTCTTGGTGAAGAAGTAACCTAAAATTTGGTGATGGAGAAGAAGAAAAATATTGAAATCGTTTACATCTATGATACCATAATACAATATGAATATGATGAAAAAAATATACTATCGAGACTCATTATATAATTTGAATTATTTCCAATGTATATGAAATACGTGACATTAATTAATAGTCTTTTAACTTAGTTTCTTAGTGATGAAGTAACCTAAAATTTGGTGAAGGAGAAGAAGAAAATATTGAAATTGTTTAAATCTATTATACCATAATTCAATATGAATATGGTGAATAAATATACTATCGAGACTCATTATATACTTTGAATAATGTATATGAAGTATGTGTCATTAATTAATAGTCTTTTAACTTAGTTTCTTGGTAATGAAGTAACCTAAAATTTGGTGATGGAGAAGAAGAAAAATATTGAAATCATTTACATCTATGATACCATTATACAATATGAATATGGTGAATAAATATACTATCGAGACTCATTATATAATTTGAATTATTTCCAATGTATATGGAATATGTTTCATTAATTAATAGTCGTTTAACTTAGTTTCTTAGTGATGAAGTAACCTAAAATTTTGTGAAGGAGAAGAAGAAAAATATTGAAATTGTTTACATCTATTATATCATAATACAATATGTATATGTGGAATAAATATACTATCGGGCCTGATTATATAATTTGAAGTATTACCAATGTATATGAAATATGTGTCATTAATTAATAGTCTTTTAAATTAGTTTCTTTGTGATGAAGTAACCTAAAATTTGGTGATGGAGAAGAAGAAAAATATTGAAAATGTTTATATCTATTATACTATAATACAATATGAATATGATGAATAAATATACTATTGAGACTCATTATATAATTTGAATTATTTCCAATGTATATGTTATATGTTTCATTAATTAATAGTCTTTTAACTTAGTTTCTTAGTGATAAAGTAACCTAAAATTTGGTAAAGGAGAAGAAGAAAAATATTGAAATTGTTTACATCTATTATATCATAATACAATATGTATATGGGGAATAAATATACTATCGGGCCTGATTATATAATTTTAAGTATTACCAATGTATATGAAATATGTGTCATTAATTAATAGTTTTTTTAACTTAGTTTCTTGGTGAAGAAGAAACCTAAAATTTGGTGATGGAGAAGAAGAAAAATATTGAAATTGTTTATATTTATTTTACCATAATACAATATGAATATGATGAATAAATATACTATCGAGACTCATTATATAATTTGAATTATTTCCAATGTATATGGAATATGTTTCATTAATTAATAATCTTTTAACTTAGTTTCTTAGGGATGAAGTAACCTAAAATTTGGTGAAGGAGAAGAAGAAAATATTGAAATTGTTTACATCTATTATACTATAATTCAATATGAATATGGTGAATAAATATACTATCGAGACTCATTATATACTTTGAATTATTTCTAATGTATATGAAGTATGTGTTATTAATTAATAGTCTTTTAACTTAGTTTCTTGGTGATGTAGTAACCTAAAATTTGGTGATGCAGAAGAAGAAAAATATTGAAATCGTTTACATCTATGATACCATTATACAATATGAATATGGTGAATAAATATACTATCGAAACTCATTATATAATTTGAATTATTTCCTATGTATATGGAATATGTTTCATTAATTAATAGTCTTTTAACTTATTTTCTTAGTGATGAAATAACCTAAAATTTGGTGATGGAGAAGAAGAAAAATTTTGAAATTGTTTACATCTATTATATCATAATACAATATGAATATGGTGAATAAATATACTATCGAGACTCATTATATAATTTGAATTATTTCCAATGTACATGGAATATGTGTCATTAATTAATAGTCTTTTAAATTAGTTTGTTAGTGATGAAGTAACCTAAAATTTGGTGATGGAGAAGAAGAAAAATATTGAAATTGTTTACATCTATTATACCATAATACAATATGAATATGATGAATAAATATACTATCGAGACTCATTATATAATTAGAATTATTTCCAATGTATATGTTATATGTTTCATTAGTTAATAGTCTTTTAACTTAGTTTCTTAGTGATGAAGTAACCTAAAATTTGGTGAAGGAGAATAAGAAAAATATTGAAATTGTTTACATCTATTATATCATAATACAATATGTATATGGGGAATAAATATACTATCGGGCCTGATTATATAATTTTAAGTATTACCAATGTATATGAAATATGTGTCATTAATTAATAGTTTTTTTAACTTAGTTTCTTGGTGAAGAAGAAACCTAAAATTTGGTGATGGAGAAGAAGAAAAATATTGAAATTGTTTATATTTATTTTACCATAATACAATATGAATATGATGAATAAATATACTATCGAGACTCATTATATAATTTGAATTATTTCCAATGTATATGGAATATGTTTCATTAATTAATAATCTTTTAACTTAGTTTCTTAGGGATGAAGTAACCTAAAATTTGGTGAAGGAGAAGAAGAAAATATTGAAATTGTTTACATCTATTATACTATAATTCAATATGAATATGGTGAATAAATATACTATCGAGACTCATTATATACTTTGAATTATTTCTAATGTATATGAAGTATGTGTTATTAATTAATAGTCTTTTAACTTAGTTTCTTGGTGATGAAGTAACCTAAAATTTGGTGATGCAGAAGAAGAAAAATATTGAAATCGTTTACATCTATGATACCATTATACAATATGAATATGGTGAATAAATATACTATCGAAACTCATTATATAATTTGAATTATTTCCTATGTATATGGAATATGTTTCATTAATTAATAGTCTTTTAACTTATTTTCTTAGTGATGAAATAACCTAAAATTTGGTGATGGAGAAGAAGAAAAATTTTGAAATTGTTTACATCTATTATATCATAATACAATATGAATATGGTGAATAAATATACTATCGAGACTCATTATATAATTTGAATTATTTCCAATGTACATGGAATATGTGTCATTAATTAATAGTCTTTTAAGTTAGTTTGTTAGTGATGAAGTAACCTAAAATTTGGTGATGGAGAAGAAGAAAAATATTGAAATTGTTTACATCTATTATACCATAATACAATATGAATATGATGAATAAATATACTATCGAGACTCATTATATAATTAGAATTATTTCCAATGTATATGTTATATGTTTCATTAGTTAATAGTCTTTTAACTTAGTTTCTTAGTGATGAAGTAACCTAAAATTTGGTGAAGGAGAATAAGAAAAATATTGAAATTGTTTACATCTATTATATCATAATACAATATGTATATGGGGAATAAATATACTATCGGGCCTGATTATATAATTTTAAGTATTACCAATGTATATGAAATATGTGTCATTAATTAACAGTTTTTTTAACTTAGTTTCTTGGTGAAGAAGAAACCTAAAATTTGGTGATGAAGAAGAAGAAAAATATTGAAATTGTTTATATTTATTTTACCATAATACAATATGAATATGATGAATAAATATACTATCGAGACTCATTATATAATTTGAATTATTTCCAATGTATATGGAATATGTTTCATTAATTAATAGTCTTTTAACTTAGTTTCTTAGGGATGAAGTAACCTAAAATTTGGTGAAGGAGAAGAAGAAAATATTTAAATTGTTTACATCTATTATACTATAATTCAATATGAATATGGTGAATAAATATACTATCGAGACTCATTATATACTTTGAATTATTTCTAATGTATATGAAGTATGTGTCATTAATTAATAGTCTTTTAACTTAGTTTCTTGGTGATGAAGTAACCTAAAATTTGGTGATGGAGAAGAAGAAAAATATTGAAATCGTTTATATCTATGATAACATTATACAATATGAATATGGTGAATAAATATACTATCGAAACTCATTATATATTTTGAATTATTTCCAACGTATATGGAATATGTTTCATTAATTAATAGTCTTTTAACTTATTTTCTTAGTGATGAAGTAACCTAAAATTTGGAGAAGGAGAAGAAGAAAAATATTGAAATTGGTTACATCTATTATACCATAATACAATATGTATATGGGGAATAAATATACTATCGGGCCTGATTATATAATTTGAAGTATTACCAATGTATATGAAATATGTGTCATTAATTAATAGTCTTTTAAATTAGTTTCTTTGTGATGAAGTAACCTAAAATTTGGTGATGGAGAAGAAGAAAAATATTGAAATTGTTTATATTTATTATACTATAATACAATATGAATATGATGAATAAATATACTATTGAGACTCATTATATAGTTTGAATTATTTCCAATGTATATGTTATATGTTTCATTAATTAATAGTCTTTTAACTTAGTTTCTTAGTGATAAAGTAACCTAAAATTTGGTGAAGGAGAAGAAGAAAAATATTGAAATTGTTTACATCTATTATATCATAATACAATATGTATATGGGGAATAAATATACTATCGGGCCTGATTATATAATTTGAAGTATTATCAATGTATATGAAATATGTGTCATTAATTAATAGTTTTTTTAACTTAGTTTCTTGGTGAAGAAGAAACCTAAAATTTGGTGATAGAGAAGAAGAAAAATATTGAAATTGTTTATATCTATTTTACCATAATACAATATGAATATGATGAATAAATATACTTTCGAGACTCATTATGTAATTTGAATTATTTCCAATGTATATGGAATATGTTTCATTAATTAATAGTCTTTTAACTTAGTTTCTTAATGATGAAGTAACCTAAAATTTGGAGAAGGAGAAGAAGAAAATATTGAAATTGTTTACGTCTATTATACCATAATTCAATATGAATATGGTGAATAAATATACTATCGAGACTCATTATATACTTTGAATTATTTCTAATGTATATGAAGTATGTGTCATTAATTAATAGTCTTTTAACTTAGTTTCTTTGTGATGAAGTAACCTAAAATTTGGTGATGGAGAAGAAGAAAAATATTGAAATCGTTTATATCTATGATACCATTATACAATATGAATATGGTGAATAAATATACTATCGAAACTCATTATATATTTTGAATTATTTCCAATGTATATGGAATATGTTTCATTAATTAATAGTCTTTTAACTTATTTTCTTAGTGATGAAGTAACCTAAATTTTGGTGATGGAGAAGAAGAAAAATACAGAAATTGGTTACATCTATTATACCATAATACAATATGAATATGGTGAATAAATATACTATCAAGACTCATTATATAATTTGAATTATTTCCTATATACATGGAATATGTGTCATTAATTAATAGTCTTTTAACCTAGTTTCTTTGTGATGAAGTAACCTAAAATTTGGTGATGGAGAAGAAGAAAAATATTGAAATTGTTTATATCTATTATACTATAATACAATATGAATATGATGAATAAATATACTATCGAGACTCATTATATAATTTGAATTATTTCCAATGTATATGTTATATGTTTCATTAATTAATAGTCTTTTAACTTAGTTTCTTAGTGATGAAGTAACCTAAAATTTGGTGAAGGAGAAGAAGAAAAATATTGAAATTACTTACATCTATTATATCATAATACAATATGTATATGGGGAATAAATATACTATCGGGTCTGATTATATAATTTGAAGTATTACCAATGTATATGAAATATGTGTCATTAATTAATAGTTTTTTTAACTTAGTTTCTTGGTGAAGAAGTAACCTAAAATTTGGTGATGGAGAAGAAGAAAAATATTGAAATCGTTTACATCTATGATACCATAATACAATATGAATATGATGAAAAAAATATACTATCGAGACTCATTATATAATTTGAATTATTTCCAATGTATATGAAATACGTGACATTAATTAATAGTCTTTTAACTTAGTTTCTTAGTGATGAAGTAACCTAAAATTTGGTGAAGGAGAAGAAGAAAATATTGAAATTGTTTACATCTATTATACCATAATTCAATATGAATATGGTGAATAAATATACTATCGAGACTCATTATATACTTTGAATTATTTCTAATGTATATGAAGTATGTGTCATTAATTAATAGTCTTTTAACTTAGTTTCTTGGTAAAGAAGTAACCTAAAATTTGGTGATGGAGAAGAAGAAAAATATTGAAATCGTTTACATCTATGATACCATTATACAATATGAATATGGTGAATAAATATACTATCGAGACTCATTATATAATTTGAATTATTTCCAACGTATATGGAATATGTTTCATTAATTAATAGTCGTTTAACTTAGTTTCTTAGTGATGAAGTAACCTAAAATTTGGTGAAGGAGAAGAAGAAAAATATTGAAATTGTTTACATCTATTATATCATAATACAATATGTATATGGGGAATAAATATACTATCGGGCCTGATTATATAATTTGAAGTATTAACAATGTATATGAAATATGTGTCATTAATTAATAGTCTTTTAAATTAGTTTCTTTGTGATGAAGTAACCTAAAATTTGGTGATGGAGAAGAAGAAAAATATTGAAATTGTTTATATCTATTATACTATAATACAATATGAATATGATGAATAAATATACTATTGAGACTCATTATATAGTTTGAATTATTTCCAATGTATATGTTATATGTTTCATTAATTAATAGTCTTTTAACTTAGTTTCTTAGTGATAAAGTAACCTAAAATTTGGTGAAGGAGAAGAAGAAAAATATTGAAATTGTTTACATCTATTATATCATAATACAATATGTATATGGGGAATAAATATACTATCGAGCCTGATTATATAATTTGAAGTATTACCAATGTATATGAAATATGTGTCATTAATTAATAGTTTTTTTAACTTAGTTTCTTGGTGAAGAAGAAACCTAAAATTTGGTGATGGAGAAGAAGAAAAATATTGAAATTGTTTATATTTATTTTACCATAATACAATATGAATATGATGAATAAATATACTATCGAGACTCATTATATAATTTGAATCTTTTCCAATGTATATGGAATATGTTTCATTAATTAATAGTCTTTTAACTTAGTTTCTTAGGGATGAAGTAACCTAAAATTTATAGAAGGAGAAGAAGAAAATATTGAAATTGTTTACATCTATTATACCATAATTCAATATGAATATGGTGAATAAATATATTATCGAGACTCATTATATACTTTGAATTATTTCTAATGTATAGGAAGTATGTGTTATTAATTAATAGTCTTTTAACTTAGTTTCTTGGTGATGAAGTAACCTAAAATTTGGTGATGCAGAAGAAGAAAAATATTGAAATCGTTTACATCTATGATACCATTATACAATATGAATATGGTGAATAAATATACTATCGAAACTCATTATATAATTTGAATTATTTCCAATGTATATGGAATATGTTTCATTAATTAATAGTCTTTTAACTTATTTTCTTAGTGATGAAGTAACCTAAAATTTGGTGATGGAGAAGAAGAAAAATTTTGAAATTGTTTACATCTATTATATCATAATACAATATGAATATGGTGAATAAATATACTATCGAGACTCATTATATAATTTGAATTATTTCCAATGTACATGGAATATGTGTCTGTTGGCTCCTAAATTCGACACTCTTGTTTTATCAATGTCAACCATTAAAAGCTGAAAAATGCTTTCGACTGGCTAAGTCTGTCAAAGTGCCCGTCGAAAGATGGCAAAGTACTTAGAAGATTTCTTCAAAGAAAGAAAGCTGGTTGCCTTCGACGTCGAAGGAGTTTCTCGTCGAAGATGTCTCTTGACGAAAGTGTTCGATGGTTCAGAATGGAGCAGTTTGAAATTCAAGCGTTTGGAGGGAAAATGGTTTCCAGCAGTTACCACGTGCAAACGTGCAAGGATCTGGAGCGTCGAGCATGGAGAACGTGCCAAGTGGATTGATCTCGAAGCAGTGTAACTGCCCGACGGTTACTTGGGATGTTTTAGTATAAATAGGAGTAGACATGTAGTTTCTCGCGTGTGTTCACAATTCTATACAAAGTCACTCATATAGATTCGAGTACCCAGCGTGTGAGAAAGAATTGTTGAGAAATGTATGTGTGAAACACCAATTTTATCAATTAAAGTCATTTACTTTTCCAGAAATTTACTTGTTTTCCCCTTTACATTCTTGTCGAACCTTTACTTTAAAGCCTTGTTTATTTTACCAAGTCTTTCCTTTATGCAATTCATTTAAAGCCAATTTATTTAAAGCCTCATCCAATTCAATCAAACTTCAAAATCAACCTATGTCCTAGGATCAATCTGATCGATCCTGCGAGTAACCAAATAAGTAACCATTTGGAGGATCAGCGGTTGTTTACCAAAACCCAAGGTAAACAAATTGGCACACCTGATGGGACTGTGTGTTGATTGTTGAAAATAATCTCATCTTTTCGAGTTGTATGTTATTGAGGAGTGGTAGAATATATACTAACGATAACAATACTGCCAGAAGGAGGGAAGAGATGGCGAATCCGCCAAACAATAACGAAATCCCACAAACGAGTGTGGGAGCAACGGTTAGTATGACCGTAAGTGAAGCGACAAACGTTGGTTCGACACCAGCAGTGTCGGTCACAACCACGGGGCCAATACCTTCGTTAACAGGCCCCAGAATACCTTTGGGAACTCCCCCACCAAGGGGAAATTTAGGCACAAGGCCTTTGGTTCCCCCAGGATTTATTCCATTCTATGGTATGCCAACTTCTGAAGTGGCAAGCCTGACGAATGCTGCGTCCACTTTTTCAGACCCTTTCGTGAGTGCCTCTTCGCCACTCCAAGGCTCTGGAGTAGGCATGGCGAATAGAAATAGGACCCAACTCTTAGGAGGAACGTCCCAAGTAGCCCATGGCCTTACAAATGCCTCGACAGCAGTCTTGAGGCAACAGATGGACGAAAGCAACCATGATATGGTGCAAATGTTGGCACAAACTTTGAGTACAGTGCTAAACCCTCTAATACAAAACACTACTCAATCGAATCAGCAAGTGACAGCGCAAATGACGCGTTTGGCTGACTTCTTTGGAGTACCCCAACCTATTCGACAGCCCCAAAGGGCGCAAATAAGGGGAAATCAGGGGATATTTTTAGAGGAAGAAACCACCATTAACCAGGCTCAACAGCCTGTCGAAGAAAACCTTAGGGCACGATTAGAACAGCCCGTCGAGGAGCCTAGGGTAATAGCCCCAGAGGTAAGGTTAGTTAACAGAAACCAAAATGCTGACGAAGTGGTTCAGCATATCCAATACCAGAACATGGGTTTGGAAAACAATCTGGCAACTATGATCGAAAGGATCATGACTCAGAATGGGATGAACATGGGCTTTCGAAGGCCCAACTTTACATCTCCATTGTCAGAATACGTGTTACAAACGGACTTACCTCCTAGATTCAAAGTACCCAAGTTTACTAAGTTCTCTGGGGACACGACAGAATCTACTGTCGAGCATGTGGCGAGATATTTGATCGAAGCAGGAGACATTTCGAATAACGAAAACCTAAGGATCAAGTACTTCCCAAGTTCTTTAACCAAGAACGCTTTTACTTGGTTTACAACTCTTCCCCCCAATTCGATCCATCATTGGACCCAGTTGGAGAGATTGTTCCATGAACAATTCTACATGGGGCAAACCAAGATAAGCCTGAAAGAACTGGCCAGTGTGAAGAGACGTTTCACTGAACCTATAGACGAATATCTGAATAGGTTTAGGTTGCTCAAGGCGAGATGTTTTACACAAGTGCCAGAACATGAGTTGGTCGAAATAGCCGCAGGCGGTTTAGATTATTCCATTAGGAAGAAGCTAGACACCCAGTACCTAAGAGACATGGCCCAACTGGCCGATAGAGTTCGACAGGTCGAACGCCTCAAAGCTGAAAAAGCTAAAGCAACGAAAACTCACAAGAGAGAGAGAATAGCGTACGTTGAGATGGACGACGAAGATCTAGAATCCTTCGACGATACTTTAACTGTCGAAGAAGGAGAAGTCGATTTAGCAGAACTGAAACAAGGGCCACCATACTCTTGTAAACTGTTAGTCCCCTCAAATGGGAAAAATCCCATTGGTCCAGAGAGGACCAACGATAGGTTCCCAAAAAAGACTTATAGTTTTGACATCACAAAATGTGATGAAATATTCGACTTGCTAGTTAAAGATGGCCAAATGATAGTACCCCCAGGGGTAAAAGTGCCTCCTCTTGATCAAAGAAAGAAGAGAGGTTTTTGCAAATATCATAATTTTTTGGGCCATAAAACTTCTCAATGTTTTCTTTTCAGGAATCTTGTGCAAGACGCTATTGAGGAAGGGAGATTAAAGTTTGCAGACAAATCCCCCATGGCTATCGACTCCAATCCACTGAAGGCTGAAGCTCACTATGCTGAACCCTCTGAGGTGAACGTGATAGAGGCAACCAGGATCCAGTCGAAGAAGCCAGGAATTACCATGGTCGAAGTCTCAAAGGACCACATCAACATGCCAATCTTTGGCAGTTTTTCTGGAAATTTATCCAGGAAGACAATTGAAGCTGTCCAGAAAGCGGTCGAGAACCCGAAGTCGGAGACTGCTGAAGCACAAAAAACTGGATCAAAGCCCAGTTCCCACTTGGCCACCGTTCAAGGCCAGACGGAGAATCTGGAGATACAAATGAAGCAGTTAACTCTTGCTAACAAAGATACAATGAATATCAACATGGTCGAACTCTCTGACCCAAAAGCATCAGAAGAGGCCATGAGGCAAGAACAGGCTAATAAGACTGCTTTTCCTCGGGAAAATGAAAACTTGGCAGATTTTTTACAAAGATGCCAGAAAAAGAAATCGGAGGTGATGCTGTGTCCAAGATGCAGTTCGATCTTTGACAAAAAAGCTGCTGAGCATATTCAGGGCGTAAGAGCAGCGAATAAGAGAAGGGAGAATGCTGACCTTCGACATGATCCCAGAAGGGGTTCTAACCAAGAAAAGAGGCCATTAACTTTTAGGCCTCCAACAAATGTGCCAGTAGACACTTGGTACAAAACCTCTGGCCGGAAAAGGCCAAGTGAGGAGAAATGGCATTCTTTCGATGTGCCAAGAGGTTCCTCTTTGACTCAAAAGAAAGAGCCTCAAGTTGCTGCACCTAAGGTTGCTCAAGTGTCCAGCAACTACAAGGGTAAAAATCCCATGTCTCGATCTCAATGGAGGAGATATCAAAGGAGACGAAAAGCTGAAAGGGAGGCTGCCAACGAACCTAAGGCAGAAACTAGTTCGAATGTTCCTCAAAGGAAACAAAGGAAGCCTCTAGAGAGAGAGCCAGTTACCAACAGGCTAGTTTGGCCTAACCAAAGTGAAGTCGAAGACGAAGACGATGCTGAATCTGATGATACTTTGGATATAATGGTGAATATTGTTTCAGTACTGCCCAGAGAATTCAATCAACAGGTAGAAGTCGAAGCAAGTGACTGGGAAGTGGAACAAGAAATGGCCAAACATAGGCCAGTGTGCTATTTTGTCATGGACAATGGCACTATTGAGGAACAAAATGGCTTCTTCGAGCCACCTACAGAGGCGATGAAGAATCACCTCAAGCCTTTGTTCATAAGGGCTAAGCTCGAAGAAACTACTGTGAATAAAATATTGGTCGATTGTGGGGCAACCATCAATATTATCCCTCACTCTATGCTAAGGAAAATTGGCAAAAGGGATGAGGAAATTAAACCTCACAACATGGTCTTGTCGAACTATGAGGGCGGCATAGGGACCACTATGGGAGTGATCCAGCTAGATATCAAAGTTGGGTCTATCCTTCGACCAACGATGTTCATGGTCATATCGGCCAAACCTAACTACAATCTTTTGTTAGGCCGTGAATGGATTCATGGTGTAGGCGCTGTGCCTTCATCGATGCACCAAAGGCTGCTGCTATGGCGTCCAGATGGGATGGTCGAAAACATAGAGGCAGATCAAAGCTACTACCTTGGCGAAGTGAATCACTTGGGTGTGGCAGATTTCGACAAAAATTTGGCTCACATAGGGCCATGTCCGACACCTGACTTCGACATGGCGCCAGCGCCAAACACCTTTTGTTCCCTATACCTGCATCCTGAGCATGGTTTCCAATGGGACAGAGAAGACTTGTCCCACATAGACTTCAGTGGGTTAACTGATATCCAACCAACTGGTTGGGGAAGTGAATTCAGTGATAATGACTGAGTCACAATCTTTGAAGCGAATTTCGGCTTATGTAGCCGAAACCAAGATGATAACGGCTCTCGAAGCCGAAGTAAAGTATATGGCCACGCAGGCCAATGATCAACAATTATCTGCTGTTGGCCCAGGAAAGGATTTCGATCCAAAACCTCCTGATATCATGCCAGAAGAAATGCAGGAACAGAGGCTCGACGCCATCTATGACGATGAGCCTTTGGGCTTCGAAAAGGATCCCTTGGCGAACAACATTAAAATGTTAGCACAAGACCCTTTAGAAGAAATCAACTTAGGCGAAGGATCAGAGAAAAGGCCAACTTACATCAGCGCTAAAATCGATCCAGAACTTAGGTTGGAAGTAATCCAATTGCTGAAGGAGTTTAAAGACTGTTTTGCATGGGATTATGACGAAATGCCTGGTCTCGACAGAGGATTGGTAGAACTTCAGTTGCCAATCAAACCTGGGAAGAAGCCAATCAAGCAAAATCCAAGGCGCTTCACTCCAGAAATACTGTCGAAGATCAAAACGGAGGTCGAAAGACTTCTGAAATGCAAATTCATCCGTGTTACAAGGTATGTCGAATGGATTGAAAATATTGTGCCAGTAATTAAGAAAAATGGCACATTAAGGGTGTGCATAGATTTCAGAGATTTGAATGCTGCCACCCCCAAAGATGAATATCCTATGCCTGTGGCGGAAATGCTAGTCGATTCTGCCGCTGGTTATGAATACCTGAGTATGCCCGATGGTTATTCAGGATATAATCAAATATTCATTGCTGAAGAGGATGTGTCGAAAACAGCTTTTCGATGCCCTGGGGCCTTAGGCACTTACGAATGGGTAGTGATGCCTTTTGGCCTAAAGAACACTGGGGCAACATACCAGCGAGCAATGAATACTATCTTCCATGATTTTATTAACACTTTTATGCAAGTATATATTGATGATATTGTTATAAAATCTGTTTCCAGGAAGAGTCATATTGACCACCTTCGACAATCATTCGAAAGAATGAGAGAACATGGTCTGAAGATGAACCCTTTGAAGTGTGCGTTCTGTGTGAAAGCTGGAGATTTCTTGGGCTTCGTTGTCCACAAGAAAGGAATCGAAATCAACCAGAACAAGACGAAGGCAATTCTGGAAGCGAAAGCGCCATCGAATAAGAAGGAATTGCAATCTCTCTTAGGCAAGATAAATTTCTTAAGGAGGTTTATATCTAATCTAAGTGGGAAAGCTCAGGCCTTTTCACCCTTACTTCGACTGAATAAAGAGGGGTTCGAATGGGGGCAGGAGCAACAAGAAGCCTTCGACAAGATCAAAGGGTATCTCACTAAGCCACCTATTTTGGTGCCTCCTTGTAGCAATAGGAGTATGAGATTGTACATAGCTGCATCTGACAAAACTCTGGGAAGTATGTTAGCCCAAGAGGATGAGAATGGAGTCGAAAGACCCATTTACTATCTCAGTCGAGTTTTGAATGATGCAGAAACTAGATATAGCGAAGTTGAAAAATTGTGTCTATGTCTGTATTTTTCTTGTACAAAACTCAAGCAATATATAAAACCAGTTGATGTTTATGTTTCGTCTCATTTTGATGTTTTCAAATATATGTTGTCGAAACCTATCTTGCATAGCCGAATTGGCAAATGGGCATTAGCATTAACTGAATACTCCTTGACCTTTATGCCTCTTAAGGCAGTAAAAGGACAAGTGGTTGCAGATTTCATAGTCGACCACTCAATTCAAGTCGAGGATATTAATTATGTGGAGATAGAACCTTGGAAATTCTACTTCGATGGTTCCAGCCATAAAGATGGAACAGGGGTAGGAGTCTTGATCATTTCTCCAGATAAAATTCCAACAACATTCAAGTACAAAATATCAGGTTCTTGTTCGAACAATGAGGCTGAGTATGAAGCTCTAATTACTGGCCTTGAGATATTGTTGGAATTGGGGGCAACTCGAGTCGAAATAATGGGAGACTCAGAGTTAGTCATTAAGCAAGTCACAAAGGAATATAAATGCATAAGAGAGAATCTCATTATGTACTTTGTGATAGCAAATCGTTTATTGAAACAATTTGAAACGATCAATATTCGACACATACCCAGAGTCGAAAATCAAATAGCCAACGACTTGGCACAAATTGCATCGGGGTATAAGATTTCAAAAACGAAACTGCAAAGAGCAATCGAAGTTCGAGAAAAGATAAAGGCAACTTGTCTATCACCATCAGACTTGGAATCGACGAGACTAGGATATGATGATCACAGTAACTTCGAGATTTCGTTCATTGATAATTTGTCAGAGCAAGATTGGAGGAAACCTATTGTGGACTATCTTCAAAATCCAGGGGCTTCGACAAAACGAAAAACAAAATACAGGGCGTTGAGTTTTGTACTCATGGGTAATGAGTTATTTAAGAAGACGCCTGAAGGGGTGTTGCTTAAATGTTTAAGTGAAACTGAAGCATACATAGCCCTTTCGACTACGCATGCTGGGGCATGTGGGGCTCACCAAGTAGGCCATAAGATGAAATGGTTGTTGTTTCGACAAGGACTATATTGGCCCACTATGCTGAAAGATTGTGTTGAGTTCGCCAAGGGTTGTCAAGAGTGTCAAGTCCATACAGGCATCCAACATGTACCAGCAAGCGAACTTCACTCGATAGTGAAGCCTTGGCCTTTTAGAGGATGGGCGTTGGACCTCATTGGAGAGATTCGACCAGCATCATCAAAGAGTCAGAAATACATATTGGTAGGCATTGATTATTTTACTAAGTGGATCGAAGCTGTCCCTTTAGTCAATGTGGACCAAGAAAATGTCATTGAATTTATTCAAAAGAACATTATCTTTAGATATGGAATTCCTGAGACAATAACAACTGATCAAGGGTCAGTTTTCACTGGTCGAAAGCTGCAGGAATTTGCTCAGGAAACAGGTTTCAAACTCCTAACATCAACGCCTTATTATGCACAGGCGAATGGTCAAGTCGAAGCAGCTAATAAAGTGGTGATTGGCTTGATAAAGAAACATGTTGGGAAGAAACCAAAGAATTGGCATAAGACGTTAGACCAGATTTTATGGGCTTGTCGAACGTCCCCAAAAGAAGCCACTGGTACAACACCGTATAGGCTAACTTTTGGCCATGATGCAGTGTTGCCAGCAGAAATTTGTCTTCAATCTGCAAGGGTTCAGAGGCATTATGATATTCCTTCTGAAGTTTATTGGAACATGATGTTAGATGAACTGGTGGATTTAGACGAAGAGAGATTACACGCTCTCGACTTACTCAGGCTTCAGAAGAAAAGAGTAGAAGACTCTTATAATAAAAAGGTAAAACCTAAGGTATTTTCGCCTGAAGAACTAGTTTGGAAGGTAATTCTTCCCATGGATCGGAGAGATCGAAGCATGGGGAAATGGTCACCCAAATGGGAAGGACCCTTCAGAGTTATCCAAACTTTTTCTGGTGGAGCCTATGAAGTCGAAGAGTTAAGTGGAGATAAAAGGCTCTTGAGAGTAAATGGTAAATATTTGAAAAAATACAAACCTATACTTCAAGAGATAAAAATAAAATAATAAAAGAACAAGTCTAAATTAACCATAAATATGCCAAAATAGAAATTTTATTAATTTCAGCCAAGATGGCAATTGTTGTCGAATAACGATTACAGAAGATGGTTACAAAAGAGAATCAATCAAAAGGTAAGAGAGTTCCTGAGTCGAAGATACTTGGCTTGCTGCAGCTCCAACCTCTTCTTGCACCAGGAGTTTTCCTGCACTAGTTTGGCAATTTGAGCGTCGAGGCTTTGGGCCCTCTCAGCAAATTCCAGGCCTTGTTTGATCTCAGTCTGGCTCTCGGTGTCTGAGATGGTCGAAAGAAGTTCCTCCTTGAGTACGGTGTTGGCGTTTATCTTCGCCTCTATTTCTGCGATTTGCGCCCGGAAGGAAGCATTCTCTCGATCAATGGCATCGACTTTTTCCTGCGCAGACGCTTTTTGTTTCGACAACTCAGCAATTCGAGAAGTCGAATCTGAGACAGCAGTCCACGCAGAGGAGCTTTTGCCATACAACACCTCAAGCTGACTATTAAACCCCCTTTGGCGCCTGTAATCTGCTGAGACTTGATCAATCATAGAGTGTAACTCCATGATCAAGTCTGAGACTTCTGGGGCTACAGCTTCAAAGTCGACAGCATTCAAGACCTCTTTCAAGCATGATGGAGCAGTGGGGTCCCCCTCTAAAGTCTTCATCAAGTCCCTCTTGAAGAACTGGGCCTTAACCTTCGCCAAAGCATCATCAAGAGGAGAAGTTTCAGTAGACTTCCCCGACAGGGTAGGAATTTCCTGACTAGCGTCAGACGAACTCTTACTCTCGATGATGGCATTGAGGTAGCTAACAGGGTCAGTTTGTTTCAAGAGTTCCAAGTCCTCTTTTGACCTGTGCTTCGAGGAGGTAACCCTTGCAACAGTATTATCTTGGGTTTGAGGTTCTTGAGTGTTAGGTGCCTCGACTGGTTGCTCTTCGACTCGGACTGGGGCAGTACCAGCGTCGACTTGTGGTTCTTCGCTAACATCACCCTGGGGCCCTTCGCCAGCGTCATCTTGGTGTTCTTCGCTAGCGTCACCCTGGTGTCCTTCGCCAGTGCCACCTTGGTTCTCTTCGTCGGCAGCATTTTGATTTTCTTCGCCATCATTGCCTTGGTCCCTTTCTTCATGATTCTCTTCTGACAGATCCACCACCTGAACCGTTTCTGGCTGTTGTTCCTCCACCAGAGGTTCCTCTGTTGGTTTCTCTACCGTTTCAGCATTGGCCTCATTCTCAGTATGGGCTTCGTCATTGCCCAAGCCTTTTTCCTGAGGCCTGCTAAGTTCAGCAGATTCCAGCGTTTCTGAGGTCCTTGGCGGAGAACTTTCAGTAGTGTCCTGAAAAGGGAAAGAAGACAAATCTTCAGATGTCGAAAGAGACACAATCGAATATGGGTATCTATGCCTAAATTATAAAAAGGTCTAAGGGATTACCTGTGGATTAGCTTCAGCCCCAGGGCTGGAATTGTCACTTTCGACAGGCTTGTTAAGAAGAATGTTTAGTTCCTCCTCAGTTGGCTCCTCGATGATCACTGGAGGTGGCCTAGGCTTTCTCACAGCAACCTTTATTCTGACGGTTCGACCTTCAGGAGCAGGAGCAGGAACAGGAGCATCCTTCGTCAACTTTCGCCTTTTTAAGGGGGCAGGAGGAGAATCGCTTTCTTCATCGCTCCCAGATTCGACCACCAGTGCTGATCGTTTCTTGGGCGAAGGTGCCTAGAAAACCAATAGGAATTCGATTGGATAAGTACATCGAAAATCAAAAATCGAAAGCCAGAAGAAAAATGAAGAAAATCTGGTTACCGATACAGAAGGCTTCCTCGAAGAGCCTTCCCCCTGTTGGTTACTTATGGTCTTCGCCGGCGCTGTAGTCTTCGCCGGCGGTGGAGGTTTTGTCGAAGGGCCTCCTCCCTGTTGGCCCTCTGTAGCCTTCTTGGCTACAGGCTTTCGAACAACTGGAAGCAAATAAAAGTTAACAGGCTAGCAGTCGAAGAGAAAGGAAAAAGTAATGTGAGAGAATGAACTTACATTTCTTTATTTTGTCCAACACAAGGACAAAAGACTTCTGCAGCTCATCCATGAAGTCCTTCTCGTCGAAGAAGTACTCAGCATAATAGCTTTTCCACCACTCCTCGAAGGATGGTGAGCAAAGGAAATTGAGCTGGTAGTCAAACAGCGAGAGGATTGTTTGACCAGCATATCTTCCGATTTGCTTGATGGCAGCTTCTTCTGTATAATCATTGCAGAAGTACAACATTGACTTCTCTCTTTGAAAAATCGGAGAAGGTAGGGTTTGGATAATACCAAACTGGCGAGATACCAGGTTTGGTTGATAGGCAATCAGACTCAAATGAGTCTTTGAGCTCTTGAATCGAAGAGGCATGATCCTTGGTGTAAGGAACGCCTCCCAAAGTATTGTATGCTCATCGACATTGGGACCACTCGACGCCTTTGGATGTGGCCTTGTGAACCATGCTGGCCCCACCCGCCGTTGAGCAAATGGAGCCATAGTTGAAACAAACTCCTTCCTTCGAGCAAACATTAGAACGAAGTTGGTGAAGGTTTGCTGAAACTCCAGTCCATCGTCCGTAGGTGTCAGCAGAGCCAGCCTGGTTCCTTCGACGCGTCTATTCACTATCGCTGGAGCCTGTTCATTTACCTGAACCTTCTTGGGCAAGAAGGATTCGAAAGTGGCGTTGAGCCACAGTTGGAGTAGCCAAAAAGGCCCAGCGAGTAGCAAACTGGCCCTGTCCTCGATATGTTTCAGAAGAGTTGCCCCATTGCTGATCGAATCATAGAGGCTAGCCAGAATCAGTTCTGCCAAACAGATGTTTTGGCGGTGATGCAGTTGAGTAGCAAGAGTGACCATCTTTTTGGTCACCTGCAGAGACTTCGAGCAAAACACAAAGCGAGTTAGCCATAAGGCTAGAAACTCTATGTGTTCGACATCCGACACAGCATCTGTCGACCTGTCATGATAATGGTTGATGAAAGTGGTATATGTTGGTTTGGTCTCAGAGAAGTCAATTTGGTCCTCCGACATCTCCTCCGGATCGAAGTAATCCCCGGTTGGTCGAAGGCCAGTAATAGCGGCCACATCGAAGAGTGTGGGGGTTAGCATCCCACAGGGAAGATGAAAGGTAAAGTGGGAATAGTCCCAGAACAACAGTGAAGCTATCAGCATCTCCGGGGAGTAGTTCAAACCCATCTTCGACAGCATCACTAGGTCGAAGATTCCCATATCCTTCCAGATCGAAGTTTGGTGCTTCTCCAACTTTGTTAGCCAAGCAACATAATCGGAGGTAAGGTTAGGGCATAACCTGAAGACCCTAACACCTCTGTTGAAGAAGCGGAGGTCGATTTTTTCACGTGCAGGGTCTTCATTGTCTTCTGCGTCTTTCTTGGCGCATGCTACTGGTTTGAGTTTCTCGACTATTGGGAAATAGCTCTTGATCTTCAGAGCTTCAGAGATACTTGGATTCATGGGGCCAGACATTGCAAAGATCTGGTTGGAGTATCCAACCGGGATCATCAAGTGGCGCGAGTAAGCATCGCGAACGGCGATGTCAGAAGGTTCAGGAACCCTTCGTTTGCCCGTAGAATTTACTACCGGAGCAGTGACGAAAACCTTGGGTTTAACATGTTCAGTTGGTGCGTTAGCACTAGGAGCAGTAGAACCAGAGGCCATGGTTTGGTGTTGGGTTTGGAATGAGGTTGAAGATGAAGTGAAAGAGGAAGAGTTTCTGCAAAGATAGCAAGCTTGTATGAAAACAGGGAAGTTTGAAGGCTAGATGGCGTAAAAAGTCCCACAATGGGGTACTTACTACTATTTATAGTAGTGGGAAAAATCACCAATAACGAGGACATTAAATGCCATTTAATGCTGCAGGAGTTAGTGGGACGCGTGGCAGCCCCCTGTTGTTTTGGCCGTTTCTGCAGAAATAGAGGGACGCAGCGTGCGTCCTCGTTTTGGGAATTGTCATAATGACAAATTCTGAAATGACGTTTGGTACTGCACGCCGTACTGAAAGTGACGTCCTAGGATCAAATCAATGATGGTTTTCTTGGGATTGCCAATAGTTGGTAGAAAACAACAAAAAGTGCACAAGTTAATTTGTGACTAAGTATAAAGAGACAAGTGTCGAATGGCGTTTTCAAAGAATGCCCTTTTCTGTCAGAGTCGAAATAAGGCATTCTTGGAGGGCAATTTGTTGGCTCCTAAATTCGACACTCTTGTTTTATCAATGTCAACCATTAAAAGCTGAAAAATGCTTTCGACTGGCTAAGTCTGTCAAAGTGCCCGTCGAAAGATGGCAAAGTACTTAGAAGATTTCTTCAAAGAAAGAAAGCTGGTTGCCTTCGACGTCGAAGGAGTTTCTCGTCGAAGATGTCTCTTGACGAAAGTGTTCGATGGTTCAGAATGGAGCAGTTTGAAATTCAAGCGTTTGGAGGGAAAACGGTTTCCAGCAGTTACCACGTGCAAACGTGCAAGGATCTGGAGCGTCGAGCATGGAGAACGTGCCAAGTGGATTGATCTCGAAGCAGTGTAACTGCCCGACGGTTACTTGGGATGTTTTAGTATAAATAGGAGTAGACATGTAGTTTCTCGCGTGTGTTCACAATTCTATACAAAGTCACTCATATAGATTCGAGTACCCAGCGTGTGAGAAAGAATTGTTGAGAAATGTATGTGTGAAACACCAATTTTATCAATTAAAGTCATTTACTTTTCCAGAAATTTACTTGTTTTCCCCTTTACATTCTTGTCGAACCTTTACTTTAAAGCCTTGTTTATTTTACCAAGTCTTTCCTTTATGCAATTCATTTAAAGCCAATTTATTTAAAGCCTTATCCAATTCAATCAAACTTCAAAATCAACCTATGTCCTAGGATCAATCTGATCGATCCTGCGAGTAACCAAATAAGTAACCATTTGGAGGATCAGCGGTTGTTTACCAAAACCCAAGGTAAACAGTGTCATTAATTAATAGTCTTTTAAATTAGTTTGTTAGTGATAAAGTAACCTAAAATTTGGTGAATGAGAAGAAGAAAAATATTGAAATTCTTTACATCTATTATACCATAATACAATATGAATATGATGAATAAATATACTATCGAGACTCATTATATAATTAGAATTATTTCCAATGTATATGTTATATGTTTCATTAGTTAATAGTCTTTTAACTTAGTTTCTTAGTGATGAAGTAACCTAAAATTTGGTGAAGGAGAAGAAGAAAAATATTGAAATTGTTTACATCTATTATATTATAATACAATATGTATATGGGGAATAAATATACTATCGGGTCTGATTATATAATTTGAAGTATTACCAATGTATATGAAATATGTGTCATTAATTAATAGTTTTTTTAACTTAGTTTCTTGGTGAAGAAGTAACCTAAAATTTGGTGATGGAGAAGAAGAAAAATATTGAAATCGTTTACATCTATGATACCATAATACAATATTAATATGATGAAAAAAATATACTATCGAGACTCATTATATAATTTGAATTATTTCCAATGTATATGGAATATGTTTCATTAATTAATAGTCTTTTAACTTAGTTTCTTAGTGATGAAGTAACCTAAAATTTGGTGAAGGAGAAGAAGAAAAATATTGAAATTGTTTACATCTATTATATCATAATACAATATGTATATGGGGAATAAATATACTATCGGGCCTGATTATATAATTTGAAGTATTACCAATGTATATGAAATATGTGTCATTAATTAATAGTTTTTTTAACTTAGTTTCTTGGTGAAGAAGAAACCTAAAATTTGGTGATGGAGAAGAAGAAAAATATTGAAATTGTTTATATTTATTTTACCATAATACAATATGAATATGATGAATAAATATACTATCGAGACTCATTATATAATTTGAATTATTTCCAATGTATATGGAATATGTTTCATTAATTAATAGTCTTTTAACTTAGTTTCTTAGGGATGAAGTAACCTAAAATTTGGTGAAGGAGAAGAAAAAAATATTGAAATTGTTTACATCTATTATACCATAATTCAATATGAATATGGTGAATAAATATACTATCGATACTCATTATATACTTTGAATTATTACTATTGTATATGAAGTATGTGTCATTAATTAATAGTCTTTTAACTTAGTTTCTTGGTGATGAAGTAACCTAAAATTTGGTGATACAGAAGAAGAAAAATATTGAAATCATTTACATCTATGGTACCATTATACAATATAAATATGTTGAATAAATATACTATCGAAACTCATTATATAATTTGAATTATTTCCAATGTATATGGAATATGTTTCATTAATTAATAGTCTTTTAACTTATTTTCTTAGTGATGAAGTAACCTAAAATTTGGTGATGGAGAAGAAGAAAAATTTTGAAATTGTTTACATCTATTATATCATAATACAATATGAATATGGTGAATAAATATACTATCGAGACTCATTATATAATTTGAATTATTTCCAATGTACATGGAATATGTGTTATTAATTAATAGTCTTTTAACATAGTTTCTTAGTGATGAAGTAACCTAAAATTTGGTGATGGAGAAAAAGAAAAATATTGAAATCGTTTACATCTATGATACCATAATACAATATGAATATGGTGAATAAATATACTATCGAAACTCATTATATAATTTGAATTATTTCCAATGTATATGGAATATGTTTCATTAATTAATAGTCTTTTAACTTAGTTTATTAGTGATGAAGTAACCTAAAACTTGGTGATGGAGAAGAAGAAAAATATTGAAATTGTTTACATGTATTATATCATAATACAATATGAATATGGTGAATAAATATACTATCGAGACTCATTATATAATTTGAATTATTTCCAATGTACATGGAATATGTGTCATTAATTAATAGTCTTTTAAATTAGTTTCTTTGTGATGAAGTAACCTAAAATTTGGTGATGGAGAAGAAGAAAAATATTGAAATTGTTTATATCTATTATACTATAATACAATATGAATATGATGAATAAATATACTATCGAGACTCATTATATAATTTGAATTATTTCCAATGTATATGTTATATGTTTCATTAATTAATAGTCTTTTAACTTAGTTTCTTAGTGATAAAGTAACCTAAAATTTGGTGAAGGAGAAGAAGAAAAATATTGAAATTGTTTACATCTATTATATCATAATATAATATGTATATGGGGAATAAATATACTATCGGGCCTGATTATTTAATTTGAAGTATTACCAATGTATATGAAATATGTGTCATTAATTAATAGTTTTTTTAACTTAGTTTCTTGGTGAAGAAGAAACCTAAAATTTGGTGATGGAGAAGAAGAAAAATATTGAAATTGTTTATATTTATTTTACCATAATACAATATGAATATGATGAATAAATATACTATCGAGACTCATTATATAATTTGAATTATTTCTAATGTATATGGAATATGTTTCATTAATTAATAGTGTTTTAACTTAGTTTCTTAGGGATGAAGTAACCTAAAATTTGGTGAAGGAGAAGAAGAAAATATTGAAATTGTTTACATCTATTATACCATAATTCAATATGAATATGGTGAATAAATATACTATCGAGACTCATTCTATACTTTGAATTATTTCTAATGTATATATAGTATGTGTTATTAATTAATAGTCTTTTAACTTAGTTTCTTGGTGATGAAGTAACCTAAAATTTGGTGATGCAGAAGAAGAAAAATATTGAAATCGTTTACATCTATGATACCATTATACAATATGAATATGGTTAATAAATATACTATCGAAACTCATTATATAATTTGAATTATTTCCAATGTATATGGAATATGTTTCATTAATTAATAGTCTTTTAACTTATTTTCTTAGTGATGAAGTAACCTAAAATTTGGTGATGGAGAAGAAGAAAAATTTTGAAATTGTTTACATCTATTATATCATAATACAATATGAATATGGTGAATAAATATACTATCGAGACTCATTATATAACTTGAATTATTTCCAATGTAAATGGAATATGTGTCATTAATTAATAGTCTTTTAAATTAGTTTGTTAGTGACGAAGTAACCTAAAATTTGGTGATGGAGAAGAAGAAAAATATTGAAATTGTTTACATCTATTATACCATAATACAATATGAATATGATGAATAAATATACTATCGTGACTCATTATATAATTAGAATTATTTCCAATGTATATGTTATATGTTTCATTAATTAATAGTCTTTTAACTTAGTTTCTTAGTGATGAAGTAACCTTAAATTTGGTGAAGGAGAAGAAGAAAAATATTGAAATTGTTTACATCTATTATATCATAATACAATATGTATATGGGGAATAAATATACTATCGGGCCTGATTATATAATTTGAAGTATTATCAATGTATATGAAATATGTGTCATTAATTAATAGTTTTTTTAACTTAGTTTCTTGGTGAAGAAGAAACCTAAAATTTGGTGATAGAGAATAAGAAAAATATTGAAATTGTTTATATCTATTTTACCATAATACAATATGAATATGATGAATAAATATACTATCGAGACTCATTATGTAATTTGAATTATTTCCAATATATATGGAATATGTTTCATTAATTAATAGTCTTTTAACTTAGTTTCTTAGTGATGAAGTAACCTAAAATTTGGTGAAGGAGAAGAAGAAAATATTGAAATTGTTTACGTCTATTATACCATAATTCAATATGAATATGGTGAATAAATATACTATCGAGACTCATTATATACTTTGAATTATTTCTAATGTATATGAAGTATGTGTCATTAATTAATAGTCTTTTAACTTAGTTTCTTGGTGATGAAATAACCTAAAATTTGGTGATGGAGAAGTAGAAAAATATTGAAATAGTTTATATCTATGATACCATTATACAATATGATTATGGTGAATAAATATACTATCGAAACTCATTATATAATTTGAATTATTTCCAATGTATATGGAATATGTTTCATTAATTAATAGTCTTTTAACTTATTTTCTTAGTGATGAAGTAACCTAAATTTTGGTGATGGAGAAGAAAAAAAATACTGAAATTGTTTACATCTATTATACCATATTACAATATGAATATGGTGAATAAATATACTATCAAGACTTATTATATAATTTTAATTATTTCCTATGTACATGGAATATGTGTCATTAATTAATAGTCTTTTAACTTAGTTTCTTTGTGATGAAGTAACCTAAAATTTGGTGATGGAGAAGAAGAAAAATATTGAAATTGTTTATATCTATTATACTATAATACAATATGAATATGATGAATAAATATACTATCGAGACTCATTATATAATTTGAATTATTTCCAATGTATATGTTATATGTTTCATTAATTAATAGTATTTTAACTTAGTTTCTTAGTGATGAAGTAACCTAAAATTTGGTGAAGGAGAAGAAAAATATTGAAATTACTTACATCTATTATATCATAATACAATATGTATATGGGGAATAAATATACTATCGGGTCTGATTATATAATTTGAAGTATTACCAATGTATATGAAATATGTGTCATTAATTAATAGTTTTTTTAACTTATTTTCTTGGTGAAGAAGTAACCTAAAATTTGGTGATGGAGAAGAAGAAAAATATTGAAATCGTTTACATCTATGATACCATAATACAATATGAATATGATGAAAAAAAATATACTATCGAGACTCATTATATAATTTGAATTATTTCCAATGTATAAGAAATACGTGACATTAATTAATAGTCTTTTAACTTAGTTTCATAGTGATGAAGTAACCTAAAATTTGGTGAAGGAGAAGAAGAAAATATTGAAATTGTTTACATCTATTATACCATAATTCAATATGAATATGGTGAATAAATATACTATCGAGACTCATTATATACTTTGAATTATTTCTAATGTATATATAGTATGTGTTATTAATTAATAGTCTTTTAACTTAGTTTCTTGGTGATGAAGTAACCTAAAATTTGGTGATGCAGAAGAAGAAAAATATTGAAATCGTTTACATCTATGATACCATTATACAATATGAATATGGTTAATAAATATACTATCGAAACTCATTATATAATTTGAATTATTTCCAATGTATATGGAATATGTTTCATTAATTAATAGTCTTTTAACTTATTTTCTTAGTGATGAAGTAACCTAAAATTTGGTGATGGAGAAGAAGAAAATTTTTGAAATTGTTTACATCTATTATATCATAATACAATATGAATATGGTGAATAAATATACTATCGAGACTCATTATATAACTTGAATTATTTCCAATGTAAATGGAATATGTGTCATTAATTAATAGTCTTTTAAATTAGTTTGTTAGTGATGAAGTAACCTAAAATTTGGTGATGGAGAAGAAGAAAAATATTGAAATTGTTTACATCTATTATACCATAATACAATATGAATATGATGAATAAATATACTATCGTGACTCATTATATAATTAGAATTATTTCCAATGTATATGTTATATGTTTCATTAATTAATAGTCTTTTAACTTAGTTTCTTAGTGATGAAGTAACCTTAAATTTGGTGAAGGAGAAGAAGAAAAATATTGAAATTGTTTACATCTATTATATCATAATACAATATGTATATGGGGAATAAATATACTATCGGGCCTGATTATATAATTTGAAGTATTATCAATGTATATGAAATATGTGTCATTAATTAATAGTTTTTTTAACTTAGTTTCTTGGTGAAGAAGAAACCTAAAATTTGGTGATAGAGAATAAGAAAAATATTGAAATTGTTTATATCTATTTTACCATAATACAATATGAATATGATGAATAAATATACTATCGAGACTCATTATGTAATTTGAATTATTTCCAATGTATATGGAATATGTTTCATTAATTAATAGTCTTTTAACTTAGTTTCTTAGTGATGAAGTAACCTAAAATTTGGTGAAGGAGAAGAAGAAAATATTGAAATTGTTTACGTCTATTATACCATAATTCAATATGAATATGGTGAATAAATATACTATCGAGACTCATTATATACTTTGAATTATTTCTAATGTATATGAAGTATGTGTCATTAATTAATAGTCTTTTAACTTAGTTTCTTGGTGATGAAATAACCTAAAATTTGGTGATGGAGAAGAAGAAAAATATTGAAATAGTTTATATCTATGATACCATTATACAATATGATTATGGTGAATAAATATATTATCGAAACTCATTATATAATTTGAATTATTTCCAATGTATATGGAATATGTTTCATTAATTAATAGTCTTTTAACTTATTTTCTTAGTGATGAAGTAACCTAAATTTTGGTGATGGAGAAGAAAAAAAATACTGAAATTGTTTACATCTATTATACCATATTACAATATGAATATGGTGAATAAATATACTATCAAGACTTATTATATAATTTTAATTATTTCCTATGTACATGGAATATGTGTCATTAATTAATAGTCTTTTAACTTAGTTTCTTTGTGATGAAGTAACCTAAAATTTGGTGATGGAGAAGAAGAAAAATATTGAAATTGTTTATATCTATTATACTATAATACAATATGAATATGATGAATAAATATACTATCGAGACTCATTATATAATTTGAATTATTTCCAATGTATATGTTATATGTTTCATTAATTAATAGTCTTTTAACTTAGTTTCTTAGTGATGAAGTAACCTAAAATTTGGTGAAGGAGAAGAAAAATATTGAAATTACTTACATCTATTATATCATAATACAATATGTATATGGGGAATAAATATACTATCGGGTCTGATTATATAATTTGAAGTATTACCAATGTATATGAAATATGTGTCATTAATTAATAGTTTTTTAAACTTATTTTCTTGGTGAAGAAGTAACCTAAAATTTGGTGATGGAGAAGAAGAAAAATATTGAAATCGTTTACATCTATGATACCATAATACAATATGAATATGATGAAAAAAAATATACTATCGAGACTCATTATATAATTTGAATTATTTCCAATGTATATGAAATACGTGACATTAATTAATAGTCTTTTAACTTAGTTTCATAGTGATGAAGTAACCTAAAATTTGGTGAAGGAGAAGAAGAAAATATTGAAATTGTTTACATCTATTATACCATAATTCAATATGAATATGGGGAATAAATATACTATCGAGACTCATTATATAATTTGAATTATTTCTAATGTATATGAAGTATGTGTCATTAATTAATAGTCTTTTAACTTAGTTTCTTGGTAATGAAGTAACCTAAAATTTGGTGATGGAGAAGAAGAAAAATATTGAAATCGTTTACATCTATGATACCATTATACAATATGAATATGGTGAATAAATATACTATCGAGACTCATTATATAATTTGAATTATTTCCAATGTATATGGAATATGTTTCATTAATTAATAGTCTTTTAACTTAGTTTCTTAGTGATGAAGTAACCTAAAATTTGGTGAAGGAGAAGAAGAAAAATATTGAAATTGTTTACAGTTATTATATCATAATACAATATGTATATGTGGAATAAATATACTAACGGGCCTGATTATATAATTTGAAGTATTACCAATGAATATGAAATATGTGTCATTAATTAATAGTTTTTTTAACTTAGTTTCTTGGTGAAGAAGAAACCTAAAATTTGGTGACGGAGAAGAAGAAAAATATTGAAATTGTTTATATTTATTTTACCATAATACAATATGAATATGATGAATAAATATACTATCGAGACTCATTATATAATTTGAATTATTTCCAATGTATATGGAATATGTTTCATTAATTAATAGTCTTTTAACTTAGTTTCTTAGGGATGAAGTAACCTAAAATTTGGTGAAGGAGAAGAAAAAAATATTGAAATTGTTTACATCTATTATACCATAATTCAATATGAATATGGTGAATAAATATACTATCGATACTCATTATATACTTTGAATTATTTCTAATGTATATGAAGTATGTGTCATTAATTAATAGTCTTTTAACTTAGTTTCTTGATGATGAAGTAACCTAAAATTTGGTGATGCAGAAGAAGAAAAATATTGAAATCGTTTACATCTATGATACCATTATACAATATGAATATGGTGAATAAATATACTATCGAAACTCATTATATAATTTGAATTATTTCCAATGTATATGGAATATGTTTCATTAATTAATAGTCTTTTAACTTATTTTCTTAGTGATGAAGTAACCTAAAATTTGGTGATTGAGAAGAAGAAAAATTTGGAAATTGTTTACATCTATTATATCATAATACAATATGAATATGGTGAATAAATTTACTGTCGAGACTCATTATATAATTTGAATTATTTCCAATGTACATGGAATATGTGTCATTAATTAATAGTCTTTTAACTTAGTTTCTTAGTGATGAAGTAACCTAAAATTTGGTGATGGAGAAAAAGAAAAATATTGAAATCGTTTACATCTATGATACCATAATACAATATGAATATGGTGAATAAATATACTATCGAAACTCATTATATAATTTGAATTATTTCCAATGTACATGGATATGTGTCATTAATTAATAGTCTTTTAAATTAGTTTCTTTGTGATAAAGTAACCTAAAATTTAGTGATGGAGAAGAAGAAAAATATTGAAATTGTTTATATCTATTATACTATATTACAATATGAATATGATGAATAAATATACTATTGAGACTCATTATATAATTTGAATTATTTCCAATGTATATGTTATATGTTTCATTAATTAATAGTCTTTTAACTTAGTTTCTTAGTGATAAAGTAACCTAAAATTTGGTGAAGGAGAAGAAGAAAAATATTGAAATTGTTTACATCTATTATATCATAATACAATATGTATATGGGGAATAAATATACTATCGGGCCTGATTATATAATTTGAAGTATTACCAATGTATATGAAATATGTGTCATTAATTAATAGTTTTTTTAACTTAGTTTCTTGGTGAAGAAGATACCTAAAATTTGGTGATGGAGAAGAAGAAAAATATTGAAATTGTTTATATCTATTTTACCATAATACAATATAAATATGATGAACAAATATACTATCGAGACTCATTATATACTTTGAATTATTTCCAATGTATATGGAATATGTTTCATTAATTAATAGTCTTTTAACTTAGTTTCTTAGGGATGAAGTAACCTAAAATTTGGTGATGGAGAAGAAGAAAAATATTGAAATAGTTTATATCTATGATACCATTATACAATATGATTATGGTGAATAAATATACTATCGAAACTCATTATATAATTTGAATTATTTCCAATGTATATGGAATATGTTTAATTAATTAATAGTCTTTTAACTTATTTTCTTAGTGATGAAGTAACCTAAATTTTGGTGATGGAGAAGAAGAAAAATACTGAAATTGTTTACATCTGTTATACCATATTACAATATGAATATGGTGAATAAATATACTATCAAGACTCATTATATAATTTTAATTATTTCCTATGTACATGGAATATGTGTCATTAATTAATAGTCTTTTAACTTAGTTTCTTTGTAATGAAGTAACCTAAAATTTTGTGAATGAGTAGAAGAAAAATATTGAAATTGTTTATATCTATTATACTATAATACAATATGAATATGATGAATAAATATACTATCGAGACTCATTATATAATTTGAATTATTTCCAATGTATATGTTATATGTTTCATTAATTAATAGTCTTTTAACTTAGTTTCTTAGTGATGAAGTAACCTAAAATTTGGTGAAGGAGAAGAAGAAAAATATTGAAATTACTTACATCTATTATATCATAATACAATATGTATATGGGGAATAAATATACTATCGGGTCTGATTATATAATTTGAAGTATTACCAATGTATATGAAATATGTGTCATTAATTAATAGTTTTTTTAACTTAGTTTCTTGGTGAAGAAGTAACCTAAAATTTGGTGATGGAGAAGAAGAAAAATATTGAAATCGTTTACATCTATGATACCATAATACAATATGAATATGATGAAAAAAATATACTATCGAGACTCATTATATAATTTGAATTATTTCCAATTTATATGAAATACGTGACATTAATTAATAGTCTTTTAACTTAGTTTCTTAGTGATGAAGTAACCTAAAATTTGGTGAAGGAGAAGAAGAAAATATTGAAATTGTTTACATCTATTATACCATAATTCAATATGAATATGGTGAATAAATATACTATCGAGACTCATTATATACTTTGAATTATTTCTAATGTATATGAAGTATGTGTCATTAATTAATAGTCTTTTAACTTAGTTTCTTGGTAATGAAGTAACCTAAAATTTGGTGATGGAGAAGAAGAAAAATATTGAAATCGTTTACATCTATGATACCATTATACAATATGAATATGGTGAATAAATATACTATCGAGACTCATTATATAATTTGAATTATTTCCAATGTATATGAAATACGTGACATTAATTAATAGTCTTTTAACTTAGTTTCTTAGTGATGAAGTAACCTAAAATTTGGTGATGGAGAAGAAGAAAAATTTTGAAATTATTTACATCTATTATATCATAATACAATATGAATATGGTGAATAAATATACTATCGAGACTCATTATATAATTTGAATTATTTCCAATGTACATGGAATATGTGTCATTAATTAATAGTCTTTTAACTTAGTTTCTTAGTGATGAAGTAACCTAAAATTTGGTGATGGAGAAAAAGAAAAATATTGAAATCGTTTACATCTATGATACCATAATACAATATGAATATGGTGAATAAATATACTATCGAAACTCATTATATAATTTGAATTATTTCCAATGTATATGGAATATGTTTCATTAATTAATAGTCTTTTAACTTAGTTTATTAGTGATGAAGTAACCTAAAATTTGGTGATGGAGAAGAAGAAAAATATTGAAATTGTTTACATGTATTATATCATAATACAATATGGATATGGTGAATAAATATACTATCGAGACTCATTATATAATTTGAATTATTTCCAATGTACATGGAATATGTGTCATTAATTAATAGTCTTTTAAATTAGTTTCTTTGTGATGAAGTAACCTAAAATTTGGTGATGGAGAAGAAGAAAAATATTGAAATTGTTTATATCTATTATACTATAATACAATATGAATATGATGAATAAATATACTATTGAGACTCATTATATTATTTGAATTATTTCCAATGTATATGTTATATGTTTCATTAATTAATAGTCTTTTAACTTAGTTTCTTAGTGATAAATTAACCTAAAATTTGGTGAAGGAGAAGAAGAAAAATATTGAAATTGTTTACATCTATTATATCATAATACAATATGTATATGGGGAATAAATATACTATCGGGCCTGATCATATAATTTGAAGTATTACCAATGTATATGAAATATGTGTCATTAATTAATAGTTTTTTTAACTTAGTTTCTTGGTGAAGAAGAAACCTAAAATTTGGTGATGGAGAAGAAGAAAAATATTGAAATTGTTTATATTTATTTTACCATAATACAATATGAATATGATGAATAAATATACTATCGAGACTCATTAGATAATTTGAATTATTTCCCATGTATATGAAATATGTTTCATTAATTAATAGTCTTTTAACTTAGTTTCTTAGGGATGAAGTAACCTAAAATTTGGTGAAGGAGAAGAAGAAAATATTGAAATTGTTTACATCTATTATACCATAATTCAATATGAATATGGTGAATAAATATACTATCGAGACTCATTATATACTTTGAATTATTTCTAATGTATATGAAGTATGTGTTATTAATTAATAGTCTTTTAACTTAGTTTCTTGGTGATGAAGTAACCTAAAATTTGGTGATGCAGAAGAAGAAAAATATTGAAAACGTTTACATCTATGATACCATTATACAATATGAATATGGTGAATAAATATACTATCGAAACTCATTATATAATTTGAATTATTTCCAATGTATATGGAATATGTTTCATTAATTAATAGTCTTTTAACTTATTTTCTTAGTGATGAAGTAACCTAAAATTTGGTGATGGAGAAGAAGAAAAATTTTGAAATTGTTTACATCAATTATATCATAATACAATATGAATATGGTGAATAAATATACTATCGAGACTCATTATATAATTTGAATTATTTCCAATGTACATGGAATATGTGTCATTAATTAATAGTCTTTTAAATTAGTTTGTTAGTGATGAAGTAACCTAAAATTTGGTGATGGAGAAGAAGAAAAATATTGAAATTGTTTACATCTATTATACCATAATACAATATGAATATGATGAATAAATATACTATCGAGACTCATTATATAATTAGAATTATTTCCAATGTATATGTTATATGTTTCATTAATTAATAGCCTTTTAACTTAGTTTCTTAGTGATGAAGTAACCTAAAATTTGGTGAAGGAGAAGAAGAAAAATATTGAAATTGTTTACATCTATTATATCATAATACAATATGTATATGGGGAATAAATATACTATCGGGCCTGATTATATAATTTGAAGTATTACCAATGTATATGGAATATGTGTCATTAATTATTAGTTTTTTTAACTTAGTTTCTTGGTGAAGAAGTAACCTAAAATTTGGTGATGGAGAAGAAGAAAATATTGAAATTGTTTATATCTATTATACCATAATTCAATATTAATATGGTGAATAAATATACTATCGAGACTCATTATATACTTTGAATTATTTCTAATTTATATGAAGTATGTGTCATTAATTAATAGACTTTTAACTTAGTTTCTTGGTGATGAAGTAACCTAAAATTTGGTGATGGAGAAGAAGAAAAATACTGAAATTGTTTACATCTATGATACCATAATACAATATGAATATGCTGAATAAATATACTATCGAGACTCATTATATAATTTGGATTATTTCCAATGTATATGAAATATGTGTCATTAATTAACAGTCTTTTAACTTAGTTTCTTGGTGATGAGGTAACCTAAAATTTGGTGATGGAGAAGAAGAAAAATATTGAAATTGTTTACATCTATTATAACATAATACAATATGAATATGGTGAATAAATATACTATCGAGACCCATTATATAATTTGAATTATTTCCAATGTATATGAAATATGTGTCATTAATTAATAGTCTTTTAACTTAGTTTCTTGGTGATTAAGTAACCTGAAATTTGATTATGAAAAAGAAGAAAATTGTTGAAATTGTATACATCTATTATACCATAAATCAATATGAATATGGTGAATAAATATACTATCGAGACTCATTATATACTTTGAATTATTTCTAATGTATATGAAGTATGTGTCATTAATTAATAGTCTTTTAACTTAGTTTCTTGGTGATGAAGTAACCTAGAATTTGGTGATGGAGAAGAAGAAAAATATTGAAATCGTTTACATCTATGATACCATTATACAATATGAATATGGTGAATAAATATATTATCGAGACTCATTATATAATTTGAATTATTTCCAATGTATATGGAATATGTTTCATTAATTAATAGTCTTTTAACTTAGTTTCTTAGTGATGAAGTAACCTAAAATTTGGTGATGAAGAAGAAGAAAAATACTGAAATTGTTTACATCTAATATACCATAATACAATATGAATATGGAGAATAAATATACTATCGAGACTCATTATATAATTTGAATTATTTCCAATGTATATGGAATATGTTTCATTAATTAATAGTCTTTTAACTTAGTTTTTAGTGATGAAGTAACCTAAAATTTGGTGATGGAGAAGAAGAAAAATATTGAAATTGTTTATATCTATTATACCATAATATAATATGAATATGATGAATAAAAATACTATCGAGACTCATTATATAATTTGAATTATTTCCAATGTATATGTTATATGTTTCATTAATTAATAGTCTTTTAACTTAGTTTTTTAGTGATGAAGTAACCTAAAATTTGGTGAAGGAGAAGAAGAAAAATATTGAAATTGTTTACATCTATTATATCATAATACAATATGTATATGGGGAATAAATATACTATCGGGCCTGATTATATAATTTGAAGTATTACCAATGTATATGAAATATGTGTCATTAATTAATAGTTTTTTTAACTTAGGTTCTTGGTGAAGAAGTAACCTAAAATTTGGTGAAGGAGAAGAAGAAAATATTGAAATTGTTTACATCTATTATACCATAATTCAATATTAATATGGTTAATAAATATACTATCGAGACTCATTATATACTTTGAATTATTTCTAATGTATATGAAGTATGTGTCATTAATTAATAGTCTTTTAACTTAGTTTCTTGGTGATGAAGTAACCTGAAATTCGATGATGAAAAAGAAGAAAAATGTTGAAATTGTATACATCTATTATACCATAAATCAATATGAATATGGTGAATAAATATACTATCGAGACACATTATATACTTTGAATTATTTCTAATGTATATGAAGTATGTGTAATTAATTAATAGTCTTTTAACTTAGTTTCTTGGTGATGAAGTAACCTAAAATTTGGTGATGGAGAAGAAGAAAAATATTGAAATCATTTACATCTATGATACCATAATACAATATGAATATGCTGAAAAAATATACTATCGAGACTCATTATATAATTTGAATTATTTCCAATGTATATGGAATATGTTTCATTAATTAATAGTCTTTTAATTTAATTTCTTAGTGATGAAGTAACCTAAAATTTGGTGATGAAGAAGAAGAAAAATACTGAAATTGTTTACATCTAATATACCATAATACAATATGAATATAGAGAATAAATATACTATCGAGACTCATTATATAATTTGAATTATTTCCAATGTATATGGAATATGTTTCATTAATTAATAGTCTTTTAACTTAGTTTTTAGTGATGAAGTACTCTAAAATTTGGTGAAGGAGAAGAAGAAAAATATTGAAATTGTTTATATCTATTATATAATAATATAATATGAATATGGGGAATAAATATACTATCGGGCCTGATTATATAATTTGAATTTTTACCAATGTATATGAAATATGTGTCATTAATTAATAGTTTTTTTAACTTAGTTTCTTGGTGAAGAAGTAACCCAAAATTCGGTGACGGAGAAGAAGAAAAATATTGAAATTGTTTATATCTATTATACCATAATTCAATATTAATATGGTGAATAAATATACTATCGAGACTCATTATATACTTTGAATTATTTCTAATTTATATGAAGTATGTGTCATTAATTAATAGACTTTTAACTTAGTTTCTTGGTGATGAAGTAACCTAAAATTTGGTGATGGAGAAGAAGAAAAATACTGAAATTGTTTACATCTATGATACCATAATACAATATGAATATGCTGAATAAATATACTATCGAGACTCATTATATAATTTGGATTATTTCCAATGTATATGAAATATGTGTCATTAATTAATAGTCTTTTAACTTAGTTTCTTGGTGATGAAGTAACCTAAAATTTGGTGATGGAGAAGAAGAAAAATATTGAAATTGTTTACATCTATTATAACATAATACAATATGAATATGGTGAATAAATATACTATCGAGACCCATTATATAATTTGAATTATTTCCAATGTATATGAAATATGTGTCATTAATTAATAGTCTTTTAACTTAGTTTCTTGGTGATTAAGTAACCTGAAATTTGATGATGAAAAAGAAGAAAAATGTTGAAATTGTATACATCTATTATACCATAAATCAATATGAATATGGTGAATAAATATACTATCGAGACTCATTATATACTTTGAATTATTTCTAATGTATATGAAGTATGTGTCATTAATTAATAGTCTTTTAACTTAGTTTCTTGGTGATGAAGTAACCTAGAATTTGGTGATGGAGAAGAAGAAAAATATTGAAATCGTTTACATCTATGATATCATTATACAATATGAATATGGTGAATAAATATATTATCGAGACTCATTATATAATTTGAATTCTTTCCAATGTATATGAAATATGTTTCATTAATTAATAGTCTTTTAACTTAGTTTCTTAGTGATGAAGTAACCTAAAATTTGGTGATGAAGAAGAAGAAAAATACTGAAATTGTTTACATCTAATATACCATAATACAATATGAATATGGAGAATAAATATACTATCGAGACTCATTATATAATTTGAATTATTTCCAATGTATATGGAATATGTTTCATTAATTAATAGTCTTTTAACTTAGTTTTTAGTGATGAAGTAAGCTAAAATTTGGTGATGGAGAAGAAGAAAAATATTGAAATTGTTTATATCTATTATACCATAATATAATATGAATATGATGAATAAAAATACTATCGAGACTCATTATATAATTTGAATTATTTCCAATGTATATGTTATATGTTTCATTAATTAATAGTCTTTTAACTTAGTTTTTTAGTGATGAAGTAACCTAAAATTTGGTGAAGGAGAAGAAGAAAAATATTGAAATTGTTTACATCTATTATATCATAATACAATATGTATATGGGGAATAAATATACTACCGGGCCTGATTATATAATTTGAAGTATTACCAATGTATATGAAATATGTGTCATTAATTAATAGTTTTTTTAACTTAGGTTCTTGGTGAAGAAGTAACCTAAAATTTGGTGAAGGAGAAGAAGAAAATATTGAAATTGTTTACATCTATTATACCATAATTCAATATTAATATGGTTAATAAATATACTATCGAGACTCATTATATACTTTGAATTATTTCTAATGTATATGAAGTATGTGTCATTAATTAATAGTCTTTTAACTTAGTTTCTTGGTGATGAAGTAACCTGAAATTCGATGATCAAAAAGAAGAAAAATGTTGAAATTGTATACATCTATTATACCATAAATCAATATGAATATGGTGAATAAATATACTATCGAGACACATTATATACTTTGAATTATTTCTAATGTATATGAAGTATGTGTAATTAATTAATAGTCTTTTAACTTAGTTTCTTGGTGATGAAGTAACCTAAAATTTGGTGATGGAGAAGAAGAAAAATATTGAAATCATTTACATCTATAATACCATAATACAATATGAATATGCTGAAAAAATATACTATCGAGACTCATTATATAATTTGAATTATTTCCAATGTATATGGAATATAATTCATTAATTAATAGTCTTTTAATTTAGTTTCTTAGTGATGAATTAACCTAAAATTTGGTGATGAAGAAGAAGAAAAATACTGAAATTGTTTACATCTAATATACCATAATACAATATGAATATAGAGAATAAATATACTATCGAGACTCATTATATAATTTGAATTATTTCCAATGTATATGGAATACGTTTCATTAATTAATAGTCTTTTAACTTAGTTTTTAGTGATGAAGTACTCTAAAATTTGGTGAAGGAGAAGAAGAAAAATATTGAAATTGTTTACATCTATTATATAATAATATAATATGAATATGGGGAATAAACATACTATCGGGCCTGATTATATAATTTGAAGTTTTACCAATGTATATGAAATATGTGTCATTAATTAATAGTTTTTTTAACTTAGTTTCTTGGTGAAGAAGTAACCCAAAATTTGGTGACGGAGAAGAAGAAAAATATTGAAATTGTTTATATCTATTATACCATAATACAATATGAATATGATGAATAAATATACTATCGAGACTCATTATATAATTTGAATTATTTCCAATGTATATGGAATATGTTTCATTAATCAATAGTCTTTTAACTTAGTTTCTTGGTGATGAAGTAACCTAAAATTTGATGATGAAAAAGAAGAAAAGTATTGAAATTGTTTACATCTATTATATCTTAATACCATATGAATATGGGAAAAAAAATATACTATCGGGCCTGATTATATAATTTGACGTATTAACAATATATATGAAATGTGTGTCATTAATTAATAGTTTTTTTAACTTAGTTTCTTGGTGAAGAAGTAACATAAAATTTGATGATGAAAAAGAAGAAAAATATTGAAATTGTTTACATCTATTATACCAGAATTCAATATGAATATGGTGAATAAAAATACTATCGAGACTCATTATATACTTTGAATTATTTACAATGTACATGGAATATGTTTCATTAAGTAATAGTCTTTTAACTTAGTTTCTTGGTGATGAAGTAACCTAAAATTTGGTGATGGAGAAGAAGAAAAATATTGAAATCGTCTACATCTATGATACCATAATACAATATGAATATGGTGAATAAATATACTATCGAGACTCATCATATAATTTGAATTATTTCCAATGTATATGGAATATGTTTCATTAATTAATCGTCTTTTAACTTAGTTTCTTAGTGATGAAGTAACCTAAAATTTGGTGATGGAAAAGAAGAAAAATACTGAAATTGTTTACATCTATTATACCATAATACAATATGAATATGGTGAATAAATATACTATCGAGACTCATTATATAATTTGAATTATTTCCAATGTATATGGAATATGTGCCATTAATTAATAGTATTTTAACTTGGTTTCTCAGTGATGAAGTAACCTAATATTTGGTGATGGAGAAGAAGAAAAATACTGAAATTATTTACATCTATTATACCATAATACAATATGAATATGGTGAATAAATATACTATCGAGATTCAATATATAATTTGAATTATTTCCAATGTACATGGAATATGTGTCATTAATTAATAGTATTTTAACTTAGTTTCTTAGTGATGAAGTAACCTAATATTTGGGGATGGAGAAGAAGAAAAATATTTAAATTGTTTACATCTTTTATACCATAATACAATATGAATATGATGAATAAATATACTATCGAGACTCATTATAAATTTGAATTATTACCAATGTATATGAAATTTGTGTCATTAATTAATAGTCTTTTAACTTAGTTTCTTGGTCGAGGTAAATTCCTTCCTCCTTGCAAACATCTGAACGAAGTTTGCAAGGGTCTTTTGGAGTTCCAGCCCATCCTCAGTGGGAGTCAATAAGGCAAGCCTGGTACCTTCGACACGCCTTCTGGCTATCTCAGGAGCCTTTTCGTTTATTGGAGTCTTCTGGGGTATAAAAGACTCAAAAGTGGCGTTTAGCCAAAGTTGAAGTAGCCAGAAGGGTCCAGCAAGCCGCAAGCTGTCTCTATTTTCTATTATTTTTAATTGAGTCGCTCCACTACTTATTGACTCATATAGGTTCGCCAGTATTAATTCGGCCAAACAGATGTTTTGACCGTGATAAAGCTGAGTAGCAAGGGTGACCATTTTCTTTGTCACCTGTAGGGATTTCTTGCAGAACACGAAGTGTGACAGCCAAAGGGCTAGAAACGCAACGTGCTCCACATCCGTCACCACAACCGTCGATTTGTCATGGTAGTGGTTGGTGTAGGTGGTATAAGTGGGTTTCGTAGCTGAAAACCCAATCTGGTCTTCAGACATTTCCTCTGGGTCGAAGTAATCCCCAATTGGTCGAAGACCAGTAATAGCAGCCACGTCGAAGAGAGTGGGTGTTACCATTCCACAAGGTAGGTGGAAGGTGAAGTGAGTATAGTCCCAAAATAGCAAAGAAGCTATCAGCATTTCAGGACAATAGTTGAGACCAGTTTTGGACAGCATGACTAGGTCATAAATCCCCATGCCCTTCCAAATCGAAGCCTGGCACTTCTCCATCTTGTCGAGCCAAGCGTTGTATTCTGGTGTAAGGTTAGGGCTAGACCTAAAAGCCCTAACCCCCCTGTTGAAGAACCGAAGATCTATTTTTTTCTTTTGCAGGGTCTTCGTTATCGTCTGTCGCCTTCATGGAGCACCCAATGGGCTTGAGTGCCTCATGCACAGGGAAGAAACCCTCGATTTTCGTTGGGTTAGCAATGCGTGCAGATAGAGGACCGGACATGGAGAAAACCTGGTTGAAATATCCAACAGGAATATGCAGTTGAGAAGAATAAGTTTCACGCTGAGCGTCTCCCATGGGCTCAAGAACCCTTCGCATTCCCATGGAGTTAACTATTGGAGCGGTTGAAAAGATTTTCGGTTGAGTAGTTTTAGAGGGAGTGCTAGATCTGGGGACATTGGAAGAACGAGAACGTGAAGCCATTTTTTGGTTTGAGATGAAGGTGGATGAAGAACAAAGGTTTCTGGGTTTGGAGAGGAAGAAGCAAAGGTTTGCTTGCAGGAAGTTTTGTTCGACTTAAGGCTTGGCTGAAGGAAAGCGTAAAGAGTCCAACAAGGGGCACTTGGTGCTATTTATAGTGATTGGAAAATCACAAGACTCGAGGTCATTTAATGTCTAAGACAAGAGTGGGGCACGTGGCACTCATTTGGTGATGTAGCCGTTCTGAAGAACGAAAACGTTGCAGCGTGCATCCTCGATTTCGGGAAATCGTCATAATGACAATATGTGAAAGGACATCAGGCGTGCCAAATGCCTTACTGAAGTGACGTCTTGGAAATAGGTGAAATGATGACTTTTTGAGATTGTCAGTTGGTTGGTAGGAGACGAAAAGCACACAAACTAATTTGTGGCTGAGAGTGAAGGACATGTGTCGAGTGGAATATCAAAGAATGCCTTTTTCTTTTAGCGTCGAAATAAGACATTCCTGGGGGGCAATTTGTTGGCTCCTAAATTCGACACCCTTGTTTGTTATCATATAGACCATTAATTATGAGTCAAAAGAGTTTCCTACATAAGAAGGCTTCGACCAACTGATCCTGTCGAGGGCTCATCAAAGAATGACAAGATACTTAGAAAAATTCCTTTAAGTGGAAATCTTATTGTCTTCGACGTCGAAGGAACCCCTCGACAAAGGTACCTGATGCCCAAGGTCGAACGGTTTGAGATTTGAATTGTTGGAGGGAAAACGGTTCCCAGCAGTTACCAAGTGCAACGTGCCGAAGACAGAAGCGTCGAAGGCTGTGAGCGTGCCATGTGGCGTCATCTCGAAGAAGCGTATCTTCCCAGCGGTTACTTAGGATTTGTTTTAGTATAAATACTAGTTATTCACGTAGTTTTCGCGTGTGTTCATCATCTTATACAAGTCACTCATTTAGATTCAAGTACCCAGCGTGAGCGAAAGAATCGTTGAGAATGTATGTGTGAAACACCATTTAAATTAATCAAAGTCTTTTACATTCAAGCAATTTATCGCTTTTCATTTACTTATCTCCGTCGAAGCCTTTTACTTAACGCTTTTATTTATTCTATCAAGCTTTTCTTCATGCAATTTACTTAAAGTGTCTTTACTTTACTGGCATTAATCACCATTAGAATTAGTCAAACTCCAAAAAATCAACCATGTCTTATGATCAATCTGATTGATCCTTCTAGTCACCAAATAAGTAACCTTTTGGAAGATCAGCGGTTGTTTACCAATTTCCACGGTAAACAATGTGTCATTACTTAATAGTCTTTTAACTATGTTTCTTGCTGAAGAAGTAACTTAAAATTTGGTGATTGAGAAGAAGAAAAATATTTAAATTGTTTACATCTATTATACCATAATACAAGTTGAATATGATGACTAAATATACTATCGAGACTCATTATAAAATTATAATTATTACCAATGTATATGAAATATGTGTCATTAATTAATAGTCTTTTAACTTAGTTTCTTGGTGAAGAAGTAACCTAAAATTTGATGATGAAAAAGAAGAAAAATATTGAAATTGTTTACATCTATTATATAATAATACCATATGATTATGGGGGAAAAATATACTATCGAGCCTGATTATATAATTTGACGTATTACCAATATATATGAAATATGTGTCATTAATTAATAGTTTTTTTAACTTAGTTTCTTGGTGAAGAAGTAACATAAAATTTGATTATGAAAAAGAAGAAAAATATTGAAATTGTTTACATCTATTATACCATAATTCAATATGAATATGGTGAATAAATATACTATCGAGACTCATTATATACTTTGAATTATTTCCAATGTATATGAAATATGTGTCATTAATTAATAGTCTTTTAAGTTAGTTTCTTGGTGATGAAGTAACCTAAAATTTGGTGATGGAGAAGAAGAAAAATATTGAAATCGTTTACATCTATGATACCATAATACAATATAAATATGGTGAATAAATATACTATCGAGACTCATCATATAATTTGAATTATTTCCAATGTATATGGAATATGTTTCATTAATTAATAGTCTTTTAACTTAGTTTCTTAGTGATGAAGTAACCTAAAATTTGGTGATGGAAAAGAAGAAAAATACTGAAATTGTTTACATCTATTATACCATAATACAATATGAAAATGGTGAATAAATATACTATCGAAACTCATTATATAATTTATATTATTTTCAATGTATATGGAATATGTGCCATTAAATAATAGTCTTTTAACTTAGTTTCTTAGTGACGAAGTAACCTAAAATTTGGTGATGGAGAAGAAGAAAAATACTGAAATTGTTTACATCTATTATACCATAATACAATATGAATATGGTGAATAAATATACTATCGAGACTCATTATATAATTCGAATTATTTCAAATGTACATGGAATATGTGTCATTAATTAATAGTCTTTTAACTTAGTTTCTTAGTGATGAAGTAACCTAATGTTTGGGGATGGAGAAGAAGAAAAATATTTAAATTGTTAACATCTTTTATACCATAATACAATATAAATATGGTGAATAAATATACTATTGAGACTCATCATATAATTTGAATTATTTCCTATGTATATGGAATATGTTTCATTAATTAATAGTCTTTTAACTTAGTTTCTTAGTGATAAAGTAACCTAAAATTTGGTGATGGAAAAGAAGAAAAATACTGAAATTGTTTACATCTATTATACCATAATACAATATGAATATGGTGAATAAATATAATATCGAAACTCATTATATAATTTGAATTATTTTCAATGTATATGGAATATGTGCCATTAATTAATAGTCTTTTAACTTAGTTTCTTAGTGATTAAGTAACCTAAAATTTGGTGATGGAGAAGAAGAAAAATATTGAAATCTTTTACATGTATGATACCATAATACAATATGAATATGGTGAATATATATACTATCGAGACTCATTATATAATTTGAATTATTTCCAATGTACATGGAATATGTGTCACTAAATAATAGTCTTTTAACTTAGTTTCTTAGTGATGAAGTAACATAAAATTTGGTGATGGAGAAGAAGAAAAATATTGAAATTGTTTACATCTATTATATCATAATACAATATGAATATGGTGAATAAATATACTATCGGGTCAGATTAAATAATTTGAATTATTACAAATGTATATGAAATATGTGTCATTACTTAATAGTCTTTTAACTATGTTTCTTGGTGAAGAAGTAACTTAAAATTTGGTGATTGAGAAGAAGAAAAATATTTAAATTGTTTACATCTATTATACCATAATACAATATGAATATTGTGACTAAATATACTATTGAGACTCATTATAAAATTATAATTATTACCAATGTATATGAAATATGTGTCATTAATTAATAGTCTTTTAACTTAGTTTCTTGGTGAAGAAGTAACCTAAAATTTGATGATGAAAAAGAAGAAAAATATTGAAATTGTTTACATCTATTATATCATAATACCATATGAATATGGGAAAAAATATACTATCGAGCCTGATTATATAATTTGACGTATTACCAATATATATGAAATATGTGTCATTAATTAATAGTTTTTTTAACTTAGTTTCTTGGTGAAGAAGTAACATAAAATTTGATTATGAAAAAGAAGAAAAATATTGAAATTGTTTACATCTATTATACCATAATTCAATATGAATATGGTGAATAAATATACTAACGAGACTCATTATATACTTTGAATTATTTCCAATGTATATGAAATATGTGTCATTAATTAATAGTCTTTTAAATTAGTTTCTTGGTGATGAAATAACATAAAATTTGGTGATGGAGAAGAAGAAAAATATTGAAATCGTTTACATCTATGATACCATAATACAATATAAATATGGTGAATAAATATACTATCGAGACTCATCATATAATTTGAATTATTTCCAATGTATATGAAATATGTTTCATTAATTAATAGTCTTTTAACTTAGTTTCTTAGTGATGAAGTAACCTAAAATTTGGTGATGGAAAATAAGAAAAATACTGAAATTGTTTACATCTATTATACCATAATACAATATGAATATGGTGAATAAATATACTATCGAAACTAATTATATAATTTGAATTATTTTCAATGTATATGGAATATGTGCCATTAATTAATAGTCTTTTAACTTAGTTTCTTAGTGATGAAGTAACCTAAAATTTGGTGATGGAGAAGAAGAAAAATACTGAAATTGTTTACATCTATTATACCATAATACAATATGAATATGGTGAATAAATATACTATCGAGACTCATTATATAATTCGAATTATTTCCAATGTACATGGAATATGTGTCATTAATTAATAGTCTTTTAACTTAGTTTCTTAGTAATGAAGTAACCTAATATTTGGGGATGGAGAAGAAGAATAATATTTAAATTGTTTACATCTTTTATACCATAATATAATATGAATATGATGAATAAATATACTATCGAGACTCATTATAAATTTGAATTATTACCATTGTATATGAAATTTGTGTTATTAATTAATAGTCTTTTAACTTAGTTTCTTAGTGATGAAGTAACCTAAAATTTGGTGATGGAGAAGAAGAAAAATACTGAAATTGTTTACATCTATTATACCATAATACAATATGAATATGGTGAATAAATATACTATCGAGACTCATTATATAATTCGAATTATTTCCAATGTACATGGAATATGTGTCATTAATTAATAGTCTTTTAACTTAGTTTCTTAGTAATGAAGTAACCTAATATTTGGGGATGGAGAAGAAGAATAATATTTAAATTGTTTACATCTTTTATACCATAATATAATATGAATATGATGAATAAATATACTATCGAGACTCATTATAAATTTGAATTATTACCATTGTATATGAAATTTGTGTTATTAATTAATAGTCTTTTAACTTAGTTTCTTGGTAAAGAAGTAAACTAAAATTTGATGATGAAAAAGAAGAAATATATTGAAATTGTTTACATCTATTATACCATAATACAATATGAATATGGTGAATAAATATACTATCGAGACTCATTATATACTTTGAATTATTACCAATGTATATGAAATATGTGTCATTAATTAATAGTCTTTTAACTTAGTTTCTTGATGATGAAGTAACCTAAAATTTGGTGATGGAGAAGAAGAAAAATATTGAAATCATTTACATCTATCATACCATAATACAATATGAATATGGTGAATATATATACTATCAAGACTCATTATATAATTTGAATTATTTCCAATGTACATGGAATATGTGTCACTAAATAATAGTCTTTTAACTTAGTTTCTTAGTGATGAAGTAACATAAAATTTGGTGATGGAGAAGACGAAAAATATTGAAATTGTTTACATCTATTATATCATAATACAATATGAATATGGTGAATAAATATACTATTGGGTCAGATTATATAATTTGAATTATTACAAATGTATATGAAATATGTGTCATTACTTAATAGTCTTTTAACACTACTAAAAAAAAAGACATTTGAGAAAAAGTTTTTACATCGGGTATCAAAATATGTGATGTAAAAAATACAGTTAACAAACTATTTACATCAAGTATTTATTTGCAATGATAAAAAAAATAAGGAAAATTTTTTTTTTCGTCACCTATTACATCGACCAATCTCATCCACCGATGTAAAAGATTTCCAGAAAAAAAACACGGTGACATTTTTGAAAATAAGAAACAAGGTGTCAAAAACGTAAAAAAAATATAAGCAAGATATTACATCGGTTTAACTAAAAACCGTTGTAAAAAATGCTCGCTTGAATTAATATATAAAATATATTAAAAAATGATGAAAAGCCAACGCGTGTATTAGCAAGATATTACATCGGTTGGACTTTCCACCAATGTAATAAACTCGCTTGATTTAATATATAAAATATATTAAAAAATGATAAAAAGCCAACGCGTGTATAAGCAAGATATTACATCGGTTGGACTTTCCACTGATGTAAAATCCAACTCTTGTATCAGTTGCAGGATCCGCCGATGTAAAAGCCAATGATGGAATTAAGTTTTAAAATAATATACAAAATGCGTGTATCGGTTGAACTTTCCACCGATGTAAAAGCCAAACGCTTGTATCGGTTGGAAAGTCCACCGATGTAAAAAATAATAAAAACAAAATTCATATTCTCGAACACTGTACAGTCTCCTCCATTTTACGACCCATTTTCTCCGACCCATTTTCTCTGCAACTTCATTCGCCGCGACGCCCACCACTGCCATTTTCTCCGACCCATTTCGCCGTCTCTCCTCCGTCCCACCGTCGTCTCCCCAACACCGTCAACGACCGACCCATTTCGTCGTCTCTCCTCCGACGCCCACCACTGCCCACCGCGATGCCCACCGTCAACGACTCACCTTCACCATCTCCGTTTCACGACTCCTCTCCGCCGATTGCCCTTCACGACTCCTCGTCGGCCGATTCACGCCCTTCACGACTCTCCGCTCGCCGTTTCAACTATAAGTGCAAATTTTTGTTTGAAAATGAGTGATTAACATTATTCCTCTTTGAGTTTATATTTAAAGTATGTTAGATTGTAAGAAGAGATTGAAAAGAGAGAAATAGTGGAAGGGAGTATCTAAATTATTTTATTCATCACCTCAAACCATCAACACCACACCAGATTCACTTTGTTTTGTTATTGTATTCATTGTTTTTGATAAATCAACTTTACGATTGTGAAATCCTGAGATTTGTTGTTAATTTCGTTGGTGTAATTCGTTGGAACGGAGGTTTTTTTTTTGTTAGTTAACTTGATAAATCTTGATTAATCCTTGTATATGATTTAATTATTTTAATTAATGTTAATCGAGTACTTTAGGATTTTGACACGCGAGATTTACGAATGAGTTAGTTAATTTTTTTTCTTTCTACAGATTGTGAATCGAATGGAAGGAACTGGAGGCAGCAGTGCCTCTGCTGCTGCTGTACAACCTGTGAATCAACGGTTGCAGGAATTTTCGAAGCTATTTCAATATTATTTGGATAAATCTACGCCACACTCTACGTATAGATGGATTGGGACTTTTGTAATTGCATCTATATACCTTTTGAGGGTTTTTTATATTCAAGGATTTTATATTGTGTCTTATGGACTGGGGATCTATATGCTGAATCTGTTGATTGGGTTTCTGTCACCTTTGGTTGATCCTGAGATGGAGCCTTCTGATGGACCTTTGCTACCTACTAAAGGGTCTGATGAGTTCAAACCGTTCATTCGCCGCCTTCCTGAGTTTAAGTTCTGGTAATTTTACTAATTTCAGATTTTATTGTGTAGCATAATATAATATGTTGATTAGCGTAATAGAACAACACTGTTGCCTTGCCGCTTGATTCTAAGTTTTGCTTTAACATTTTGAAATCATAGTTATTTGTTTATGTGGAAGCTTTGATTAATTTTGGGATTCTTGTCTATCATTTCTAGCTTGCTGCATTATTACCTCTCTTGGATTGTTATTTGTTATTGTACCTTTGTAACTTTTTTATTATGTTAATTTTTTACTACCTTTTCTGAATTCCATTTCATAGATAGCTAGTATCTCCAATGTACATGAAGCTTATGGGCTTTTGCTTGTTTAGATTTAAAATAAATTATATTTGTATAGGGAAACCCCGAAAATAAATAATCTATTCCAAAAAAATTTCATACATTTTACATCAGTTATTAGTAAAAACTGATGTAAAAGCTTTCAAAAAGGGACTTTTTACATCGGTTGGGGATAATAACCGATGTAAAAAGTCGCGTCACTGGAGACTTTTTACATCGGGTATTACTTCCAACCGATGTAAAAAACTGGATCAATTTTTTTTTAAAATGTGCATAATAATTGTTTCTTACATCGGTTCATATATTATAACCGATGTAAAAAAGGGACTTTTTACATCGGGTATTACTTCCAACCAATGTAAAAAACTGGATCAATTTTTTAAAAAATGTGCATAATAACAGGTTATTACATCGGTTCTGATATTATAACCGATGTAAAAAAGGGACTTTTTACATCGGTCCCAGAACCGATGTAAAAAGTCCCTGATTTACTATATCGCCTGACTTTACATCAGACCCAAAACCGATGTAAAAAGTCAATTTCACCCGATGTAAAAAGTCATTTCTGCACTAGTGATAACTATGTTTCTTGGTGAAGAAGTAACTTAAAATTTGGTGATTGAGAAGAAGAAAAATATTTAAATTATTTACATATATTATACCATAATACAATATGAATATTGTGACTAAATATACTATCGAGACTCATTATAAAATTGTAATTATTACCAATGTATATGAAATATGTGTCATTAATTAATAGTCTTTTAACTTAGTTTCTTGGTGAAGAAGTAACCTAAAATTTGATGATGAAAAAGAAGAAAAATATTAAAATTGTTTACATCTATTATATCATAATACCATATGAATATGGGAAAAAAATATACTATCGAGCCTGATTATATAATTTGACGTATTACCAATATATATGAAATATGTGTCATTAATTAATAGTTTTTTTAACTTAGTTTCTTGGTGAAGAAGTAACATAAAATTTGATTATGAAAAAGAAGAAAAATATTGAAATTGTTTACATCTATTATACCATAATTCAATATGAATATGGTGAATAAATATACTATCGAGACTCATTATATACTTTGAATTATTTCCAATGTATATGAAATATGTGTCATTAATTAATAGTCTTTTAAGTTAGTTTCTTGGTGATGAATTAACCTAAAATTTGGTGATGGAGAGGAAGAAAAATATTGAAATCGTTTACATCTATGATACCATAATACAATATGAATATGGTGAATATATATACTATCGACACTCATCATATAATTTGAATTATTACCAATGTATATGGAATATGTTTCATTAATTAATAGTCTTTTAACTTAGTTTCTTAGTGATGAAGTAACCTAAAATTTGGTGATGGAAAAGAAGAAAAATACTGAAATTGTTTACATCTATTATACAATAATACAATGTGAATATGGTGAATAAATATACTATCGAAACTCATTATATAATTTGAATTATTTTCAATGTATATGGAATATGTGTCATTAATTAATAGTCTTTTAACTTAGTTTCTTAGTGATGAAGTAACCTAAAATTTGGTGATGGAGAAAAAGAAAAATACTGAAATTGTTTACATCTATTATACCATAATAAAATCTGAATATGGTGAATAAATATACTATCATGACTCATTATAAAATTTTAATTATTACCAATGTATATGAAATATGTGTCATTAATTAATAGTCTTTTAACTTAGTTTCTTGGTGAAGAAGTAATCTAAAATTTGATGATGAAAAAGAAGAAAAATATTGAAATTGTTTACATCTATTATATCATAATACCATATGAATATGGGGATAAAATACACTATCGGGCCTGATTATATAATTTGACGTATTACCAATATATATGAAATATGTGTCATTAATTAATAGTTTTTTTAACATTGTTTCTTGGTGAAGAAGTAACATAAAATTTGATGATGAAAAAGAAGAAAAATATTGAAATTATTTACATCTATTATACCATAATTCAATATGAATATGGTGAATAATATACTATGGAGACTCATTATATACTTTGAATCATTTCCAATGTATATGAAATATGTGTCATTAATTAATAGTCTTTTAACTTAGTTTCTTGGTGATGAAGTAACCTAAAATTTGGTGATGGAGAAGAAGAAAAATATTGAAATCGTTTACATCTATGATACAAAAATACAATATAAATATGGTGAATAAATATACTATCGAGACTCAACATATAATTTGAATTATTTCCAATGTATATGGAATATGTTTCATTAATTAATAGTCTTTTAACTTAGTTTCTTAGTGATGAAGTAACCTAAAATTTAGTGATGGAAAAGAAGAAAAATACTGAAATTGTTTACATCTATTATACCATAATACAATATGAATATGGTGAATAAATATACTATCGAGACTCATTATATAATTTGAATTATTTTCAATATATATGGAATATATGCCATTAATTAATAGTCTTTTAACTTAGTTTCTTAGTGATGAAGTAACCTAAAATTTGGTGATGGAGAAGAAGAAAAATACTGAAACTGTTTACATCTATTATACCATAATACAATATGAATATGGTGAATAAATATACTATCGAGACTCATTATATAATTCGAATTATTTCCAATGTACATGGAATATGTGTCATTAATTAATAGTCTTTTAACTTAGTTTCTTAGTGATGAAGTAACCTAAAATTTGGGGATGGATAAGAAGAAAAATATTTAAATTGGTTACATCTATTATACCATAATACAATATGAATATGATGAATAAATATAATATCGAGACTCATTTTAAAATTTTAATTATTACCAATGTATATGAAATATGTGTCATTAATTAATAGTCTTTTAACTTAGTTTCTTGGTGAAGAAGTAACCTAAAATTTGATGATGAAAAAGAAGAAAAATATTGAAATTGTTTACATCTATTATATCATAATACCATATGAATATGGGAAAAAAATATACTATCGGCCTTGATTATATAATTTGACGTATTACCAATATATATGAAATATGTGTCATTAATTAATAGTTTTGTTAACTTAGTTTCTTGGTGAAGAAGTAACATAAAATTTGATGATGAAAAAGAAGAAAAATATTGAAATTGTTTACATCTATTATACCATAATTCAATATGAATATGGTCAATAATATACTATCGAGAATCATTATATACTTTGAATTATTTCCAATGTATATGAAATATGTGTCATTAATTAATAGTCTTTTAACTTAGTTTCTTGGTGATGACGTAACCTAAAATTTGGTGATGGAGAAGAAGAAAAATATTGAAATCGTTTACATCTATGATACCATAATACAATATAAATATGGTGAATAAATATACTATCGAGACTCATCATATAATTTGAATTATTTCCAATGTATATGGAATATGTTTCATTAATTAATAGTCTTTTAGCTTAGTTTCTTAGTGATGAAGTAACCTAAAATTTGGTGATGGAAAAGAAGAAAAATACTGAAATTGTTTACATCTATTATACCATAATACAATATGAATATGGTGAATAAATATACTATCGAGACTCATTATATAATTTTTATTATTTTCAATGTATATGGAATATGTGCCATTAATTAATAGACTTTTAACTTAGTTTCTTAGTGATGAAGTAACCTAAAATTTTGTGATGGAGAAGAAGAAAAATACTTTAATTGTTTACAACTATTATACCATAATACAATATGAATATGGTGAATAAATATACTATTGAGACTCATTATATAATTTGAATTATTTCCAATGTACATGGAATATGTGTCATTAATTAATAGTCTTTTAACTTAGTTTCTTATGATGAAGTAACCTAAAATTTGGGGATGGATAAGAAGAAAAATATTTAAATTGGTTACATCTATTATACCATAATACAATATGAATATGATGAATAAATATAATAGCGAGACTCATTATAAAATTTTAATTATTACCAATGTATATGAAAATTGTGTCATTAATTAATAGTCTTTTAACTTAGTTTCTTGGTGAAGAAGTAACCTAAAATTTGATGATGAAAAAGAAGAAAAATATTGAAATTGTTTACATCTATTATATCATAATACCATATGAATATGGGAAAAAAATATACTATCGGGCTTGATTATATAATTTGACGTATTACCAATATATATGAAATATGTGTCATTAATTAATAGTTTTTTAAACTTAGTTTCTTGGTGAAGAAGTAACATAAAATTTGATGATAAAAAAGAAGAAAAATATTGAAATTGTTTACATCTATTATACCATAATTCAATATGAATATGGTGAATAATATACTATCGAGACTCATTATATACTTTGAATTATTTCCAATGTATATGAAATATGTGTCATTGATTAATAGTCTTTTAACTTAATTTCTTGGTTATGAAGTAACTTAAAATTTGGTGATGGAGAAGAAGAAAAATATTAAAATCGTTTACATCTATGATACCATAATACAATATAAATATGGTGAATAAATATACTATCGAGACTCATCATATAATTTGAATTATTTCCAATGTATATGGAATATGTTTCATTAATTAATAGTCTTTTAGCTTAGTTTCTTAGTGATGAAGTAACCTAAAATTTGGTGATGGAAAAGAAGAAAAATACAGAAATTGTTTACATCTATTATACCATAAAACAATACGAATATGGTGAATAAATATACTATCGAGACTCATTAAATAATTTGAATTATTTCCAATGTATATGGAATATGTGCCATTAATTAATAGTCTTTTAACTTAGTTTCTTAGTGATGAAGTAACCCAAAATTTGGGGATGGAGAAGAAGAAAAATACTGAAATTGTTTACATCTATTATACCATAATACAATATGAATATGATGAATGAATATACTATCGAGACTCATTATAAATTTGAATAATTACCAATGTATATGAAATTTGTGTCATTCATTAATAGTCTTTTAACTTAGTTTCTTGGTGAAGAAGTAACCTAAAATTTGATGATGAAAAAGAAAAAATATATTTAAATTATTTACATCTATTAGACAATAATACAATATGAATATGGTGAATAAATATACTATCGAGACTCATTATATACTTTGAATTATTACCAATGTATATGAAATATGTGTCATTAATTAATAGTCTTTTAACTTAGTTTCTTGGTGATGAAGTAACCTAAAATTTGGTGATGAAGAAGAAGAAAAATATTAAAATCAATTACATCTATGATATCATAATACAATATGAATATGGTGAATATATATACTATCAAGACTCATTATATAATTTGAATTATTTCCAATGTACATTGAATATGTGTCATCAAATAATAGTCTTTTAACTTATTTTCTTAGTGATGAAGTAACCTAATATTTGGGGATGGAGAAGAAGAAAAATATTTAAATGGTTTACATCTATTATACCGTAATACAATATTAATATGATGAATAAATATACTATCGAGACTCATTATAAATTTGAATTATTACCAATGTATATGAAATTTGTGTCACTAAATAATAGTCTTTTAACTTAGTTTCTTAGTGATGAAGTAACATAAAATTTGGTAATGGAGAAGAAGAAAAATATTGAAATTGTTTACATCTATTATATCATAATACAATATGAATATGGTGAATAAATATACTATCGGGCCAGATTATATAATTTGAATTATTACAAATGTATATGAAATATGTGTCATTACTTAATATTCTTTTAACTATTTTTCTTGGTGAAGAAGTAACTTAAAATTTGGTGATTGAGAAGAAGAAAAATATTTAAATTGTTTACATCTATTATACCATAATACAATATGAATATGGTGATTAAATATATTATCGAGACTCATTATATGATTTTAATTATTAACAATGTATATGAAATATGTGTCATTAATTAATAGTCTTTTAACTTAGTTTCTTGGTGAATAAGTAACCTAAAATTTTATGATGAAAAAGAAGAAAAATATTGAAATTGTTTACATCTATTATATCATAATACCATATGAATATGGGAAAAAAATATACTATCGGGCCTAATTATATAATTTGACGTATTACCAATATATATGAAATATGTGTCATTAAGTTTTTTTAACTTAGTTTCTTGGTGAAGAAGTAACCTAAAATTTGATGATGAAAAAGAAGAAATATATTGAAATTGTTTACATATATTATACCATAATACAATATGAATATGGTGAATAAATATACTATCGAGACTCATTATATACTTTGAATTATTACCAATGTACATGAAATATGTGTCATTAATTAATAGTCTTTTAACTTAGTTTCTTGGTGATGAAGTAACCTAAAATTTGGTGATGATGAAGAAGAAAAATATTTAAATCATATACATCTATGATACCGTTATACAATATGAATATGGTGAATATATATATATATATATATATATATATATATATATATATATATATATATATATACTATCGAGACTCATTATATAATTTGAATTATTTCTAATGTACATGGAATATGTGTCACTAAATAATTTTCTTTTAACTTAGTTTCTTAGTGATGAAGTAACATAAAATTTGGTGATGGAGAAGAAGAAAAATAATGAAATTGTATACATCTATTATATCATATTACAATATGAATATGGTGAATAAATATACTATCGAGACTCATTATATAATTTGAATTATTTCTAATTTATATAGAATATGTTTCATTAATCAATAGTCTTTTAACTTAGTTTCTTTGTGATGAAGTAACCTAAAATTTGGTGATGGAGAAGAAGAAAAATATTGAAATTGTATACATCTATTATATCATAATACAATATGAATATGGTGAATAAATATACTATCGGGCCAGATTATATAATTTGAATTATTACAAATGTATATGAAATATGTGTCATTAATTAATAGTCTTTTAACTTTGTTTCTTGGTGACGAAGTAACCTTAAATTTGGTGATGGAGAAGAAGAAAAATATTTAAATTGTTTACATCTATTATACCGTAATACAATATGAATATGGTGAACAAATATACTATCGAGACTCATTATATACTTTGAATTATTTCCAATGTACATGGAATATGTGTCACTAAATAATAGTCTTTTAACTTAGTTTCTTAGTGATGAAGTAACATAAAATTTGGTGATGGAGAAGAAGAAAAATATTGAAATTGTATACATCTATTATACCATAATACAATATGAATATGATGAATAAATATACTATCGAGACTCATTATATAATTTGAATTATTTCTAATTTATATAGAATATGTTTCATTAATCAATAGTCTTTTAACTTAGTTTCTTTGTGATGAAGTAACCTAAAATTTGGTGATGGAGAAGAAGAAAAATATTGAAATTGTATACATCTATTATATCATAATACAATGTGAATATGGTGAATAAATATACTATCGGGCCAGATTATATAATTTGAATTATTACAAATGTATATGAAATATGTGTCATTAATTAATAGTCTTTTAACTTTGTTTCTTGGTGACGAAGTAACCTTAAATTTGGTGATGGAGAAGAAGAAAAATATTTAAATTGTTTACATCTATTATACCGTAATACAATATGAATATGGTGAATAAATATAATATCGAGACTCAGTATAAAATTTGAATTATTACCAATGTATATGAAATTTGTGTCATTAATTAATAGTCTTTTAACTTAGTTTCTTGGTGAAGAAGTAACCCAAAATTTAATGATGAAAAATATAAAAAATATTGAAATTGTTTACATCTATTATACCATAATACAATATGAATATGGTGAATAAATATACTATCGAGACTCATTATATAATTTGAATTATTTCCAATGTATATGGAATATGTGGCATTAATTAATAGTATTTTAACTTAGTTTCTTTGTGATAAAGTAACCTAAAATTTTCTGATGCAGAAGAAGAAAAATACTGAAATTTTTTACATCTATTATACCATAATACAATATGAATATGGTGAATAAATATACTATCGAGACTCATTATATAATTCGAATTATTTCCAATGTACATGGAATATGTCTCATTAATTAATAGTCTTTTAACTTAGTTTCTTAGTGATGAAGTAACCTAAAATTTGGGGATGGAGATGAAGAAAAATATTTAAATTGGTTACATCTATTATACCATAATACAATATGAATATGGTGAATATATATACTATCAAGCCTCATTATATAATTTGAATTATTTCCAATGTACATGGAATATGTGTCATCAAATAATAGTCTTTTAACTTATTTTCTTAGTGATGAAGTAACCTAAATTTTGGTGATGGAGAAGAAGAAAAATATTGAAATTGTTTCCATTTATTATACCATAATACAATTTGAATATGATGAATAAATATACTATCGAGAATCATTATATAATTTGAATTATTTCTAATTTATATGGAATATGTGTCATTAATTAATAGTCTTTTAACTTAGTTTCTTAGTGATGAAGTAACTTATAATTTGGTGATGGAGAAGATGAAAAATACTGAAATTGTGTACATCTATTATACCAAAATACAATATTAATATGGTGAATAAATATACTATGGAGACTCATTATATAATTTGAATTATTTCCAATTTATATGGAATATGTTTCATTAATGAATAGTCTTTAAACTTAGTTTCTTTGTGATGCAGTAACCTAAAAATTGGTGATGGAGAAGAAGAAAAATATTGAAATTGTTTACATCTATTATATCATAATACAATATGAATATGGGGAATAAATATCCTATCGGGCCAGATTATATAATTTGAATTATTACAAATGTATATGAAATATGTGTCATTAATTAATAGTCTTTTAACTTTGTTTCTTGGTGACGAAGTAACCTTAAAATTGGTGATGGAGAAGAAGAAAAATATTTAAATTGTTTACATCTATTATACCATAATACAATATGAATATGATGAATAAATATACTATCGAGACTCATTATCAAATTTGACTTATTAACAATGTATATGAAATTTGTGTCATTAATTAATAGTCTTTTAACTTAGTTTCTTGGTGAAGAAGTAACCCAAAATTTGATGATGGAAAAGATAAAAAATATTGAAATTGTTTACATCTATTATACCATAATACAATATGAATATGGTGAATAAATATACTATCAAGACTCATTATATAATTTGAATTATTTCCAATGTACATGGAATATGTGTTATTAATTAATAGTCTTTTAACTTAGTTTCTTAGTGATGAAGTAACCTAATATTTGGGGATGGAGAAGAAGAGAAATATTTAAATTGTTTACATCTATTATACCATAATAAAATATGAATATGATGAATAAATATACTATCGAGACTCATTATAAATTTGAATTATTACCAACATATATGAAATTTGTGTCATTAATTAATAGTCTTTTAACTTCGTTTCTTGGTGAAGAAGTAACCTAAAATTTGATGATGAAAAAAAAAGAAATATATTGAAATTGTTTACATCTATTATACCATAATACAATATGAATATGGTGAATAAATATACTATCGAGACTCATTATATAATTTGAATTATTACCAATGTATATGAAATACGTGTAATTAATTAATAGTCTTTTAACTTAGTTTCTTGGTGATGAAGTAACCTAAAATTTGGTGATGAAGAAGAAGAAAAATATTGAAATCGTTTACATCTATGATACCATAATACAATATGAATATGGTGAATATATATATATACTATCGAGACTCATTATATAATTTGAATTATTTCTAATGTACATGGAATATGTGTCACTAAATAATAGTCTTTTAACTTAGTTTCTTAGTGATGAAGTAACATAAAATTTGGTGATGGAGAAGAAGAAAAATATTGAAATTGTTTACATCTATTATATCATAATACAATATGAATATGGTGAATAAATATACTATCGGGCCAGATTATATAATTTGATTTATTACAAATGTATATGAAATATGTGTCATTACTTAATCGTCTTTTAACTATGTTTATTGGTGGAAGAAGTAACTTAAAATTTGGTGATTGAGAAGAAGAAAAATATTTAAATTGTTTACATCTATTATACCATAATATAATATGAATATGGTGACTAAATATAATATCGATACTCATTATAAAATTTTAATTATTACCATTGTATATGAAATATGTGTCATTAATTAATAGTCTTTTAACTTTGTTTCTTGGTGAAGAAGTAACCTAAAATTTGATGATGAAAAAGAAGAAAAATATTGAAATTGTTTACATCTATTATTTCATAATACCATATGAATATGGGAAAAATATATACTATCGGGCCTGATTATATAATTTGATGTATTACCAATATATATGATATATGTGTCATTAATTAATAGTTTTTTTAACTTAGTTTCTTCGTGAAGAAGTAACATAAAATTTGATGATGAAAAAGAAGAAAAATATTGAAATTGTTTACATTTATTATACCATAATTCAATATTAATATGGTGAATAATATACTATCGAGACTCATTATATACTTTGAATTATTTCCAATGTATATGAAATATGTGTCATTAATTAATAGTCTTTTAACTTAGTTTCTTGGTGATGAAGTAACCTAAAATTTGGTGATGAAGAAGAAGAAAAATATTGAAATCGTTTACATCTATGATACCATAATACAATATAAATATGGTGAATAAATATCCTATCGAGACTTATCATATAATTTGAATTATTTCCAATGTATATGGAATATGTTTCATTAATTAATAGTCTTTTAACTTAGTTTCTTAGTGATGAAGTAACCTAAAATTTGGTGATGGAGAAGAAGAAAAATACTGAAATTGTTTACATCTATTATACCTTAATACAATATGAATATGGTGAATAAATATTCTATCGAGACTCATTATATACTTTGAATTATTTCCAACGTACATGGAATATGTGTCATTAATTAATAGTCTTTTAACTTAGTTTCTTACTGATGAAGTAACCTAAAATTTGGGGATGGAGAAGAACAAAAATATTGAAATCATTTACATCTATGATACCATAATACAATATGAATATGGTGAATATATATATACTATCGAGACTCATTATATAATTTAAATTATTTCTAATGTACATGGAATATGTGTCACTAAATAATAGTCTTTTAACTTAGTTTCTTAGTGATGAAGTAAAATAAAATTTGGTGATGGAGAAGAAGAAAAATATTGAAATTGTTTATATCTATTATATCATAATACAATATGAATATGGGGAATAAATATCCTATCGGGCCAGATTATAAAATTTGAATTATTACAAAATGTATATGAAATATGTGTCATTAATTAATAGTCTTTTAACTTTGTTTGTTGGTGACGAAGTAACCTTAAATTTGGTGATGGAGAAGAAGAAAAATATTTAAATTGTTTACATCTATTATACCATAATACAATATGAATATGGTGACTAAATATAATATCGAGACTCATTATAAAATTTTAATTATTACCAATGTATATGAAATATGTGTCGTTAATTAATAGTCTTTTAACTTAGTTTCTTAGTGAAGAAGTAACCTAAAATTTGATGATGAAAAAGATGAAAAATATTGAAATTGTTTACATCTATTATATTATAATACCATATGAATATGGGAAAAATATATACTATCGGGCATGATTATATAATTTGATGTATTACCAATATATATGAAATATGTGTCATTAATTAATAATTTTTTAACTTAGTTTCTTGGTGAAGAAGTAACATAAAATTTGATGATGAAAAAGAAGAAAAATATTGAAATTGTTTACATCTATTATTCCATAATTCAATATGAATATGGTGAATAATATACTATCGAGACTCATTATATACTTTGAATTATTTCTAATGTATATGAAATATGTGTCATTAATTAATAGTCTTTTAACTTAGTTTCTTGATGATGAAGTAATCTAAAATTTGGTGATGGAGAAGAAAAAAAATATTGAAATTGTTTTCATCTATAATACCATAATACAATATAAATATGGTGAATAAATATCCTATCGAGACTCATCATATAATTTGAATTATTTCCAATGTATATGGAATATGTTTCATTAATTAATAGTCTTTTAACTTAGTTTCTTAGTGATGAAGTAACCTAAAATTTGGTGATGGAAAAGAAGAAAAATACTGAAATTGTTTACATCTATTATACCATAATACAATATGAATATGGTGAATAAATATACTATCGAGACTCATTATATAATTTGAATTATTTCCAAAGTATATGGAATATGTGCCATTAATTAATAATCTTTTAACTTAGTTTCTTAGTGACGAAGTAACCTAAAATTTGGTGATGGAGAAGATTAAAAATACTGCAATTGTTTACATCTATTATACCATAATACAATATGAATATGGTGAATAAATATACTATCGAGACTTATTATATAATTCGAATTATTTCCAATGTACATGAAATATGTGTCATTAATTAATAGTCTTTTAACTTAGTTTCTTAGTGATGAAGTAACCTAAAATTTGGGGATGGAGAAGAAGAAAAATATTGAAATCATTTACATCTATGATACCATAATACAATATGAATATGGTGAATATATATATACTATCGAGACTCATTATATAATTTAAATTATTTCTAATGTACATGGAATATGTGTCACTAAATAATAGTCTTTTAACTTAGTTTCTTAGTGATGAAGTAAAATAAAATTTGGTGATGGAGAAGAAGAAAAATATTGAAATTGTTTATATCTATTATATCATAATACAATATGAATATGGGGAATAAATATCCTATCGGGCCAGATTATAAAATTTGAATTATTACAAAATGTATATGAAATATGTGTCATTAATTAATAGTCTTTTAACTTTGTTTGTTGGTGACGAACTAACCTTAAATTTGGTGATGGAGAAGAAGAAAAATATTTAAATTGTTTACATCTATTATACCATAATACAATATGAATATGGTGACTAAATATAATATCGAGACTCATTATAAAATTTTAATTATTACCAATGTATATGAAATATGTGTCGTTAATTAATAGTCTTTTAACTTAGTTTCTTAGTGAAGAAGTAACCTAAAATTTGATGATGAAAAAGATGAAAAATATTGAAATTGTTTACATCTATTATATCATAATACCATATGAATATGGGAAAAATATATACTATCGGGCCTGATTTTATAATTTGATGTATTATCAATATATATGAAATATGTGTCATTAATTAATAGTTTTTTAACTTAGTTTCTTGGTGAAGAAGTAACATAAAATTTGATGATGAAAAAGAAGAAAAATATTGAAATTGTTTACATCTATTATTCCATAATTCAATATGAATATGGTGAATAATATACTATCGAGACTCATTATATACTTTGAATTATTTCCAATGTATATGAAATATGTGTCATTAATTAATAGTCTTTTAACTTAGTTTCTTGGTGATGAAGTAATCTAAAATTTGGTGATGGAGAAGAAAAAAAATATTGAAATCATTTTCATCTATGATACCATAATACAATATAAATATGGTGAATAAATATCCTATCGAGACTCATCATATAATTTGAATTATTTCCAATGTATATGGAATATGTTGCATTAATTAATACTCTTTTAACTTAGTTTCTTAGTGATGAAGTAACCTAAAATTTGGTGATGGAAAAGAAGAAAAATACTGAAATTGTTTACATCTATTATACCATAATACAATATGAATATGGTGAATAAATATACTATCGAGACTCATTATATAATTTGAATTATTTCCAAAGTATATGGAATATGTGCCATTAATTAATAATCTTTTAACTTAGTTTCTTAGTGACGAAGTAACCTAAAATTTGGTGATGGAGAAGATTAAAAATACTGCAATTGTTTACATCTATTATACCATAATACAATATGAATATGGTGAATAAATATACTATCGAGAGTCATTATATAATTCGAATTATTTCTAATGTACATGGAATATGTGTCATTAATTAATAGTCTTTTAACTTAGTTTCTTAGTGATGAAGTAACCTAAAATTTGGGGATGGAGAAGAAGAAAACTATTTAAATTGGTTGCATCTATTATACCATAATACAATATGATATTGATGAATAAATATACTATCGAGACTCATTATATAATTTGAATTATTTATAATTTATATGGAATATGTTTCATTAATCAATAGTCTTTTAACTTAGTTTCTTTGTGATGAAGTAACCTAAAATTTGGTGATGGAGAAGAAGAAAAATATTGAAATTGTTTACATCTATTATATCATAATACAATATGAATATAAGGAATAAATATACTATCGGGCCAGATTATATAATTTGAATTATTACAAATGTATATGAAATATTTGTCATTAATTAATAGTCTTTTAACTTTGTTTCTTGGTGACGAAGTAACCTTAAATTTGGTGATGGAGAAGAAGAAAAATATTTAAATTGTTTACATCTATTATACCATAATACAATATGAATATGGTGAATAAATATACTATCGAGACTCATTATATAATTTGAATTATTTCTAATGTACATAGAATATGTGTCACTAAATAATAGTCTTTTAACTTAGTTTCTTAGTAATGAAGTAACGTAAAATTTGTTGATGGAAAAGAAGAAAAATATTGAAATTGTTTACATCTATTATATCATAATACAATATGAATATGGTGAATAAGTAGACTATCTGGCCAGATTATATAATTTCAATTATTACAAATGTATATGAAATATGTGTCTTTACTTAATAGTCTTTTAACTATGTTTCTTGGGGTAGAAGTAACTTAAAATTTGGTGATTGAGAAGAAGAAAAATATTTAAATTGTTTACATCTATTATACCATAATACAATATGAATATGGTGACTAAATATAATATCGAGACTCATTATAAAATTTTAATTATTACCAATGTATATGAAATATGTGTCATTAATTAATAGTCTTTTAACTTAGTTTCTTGGTGATAAAGTAACCTAAAATTTGATGATGAAAAAGAAGAAAAATATTGAAATTGTTTACATCTATTATATCATAATACCATATGAATATGGGAAAAAAACATACCATCGGGCCTGATTATATAATTTGACGTATTGACAATATATATGAAATATGTGTCATTAATTAATAGTTTTTTTAACTTAGTTTCTTGGTGAAGAAGTAACATAAAATTTGATGATGAAAAAGAAGAAAAATATTGAAATTGTTTACATCTATTATACCATAATTCAATATGAATATGGTGAATAATATACTATCGAGACTCATTTTATACTTTGAATTATTTCCAATGTATATGAAATATGTGTCATTAATTAATAGTCTTTTAACTTAGTTTCTTGATGATGAAGTAACCTAAATTTGGTGATGGAGAAGAAAAAAAATATTGAAATCAGTTACATCTATGATACCATAATACAATATAAATATGGTGAATAAATATACTGTCGAGACTCATCATATAATTTGAATTATTTCCAATGTATATGGAATATGTTTCATTAATTAATAGTCTTTTAACTTAGTTTCTTAGTGATGAAGTAACCTAAAATTTGGTGATGGAAAAGAAGAAAAATACAAAAATTGTTTACATCTATTATACCATAATACAATATGAATATGGTGAATAAATATACTATCGAGACTCATTATATAATTCGAATTATTTCTAATGTACATGGAATATGTGTCATTAATTAATAGTCTTTTAACTTAGTTTCTTAGTGATGAAGTAACCTAAAATTTGGGGATGGAGAAGAAGAAAAATATTTAAATGGTTACATCTATTATACCGTAATACAATATGAATATGATGAATAAATATACTATCGAGACTCATTATAAATTTGAATAATTACCAATGTATATGAAATTTGTGTAATTAATTTATAGTCTTTTAACTTAGTTTCTTGGTGAAGAAGTAACCTAAAATTTGATGATGAAAAAGAAGAAATATATTAAAATTGTTTACATCTATTATACCATAATACAATATGAATATGGTGAACAAATATACTATCGAGACTCATTATATACTTTTAATTATTTTCAATGTACATGGAATATTTGTCACTATATAATAGTCTTTTAACTTAGTTTCTTAGTGATGAAGTAACATAAAATTTGGTGATGGAGAAGAAGAAAAATATTGAAATTGTTTACATCTATTATACCATAATACAATATGAATATGATGAATAAATATACTATCGAGACTCATTATATAATTTGAATTATTTCTAATTTATATGGAATATGTTTCATTAATCAATAGTCTTTTAACTTATTTACTTAGTGATGAAGTAACCTAAAATTTGGTGATGGAGAAGAAGAAAAATATTGAAATTGTTTACATCTATTATACCATAATACAATTTGAATATGATGAATAGATATACTATGGAGACTCATTATATAATTTGAATTATTTCTAATTTATATGGAATATGTGCCATTAATTATTAGTCTTTTAACTTAGTTTCTTAGTGACGAAGTAACCTAAAATTTGGTGATGGAGAAGAAGAAAAATACTGAAATTGTTTACATCTATTATACCATAATACAATATGAATATGGTGAATAAATATACTATGGAGACTCATTATAGAATTTGAATTATTTCCAATTTATATGAAATATGTTTCATTAATCAATAGTCTTTTAACTTAGTTTCGTTGTGATGAAGTAACCTAAAATTTGGTGATGGAGAAGAAGAAAAATATTGAAATTGTTTACATCTATTATATCATAATACAATATGAATATGGGGAATAAATATCCTATCGGGCCAGATTATATAATTTGAATTATTACAAAATGTATATGAAATATGTGTCATTAATTAATAGTCTTTTAACTTTGTTTGTTGGTGACGAAGTAACCTTAAATTTGGTGATGGAGAAGAAGAAAAATATTTAAATTGTTTACATCTATTATACCATAATACAATATGAATATGGTGAATAAATATACTATCGAGACCCATTATAAAATTTGAATTATTACCAATGTATATGAAATTTGTGTCATTAATTAATAGTCTTTTAACTTAGTTTCTTGGTGAAGAAGTAACCTAAAATTTGATGATGAAAAAGAAGAAATATATTGAAATTGTTTACATCTATTATACCATAATAAAATATGAATATGGTGAATAAATATACTATCGAGACTCATCATATATTTTGAATTATTACCAATGTATATGAAATATGTGTCATTAATTAATAGTCTTTTAACTTAGTTTCTTGGTGATGAAGTAACCTAAAATTTGGTGATGGAGAAAAAGAAAAATATTGAAATCATTTACATCTATGATACCATAATACAATATAAATATGGTGAATAAATATACTATCGAGACTCAACATATAATTTGAATTATTTCCAATGTATATGAAATATGTTTCATTAATTAATAGTCTTTTGACTTAGTTTCTTAGTGATGAAGTAACCTAAAATTTGGTGATGGAAAAGAAGAAAAATACTGAAATTGTTTACATCTATTATACCATAATACAATATGAATATGGTGAATAAATATACTATCAAGATTCATTATATAATTCGAATTATTTCTAATGTACATGGAATATGTGTCATTAATTAATAGTCTTTTAACTTAGTTTCTTAGTGATGAAGTAACCTAAAATTTGGGGATGGAGAAGAAGAAAAATATTTAAATTGGTTACATCTATTATACCGTAATACAATATGAATATGATGAATAAATATACTATCGAGACTCATTATAAATTTGAATAATTACCAATGTATATGAAATTTGTGTAATTAATTTATAGTCTTTTAACTTAGTTTCTTGGTGAAGAAGTAACCTAAAATTTGATGATGAAAAAGAAGAAATATATTGAAATTGTTTACATCTATTATACCATAATACAATATGAATATGGTGAACAAATATACTATCGAGACTCATTATATACTTTTAATTATTTCCAATGTACATGGAATATTTGTCACTAAATAATAGTCTTTTAACTTAGTTTCTTAGTGATGAAGTAACATAAAATTTGGTGATGGAGAAGAAGAAAAATATTGAAATTGTTTACATCTAATATACCATAATACAATATGAATATGATGAATAAATATACTATCGAGACTCATTATATAATTTGAATTATTTCTAATTTATATGGAATATGTTTCATTAATCAATAGTCTTTTAACTTATTTACTTAGTGATGAAGTAACCTAAAATTTGGTGATGGAGAAGAATAAAAATATTGAAATTGTTTACATCTATTATACCATAATACAATTTGAATATGATGAATAGATATACTATCGAGACTCATTATATAATTTGAATTATTTCTAATTTATATGGAATATGTGCCATTAATTAATAGTCTTTTAACTTAGTTTCTTAGTGATGAAGTAACCTAAAATTTGGTGATGGAGAAGAAGAAAAATACTGAAATTGTTTACATCTATTATACCATAATACAATATGAATATGGTGAATAAATATACTATGGAGACTCATTATAGAATTTGAATTATTTCCAATTTATATGAAATATGTTTCATTAATCAATAGTCTTTTAACTTAGTTTCTTTGTGATGAAGTAACCTAAAATTTGGTGATGGAGAAGAAGAAAAATATTGAAATTGTTTACATCTATTATATCATAATACAATATGAAATGAGGAATAAATATACTATCGGGCCAGATTATATAATTTGAATTATTACAAATGTATATGAAATATGTGTCATTAATTAATAGTCTTTTAACTTTGTTTGTTGGTGACGAAGTAACCTTAAATTTGGTGATGGAGAAGAAGAAAAATATTTAAATTGTTTGCATCTATTATACCATAATACAATATGAATATGGTGAATAAATATACTATCGAGACTCATTATAAAATTTGAATTATTACCAATGTATATGAAATTTGTGTAATTAATTTATAGTCTTTTAACTTAGTTTCTTGGTGAAGAAGTAACCTAAAATTTGATGATGAAAAAGAAGAAATATATTGAAATTATTTACATCTATTATACCATAATACTATATGAATATGGTGAATACATATACTATCGAGACTCATTATATACTTTGAATTATTACCAATGTATATGAAATATGTGTCATTAATTAATAGTCTTTTAACTTAGTTTCTTGGTGATGAAGTAACCTAAAATTTGGTGATGGAGAAAAAGAAAAATATTGAAATTGTTTACATCTATTATACCATAATACAATATGAATATGATGAATAAATATACTATCGAGACTCATTATATAATTTGAATTATATCTAATTTATATGGAATATGTTTCATTAATCAATAGTCTTTTAACTTATTTACTTAGTGATGAAGTAACCTAAAATTTGGTGATGGAGAAGAAGAAAAATATTGAAATTGTTTACATCTATTATACCATAATACAATTTGAATATGATGAATAGATATACTATGGAGACTCATTATATAATTTGAATTATTTCTAATTTATATGGAATATGTGCCATTAATTATTAGTCTTTTAACTTAGTTTCTTAGTGACGAAGTAACCTAAAATTTGGTGATGGAGAAGAAGAAAAATACTGAAATTGTTTACATCTATTATACCATAATACAATATGAATATGGTGAATAAATATACTATGGAGACTCATTATAGAATTTGAATTATTTCCAATTTATATGAAATATGTTTCATTAATCAATAGTCTTTTAACTTAGTTTCGTTGTGATGAAGTAACCTAAAATTTGGTAATGGAGAAGAAGAAAAATATTGAAATTGTTTACATCTATTATATCATAATACAATATGAATATGGGGAATAAATATCCTATCGGGCCAGATTATATAATTTGAATTATTACAAAATGTATATGAAATATGTGTCATTAATTAATAGTCTTTTAACTTTGTTTGTTGGTGACGAAGTAACCTTAAATTTGGTGATGGAGAAGAAGAAAAATATTTAAATTGTTTACATCTATTATACCATAATACAATATGAATATGGTGAATAAATATACTATCGAGACTCATTATAAAATTTGAATTATTACCAATGTATATGAAATTTGTGTCATTAATTAATAGTCTTTTAACTTAGTTTCTTGGTGAAGAAGTAACCTAAAATTTGATGATGAAAAAGAAGAAATATATTGAAATTGTTTACATCTATTATACCATAATAAAATATGAATATGGTGAATAAATATACTATCGAGACTCATCATATATTTTGAATTATTACCAATGTATATGAAATATGTGTCATTAATTAATAGTCTTTTAACTTAGTTTCTTGGTGATGAAGTAACCTAAAATTTGGTGATGGAGAAAAAGAAAAATATTGAAATCATTTACATCTATGATACCATAATACAATATAAATATGGTGAATAAATATACTATCGAGACTCAACATATAATTTGAATTATTTCCAATGTATATGGAATATGTTTCATTAATTAATAGTCTTTTGACTTAGTTTCTTAGTGATGAAGTAACCTAAAATTTGGTGATGGAAAAGAAGAAAAATACTGAAATTGTTTACATCTATTATACCATAATACAATATGAATATGGTGAATAAATATACTATCAAGATTCATTATATAATTCGAATTATTTCTAATGTACATGGAATATGTGTCATTAATTAATAGTCTTTTAACTTAGTTTCTTAGTGATGAAGTAACCTAAAATTTCGGGATGGAGAAGAAGAAAAATATTTAAATTGGTTACATCTATTATACCGTAATACAATATGAATATGATGAATAAATATACTATCGAGACTCATTATAAATTTGAATAATTACCAATGTATATGAAATTTGTGTAATTAATTTATAGTCTTTTAACTTAGTTTCTTGGTGAAGAAGTAACCTAAAATTTGATGATGAAAAAGAAGAAATATATTGAAATTGTTTACATCTATTATACCATAATACAATATGAATATGGTGAACAAATATACTATCGAGACTCATTATATACTTTTAATTATTTCCAATGTACATGGAATATTTGTCACTAAATAATAGTCTTTTAACTTAGTTTCTTAGTGATGAAGTAACATAAAATTTGGTGATGGAGAAGAAGAAAAATATTGAAATTGTTTACATCTAATATACCATAATACAATATGAATATGATGAATAAATATACTATCGAGACTCATTATATAATTTGAATTATTTCTAATTTATATGGAATATGTTTCATTAATCAATAGTCTTTTAACTTATTTACTTAGTGATGAAGTAACCTAAAATTTGGTGATGGAGAAGAATAAAAATATTGAAATTGTTTACATCTATTATACCATAATACAATTTGAATATGATGAATAGATATACTATCGAGACTCATTATATAATTTGAATTATTTCTAATTTATATGGAATATGTGCCATTAATTAATAGTCTTTTAACTTAGTTTCTTAGTGATGAAGTAACCTAAAATTTGGTGATGGAGAAGAAGAAAAATACTGAAATTGTTTACATCTATTATACCATAATACAATATGAATATGGTGAATAAATATACTATGGAGACTCATTATAGAATTTGAATTATTTCCAATTTATATGAAATATGTTTCATTAATCAATAGTCTTTTAACTTAGTTTCTTTGTGATGAAGTAACCTAAAATTTGGTGATAGAGAAGAAGAAAAATATTGAAATTGTTTACATCTATTATATCATAATACAATATGAAATGAGGAATAAATATACTATCGGGCCAGATTATATAATTTGAATTATTACAAATGTATATGAAATATGTGTCATTAATTAATAGTCTTTTAACTTTGTTTGTTGGTGACGAAGTAACCTTAAATTTGGTGATGGGGAAGAAGAAAAATATTTAAATTGTTTACATCTATTATACCATAATACAATATGAATATGGTGAATAAATATACTATCGAGACTCATTATAAAATTTGAATTATTACCAATGTATATGAAATTTGTGTCATTAATTAATAGTCTTTTAACTTAGTTTCTTGGTGAAGAAGTAACCTAAAATTTGATGATGAAAAAGAAGAAATATATTGAAATTGTTTACATCTATTATACCATAATACAATATGAATATGGTGAATAAATATACTATCGAGACTCATTATATACTTTGAATTATTACCAATGTATATGAAATATGTGTCATTAATTAATGGTCTTTTAACTTAGTTTTGTTGGTGATGAAGTAACCTAAAATTTCGTGATGGAGAAAAAGAAAAATATTGAAATCATTTACATCTATGATACCATAATACAATATAAATATGGTGAATAAATATACTATCGAGACTCAACATATAATTTGAATTATTTCCAATGTATATGGAATATGTTTCATTAATTAATAGTCTTTTGACTTAGTTTCTTAGTGATGAAGTAACATAAAATTTGGTGATGTAAAAGAAGAAAAATCTTGAAATTGTTTACATCTATTATACCATAATACAATATGAATATGGTGAATAAATATACTATCGAGACTCTTTATAAAATTTTAATTATTACCAATGTATATGAAATATGTGTCATTAATTAATAGTCTTTTAACTTAGTTTCTTGGTGAAGAAGTAACCAAAAATTTGATGATGAAAAAGAAGAAAAATATTGAAATAGTTTACATCTATTATATCATAATACCATATGAATATGGGAAAAAAAATATACTATCGGGCCTGATTATATAATTTGACGTATTACCAATATATATGAAATATGTGTCATTAATTAATAGTTTTTTTAACTTAGTTTCTTGGTGAAGAAGTAACATAAAATTTGATGATGAAAAATAAGAAAAATATTTAAATTGTTTACATCTATTATACCATAATTCAATATGAATATGGTGAATAATATACTATCGAGACTCATTATATACTTTGAATTATTTCCAATGTATATGAAATATGTGTCATTAATTAATAGTCTTTTAACTTAGTTTCTCGGGTGTTGTACCCCAAAATTTGCCCTCCCATATTCTTCAAAGATTTGCCAAGTCATGCTTCAAGATTCCCCAAGGGTTGCACAGTGCAAGGGCCTCCTAAACAGTCAAAATTAGGGTTTTTATTCTGATCAAGAAAATGAAGTTTCTAAGGATCCAATCAAGTCCCACATACCTATAAACATGGTCAAGCATCCTCATACCAAGTTTCAAGACTTACAGCACAAAATTGCACAGTCAAAAACCTTAATTGCACTACAGTCAACTGTAGGGGCAAAATGGTCATTTGACAGTCAAAAGTCCAAATTTTTTATCAACATCTCATTTTGAAGCCACAAACATCATTTGATCAATGCTTGACATGATTCTCAAAGCTTGGCTCAAAAATCATCAAGATGCAAAAGTTTCCTTATTTGGATAGCTGAAAAAGTCAACTGTAAATTGACCAGGGCATAACTTTCACATGGATTATCAGAAAAATCCCATCCAAAGCTCATTTTGAAGAGAAAGACATTTCCAACAACTCCTCCGCACACTTCAAGTCCAAGAAATGCTCTCACAAAAAGTTATCAATTTCAACATTATAGGTCATTTTCAAAAGTCAACAAAAAGGGACTTTAAGTCAAAGTCCATAACTTGCGATTGGTAAATCAAAATGACATGGGACCAAAGGAATTGGTTAGAGGACTCAAAGACCTTTCCAAAATGTCCAAGAACATGAGCAAAGCTTAAAAATTGAGCAAGTTATGCCTTGTGGAAGTTGGGAAATTTTTGGATATTTTGAAAAGTCAACATTGCTTCAAATGACCTAAAATTGCTTATGGGCCTCTTTTTCTTCCACAATTCATTATCCAAGGCATGTGCACGACCATTTGGCCCAAAGGGAAGTTTTTTATTATTTTTATTTATTTATTTGAATTTTTTATTACAATTAATTCATTTAAACTAAATAAAATATGAAAAAAATACTAAACTAATGAAATCAAATCTTTTTGTGCAGAAAATACTCTCATTGGACACTCAAGATTCGTGCATAATCATTTTTGGAAGGTTTTGTCATGATTTGGTAGCAAAAGCATGTGAAAAAGATTGCAAAATAATGGCTTGAAAATCAAATATTGCATAATCAATTCCTTGATTCTTTTGATCAAATTTTTGACCTAATTGGTTCCATACATAAGCTTGATCAAGACCTAATGCCTCAGAACCAAAAAGCTGCGCAGAAAAAGCATATGAAAACTTGGAATTTTTTCAAGAAAACTCCAAATCTGAAAACCTAGTTCTAGGACGATTCAAGGCCAAGTAATTGTTCTATTAGCTTCCTGAGGCGTCAAGGGAAGTTTTCCAATCAAAATCAATCATCCCAACACCCAGAATTGGTATACAGAAATCAAGTTTTCTCACTTTTTTCTCATAATCGTGTTTTATAATTCAGACATATTCATTGCATTTTATTTGTGGATTCATGCTAATTAAACCTTTCTGAAGCTAACTGTGCAGTTTAATTGTGTTTTTGCGCATTATTGGAGAATCTACCATTGTCGTATCTTAGGGTTTTCAGAACCTTAAATTGGGTTTTTTTAGTTAAGGAAAAATTAGCATTCAAGACTTAGACCACTGAATCAAGCATGATTGGACGATCATAAAGCCACCCTCGCGCTCAATTTATGAGCATCCCTGGGCTAATCGCTATTTTTCAGAAACTGGCCTAAGGGAACGCTAAAAAAACCGTTGCTAATTGTTTTTGTGTTTCAGGAAAAACAAACCACGAAGAAGACGACCCCTGTGGCATAAGCTGATTGGCTAATTTGAATTCTTGCGCTAAAAAGTTCACTAATACGCGTTTTGTTTTATATTGTTTCTTAATTATATTATAATCAAAAGGCGTTGGATGGCTCAGTGGTGAAGCGTGGCATGGTAAACCATAGGACCTGGGTTCGATCTCAGGTCCCCACCCCCTTTCATATTTTTCTTCATTTAATATTCATGTGCAGTTTCAATGTAGTGGACCACCGTACGCCTTCAAAATCAAACCCGCCACGCGTATGCCAAGAGCAATCCCAGGGCTATAATTGGAGGAGCATCATAGACTTGAGTCAAAGAGGCTACACGCTAATGGAAAAGTCAACCCGGCCAAAGGCCATTGGGCCCAGATTGCTAAAAGAAAACCCTCCAAAATTAGGGGCAGACCCCTAGGTTGGCAAACTTTTTTTCATTCTTTGTTTTTTTTAATTATTTTTACTTTCTTTTAATTATTGTTTTTTAATTAATTTAATATTTTCATAATATATAAAAAACACCAAAAAAAAAACAGAAAAGATAAAAAAAAATAATAAATATTTTTTTAACTAGTATTTTGTAAATAAATTCATTAATTCACTTAGTTTTAAATTTAGGTTTTAATCTTAATATTTTTTTACTAAAACTCAAAACTTATAGAATTAGGGTTTAATTAATTTTTATCTTTTTTTCTTTTTATTCCACAGTAATTAAGTATTAAAATATTTACTATTATTTATTTTTATAATTAAATGGCATGTAAATAATTAGGTTAAATATTAGGTTAAAATTTAATCTTTTCTTAAAAAAAAACTAAAAACAAATAGAATTAGGGTTAGTATTTTATTTCAATTAATTCTTTTTTCATTAAAATCTTAAAATACCAAAAACTAATTTCTTTTTAATTTTATTAATTTAATAGTAATTTAATTTAATTCCATTAAAAAGGGTCCAATGCCCTCGTTTTTAATTCTTATTTAATTCGCATATTTATTTCTTTTTCGTTTAATATTTATGTATCTCTCCCAAGGCCATGTAACATCTTTTATTTGCCGCACTTTTAATTCTTTATCTTTCTGTCAAATCGGGTTCAAGAAATTTTGGCGATGTGGACCCACGCCTTTTGTAATAGTTTAGAATTTTTACTTCTCGCAATTTTTAACTGTTAATCAAGACATGCAAGAATGAATGACTAAAATAAAAACAAAAGCGTAGATCACCCATACATGACAAGACAAAAATAATTGAAAACGACACACAAATCACACACCACCCCTAGGGTACGTCTCACTGTTGCCTTGCCTCGAAAGGTGATCGTCGAGTAGAAGATGTCTTAGTAAGTCCTCATGATCCGGGAACCTGGCATGAGGGTAGCTTCTAAGGTGTCTTCCCATTGCTCTGGTGATCACCATGTCCCGAACCTCGAATTGACCCGAACACCTCCAATGGTGGTGCTACCTACCTCTCAATGGTGGGATGGCACTACTTTAAAGGACATTTACACAGACGAATTCCTTAGGGTAGGTAGACGACTCTAGATGCTTGCTCTAAATTCAAAACAAATTCAGAAAATACTTTTCACACCAACACATTTTGAAAAGGCTTTCGAAAGCAATTTTTCAAACACTCTTGAGGACTGATACAAGAGTCGAACTGGAATTTTCAAAGAAACTTTTTAAAACCCACATTGAAAAGCAAACAAACCATTTTTGAAAACACAATGAGCAAGTATCTAAGAGCCCATGGATAACCATGGATAGAAAGGGTGCTAACACCTTCCCTTTCTATAATCTACCTCCCGAACCGAGAGCGATCTCTATAAGGAATTTTTCTGTGCTTTTGTCCTTTCCATTTGGAGAAAATAAAAGACGGTGGCGACTCTTGCTTCCGCGACATTTCGCGAACCAGCGTTAAACAGTCAGTTCCAGATCCACCGATCACATCGGGGATAAAGTAACCTAAAATTTGGGGATGGAGAAGAAGAAAAATATTGAAATCGTTTACATCTATGATACCATAATACAATATAAATATGGTGAATAAATATACTATCGAGGCTCATCATATAATTTGAATTATTTCCAATGTATATGGAATATGTTTCATTAATTAATAGTCTTTTAACTTAGTTTCTTAGTGATGAAGTAACCTAAAATTTGGTGATGGAAAAGAAGAAAAATCCTTAAATTATTTACATCTATTATACCATAATACAATATGAATATGGTGACTAAATATAATATCGAGACTCATTATAAAATTTTAATTATTACCAATGTATATGAAATATGTGTCATTAATTAATAGTCTTTTAACTTAGTTTCTTGGTGATGAAGTAACCTAAAATTGATGATGAAAAAGAAGAAAAATATTGAAATTGTTTACATCTATTATATCATAATACCATATGAATATGGGAAAAAAATATACTATCGGGCCTGATTATATAATTAGACGTATTGACAATATATATGAAATATGTGTCATTAATTAATAGTTTTTTTAACTTAGTTTCTTGGTGAAGAAGTAACATAAAATTTGATGATGAAAAAGAAGAAAAATATTGAAATTGTTTACATCTATTATACCATAATTCAATATGAATATGGTGAATAATATACTATCGAGACTCATTTTATACTTTGAATTATTTCCAATGTATGTGAAATATGTGTCATTAATTAATAGTCTTTTAACTTAGTTTCTTGGTGATGAAGTAAGCTAAATTTGGTGATGGAGAAGAAGAAAAATATTGAAATCGTTTACATCTATGATACCATAATACAATATAAATATGGTGAATAAATATACTATCGAGACTCATCATATAATTTTAATTATTTCCAATGCATATGGAATATGTTTCATTAATTAATAGTCTTTTAACTTAGTTTCTTAGTGATGAAGCAACCTAAAATTTGGTGATGGAAAAGAAGAAAAATACCGAAATTGTTTACATCTATTATACCATAATACAATATAAATATGGTGAATAAATATACTATCGAGACTCATTATATAATTTGAATTATTTCCAATGTATAAAGAATATGTGCCATTAATTAATAGTCTTTTAACTTAGTTTCTTAGTGATGAAGTAACCTAAAATTTGGTGATGGAGAAGAAGAAAAATACGGAAATTGTTTACATCTATTATACCATAATACAATATGAAGATGGTGAATAAATATACTATCGAGACTCATTATATAATTCGAATTATTTCCAATGTACATGGAATATGTGTCATTAATTAATAGTCTTTTAACTTAGTTTCTTAGTGATGAAGTAACCTAAAATTTGGGGATGGAGAAGAAGAAAAATATTTAAATTGGTTACATCTATTATACCGTAATACAATATGAATATGATGAATAAATATTCTATCGAGACTCATTATAAATTTTAATAATTACCAATGTATATGAAATTTGTGTAATTAATTTATAGTCTTTTAACTTAGTTTCTTGGTGAAGAAGTAACCTAAAATTTGATGATGAAAAAGAAGAAATATATTGAAATTGTTTACATCTATTATACCATAATACAATATGAATATGGTGAACATATATACTATCGAGACTCATTATATTCTTTTAATTATTTCCAATGTACATGGAATATTTGTCACTAAATAATAGTCTTTTAACTTAGTTTCTTAGTGATGAAGTAACATAAAATTTGGTGATGGAGAAGAAGAAAAATATTGAAATTGTTTACATCTATTATACCATAATACAATATGAATATGATGAATAAATATACTATCGAGACTCATTATATAATTTGAATTATTTCCAATGTATATGGAATATGTATCATTAATTAATAGTCTTTTAACTTAATTTCTTAGTGATGAAGTAACCTAAAATTTGGTGATGGAGAAGAAGAAAAATACTGAAATTGTTTACATCTATTATACCATAATACAATATGAATATGGTGAATAAATATACGATGGAGACTCATTATATAATTTGAATTATTTCCAATTTATATGGAATATGTTTCATTAATCAATAGTCATTTAACTTAGTTTCTTTGTGATGAAGTAACCTAAATTTTGGTGATGGAGAAGAAGAAAAATATTGAAATTGTTTACATCTATTATATCATAATACAATATGAATATGGGGAATAAATATACTATGGAGACTCATTATATAATTTGAATTATTTCCAATTTATATGGAATATGTTTTATTAATCAATAGTCTTTTAACTTAGTTTCTTTGTGATGAAGTAACCTAAAATTTGGTGATGGAGAAGAAGAAAAATATTAAAATTGTTTACATCTATTATATCATAATACAATATGAATATGGGGAATAAATATACTATCGGGCCAGATTATATAATTTGATTTATTACAAATGTATATGAAATATGTGTCATTAATTAATAGTCTTTTAACTTTGTTTGTTGGTGACGAAGTAACCTTAAATTTGGAGATGGAGAAAAAGAAAAATATTTAAATTGTTTACATCTATTATACCATAATACAATATGAATATGGTGAATAAATATACTATCGAAACTCATTATAAAATTTGAATTATTACCAATGTATATGAAATTTGTGTCATTAATTAATAGTCTTTTAACTTAGTTTCTTGGTGAAGAAGTAACCTAAAATTTGATGATGAAAAAGAAGAAATATATTGAAATTGTTTACATCTATTATACCATAGTACAATATGAATATGATGAATAAATATACTATCGAGACTCATTATATACTTTGAATTATTACCAATGTATATGAAATATGTGTCATTAATTAATAGTCTTTTAACTTAGTTTCTTGGTGATGAAGTAACCTAAAATTTGGTGATGGAGAAGAAGAAAAATATTGAAATCATTTACATCTATGATACCATAATACAATATAAATATGGTGAATAAATATACTATCGAGACTCAACATATAATTTGAATTATTTCCAATGTATATGGAATATGTTTCATTAATTAATAGTCTTTTAACTTAGTTTCTTAGTGATGAAGTAACCTAAAATTTGGTGATGGAAAAGAAGAAAAATACTGAAATTATTTACATCTATTATACCATAATACAATATGAATATGGTGAATAAATATACTATCGAGACTCATTATATAATTTGATTTATTTCCAATGTATATGGAATATGTGCCATTAATTAATAGTTTTTTAATTTAGTTTCTTAGTGATGAAGTAACCTAAAATTTGGTGATGGAGAAGAAGAAAAATACTGAAATTGTTTACATCTATTATACCATAATACAATATGAATATGGTGAATAAATATACTATCGAGACTCATTATATAATTCGAATTATTTCCAATGTACATGGAATATGTGTCATTAATTAATAGTCTTTTAACTTAGTTTCTTAGTGATGAAGTAACCTAAAATTTCGGGATGGAGAAGAAGAAAAATATTTAAATTGGTTACATCTATTATACCGTAATACAATATGAATATGATGAATAAATATTCTATCGAGACTCATTATAAATTTGAATAATTACCAATGTATATGAAATTTGTGTAATTAATTTATAGTCTTTTAACTTAGTTTCTTGGTGAAGAAGTAACCTAAAATTTGATGATGAAAAAGAAGAAATATATTGAAATTGTTTACATCTATTATACCATAATACAATATGAATATGGTGAACAAATATACTATCGAGACTCATTATATACTTTGAATTATTTCCAATGTACATGGAATATTTGTCACTAAATAATAGTCTTTTAACTTAGTTTCTTAGTGATGAAGTAACATAAAATTTGGTGATGGAGAAGAAGAAAAATATTGAAATTGTTTACATCTATTATACCATAATACAATATGAATATGATGAATAAATATACTATCGAGACTCATTATATAATTTGAATTATTTCCAATGTATATGGAATATGTGTCATTAATTAATAGTCTTTTAACTTAGTTTCTTAGTGATGAAGTAACCTAAAATTTGGTGATGGAGAAGAAGAAAAATACTGAAATTGTTTACATCTATTATAACATAATACAATATGAATATGGTGAATAAATATACTATGGAGACTCATTATATAATTTGAATTATTTCCAATTTATATGGAATATGTTTCATTAATCAATAGTCTTTTAACTTAGTTTCTTTGTGATGAAGTAAACTAAAATTTGGTGATGGAGAAGAAGAAAAATATTGAAATTGTTTACATCTATTATATCATAATACAATATGAATATGGGGAATAAATATACTATGGAGACTCATTATATAATTTGAATTATTTCCAATTTATATGGAATATGTTTCATTAATTAATAGTTTTTTTAACTTAGTTTCTTGGTGAAGAAGTAACATAAAATTTGATGATGAAAAATAAGAAAAATATTGAAATTGTTTACATCTATTATACCATAATTCAATATGAATATGGTGAATAATATACTATCGAGACTCATTATATACTTTAAATTATTTCCAATGTATATGAAATATGTGTCGTTAATTAATAGTCTTTTAACTTAGTTTCTTGAGGATAAAGTAACCTAAAATTTGGTGATGGAGAAGAAGAAAAATATTGAAATCGTTTACATCTATGATACCATAATACAATATAAATATGGTGAATAAATATACTATCGAGGCTCATCATATAATTTGAATTATTTCCAATGTATATGGAATATGTTTCATTAATTAATAGTCTTTTAACTTAGTTTCTTAGTGATGAAGTAACCTAAAATTTGGTGATGGAAAAGAAGAAAAATACTGAAATTGTTTACATCTATTATACCATAATAAAATATGAATATGGTGAATAAATATACTATCGAGACTCATTATATAATTTGAATTATTTCCAATGTATATGGAATATGTGCCATTAATTAAAAGTTTTTTAACTTAGTTTCTTCGTGATGAAGTAACCTAAAATTTGGTGATGGAGAAGAAGAAAAATACTGAAATTGTTTACATATATTATACTATAATACAATATGAATATGGTGAATAAATATACTATGGAGACTCATTATATAATTTTAATTATTTCCAATTTATATGAAATATGTTTCATTAATCAATAGTCTTTTAACTTAGTTTCTTTGTGATGAAGTACCCTAAAATTTGGTGATGAAGAAGAAGAAAAATATTGAAATTGTTTACATCTATTATATCATAATACAATATGAATATGGGAAATAAATATACTATCGGGCCAGATTATATAATTTGAATTATTACAAATGTATATGAAATATGTGTCATTAATTAATAGTCTTTTAACTTTGTTTGTTGGTGACGAAGTAACCTTAAATTTGGTGATGGAGAAGAAGAAAAATATTTAAATTGTTTACATCTATTATACCATAATACAATATGAATATGGTGAATAAATATACTATCGAGACTCATTATATAATTTGAATTATTTCCAATGTATATGGAATATGTGCCATTAATTAAAAGTTTTTTAATTTAGTTTCTTAGTGATGAAGTAACCTAAAATTTGGTGATGGAGAAGAAGAAAAATACTGAAATTGTTTACATCTATTATACCATAATACAATATGAATATGGTGAATAAATATACTATCGAGACTCATTATATAATTCGAATTATTTCCAATGTACATGGAATATGTGTCATTAATTAATAGTCTTTTAACTTAATTTCTTAGTGATGAAGTAACGTAAAATTTGGTGATGGAGAAGAAGAAAAATATTGAAATTGTTTACATCTATTATATCATAATACAATATGAATATGGTGAATAAATATACTATCTGGCCAGATTATATAATTTCAATTATTACAAATGTATATGAAATATGTGTCATTACTTAATAGTCTTTTAACTTTGTTTCTTGGTGAAGAAGTAACTTAAAATTTGGTGATTGAGAATAAGAAAAATATTTAAATTGTTTACATCTATTATACCATAATACAATATGAATATGGTGACTAAATATAATATCGAGATTCATTATAAAATTTTAATTATTACCAATGTATATGAAATATGTGTCATTAATTAATAGTCTTTTAACTTAGTTTCTTGGCGATGAAGTAACCTAAAATTTGATGATGAAAAAGAAGAAAAATATTGAAATTGTTTACATCTATTATATCATAATACCATATGAATATGGGAAAAAAATATACTATCGGGCCATATTATATAATTAGACGTATTGACAATATATATATGAAATATGTGTCATTAATTAATAGTTTTTTTAACTTAGTTTCTTGGTGAAGAAGTAACATAAAATTTGATGATGAAAAAGAAGAAAAATATTGAAATTGTTTACATCTATTATACCATAATTCAATATGAATATGGTTAATAATATACTATCGAGACTCATTTTATACTTTGAATTATTTCCAATGTATATGAAATATGTGTCATTAATTAATAGTCTTTTAACTTAGTTTCTTGGTGATGAAGTAACCTAAATTTGGTGATGGAGAAGAAGAAAAATATTGAAATCGTTTACATCTATGATACCATAATACAATATAAATATGGTGAATAAATATACTATCGAGACTCATCATATAATTTGAATTATTTCCAATGTATATGGAATATGTTTCATTAATTAATAGTCTTTTAACTTAGTTTCTTAGTGATGAAGTAAACTAAAATTTGGTGATGGAAAAGAAGAAAAATACTGAAATTGTTTACATCTATTATACCATAATACAATATGAATATGGTGTATAAATATACTATCGAGACTCATTATATAATTTGAATTATTTCCAATGTATAAAGAATATGTGCCATTAATTAATAGTCTTTTAACCTAGTTTCTTAGTGATGAAGTAACCTAAAATTTGGTGATGGAGAAGAAGAAAAATACTTAAATTGTTTACATCTATTATACCATAATACAATATGAATATGGTGAATAAATATACTATCGAGACTCATTATATAATTCGAATTATTTCCAATGTACATGGATTATGTGTCATTAATTAATAGTCTTTTAACTTAGTTTCTTAGTGATGAAGTAACCTAAAATTTGGGGATGGAGAAGAAGAAAAATATTTAAATTGGTTACATCTATTATACCGTAATACAATATGAATATGATGAATAAATATTCTATCGAGACTCATTATAAATTTGAATAATTACCAATGTATATGAAATTTGTGTAATTAATTTATAGTCTTTTAACTTAATTTCTTGGTGAAGAAGTAACCTAAAATTTGATGATAAAAAAGAAGAAATATATTGAAATTATTTACATCTATTATACCATAATACAATATGAAAATGGTGAACAAATATACTATCGAGACTCATTATATACTTTTAATTATTTCCAAAGTACATGGAATATTTGTCACTAAATAATAGTCTTTTAACTTAGTTTCTTAGTGATGAAGTAACATAAAATTTGGTGATGGAGAAGAAGAAAAATATTGAAATTGTTTACATCTATTATACAATAATACAATATGAATATGATGAAAAAATATACTATCGAGACTCATTATATAATTTGAATTATTTCCAATGTATATGGAATATGTGTCATTAATTAATAGTCTTTTAACTTAGTTTCTTTGTGATGAAGTAACCTAAAATTTGGTGATGGAGAAGAAGAAAAATACTGAAATTGTTTACATCTATTATACTATAATACAATATGAATATAGTGAATAAATATACTATGGAGACTCATTATATAATTTGAATTATTTCCAATTTATATGGAATATGTTTTATTAATCAATAGTCTTTTAACTTAGTTTCTTTGTGATGAAGTAACCTAAAATTTGGTGATGGAGAAGAAGAAAAATATTGAAATTGTTTACATCTATTATATCATAATACAATATGAATATGGGGATTAAATATACTATGGAGACTCATTATATAATTCGAATTATTTCCAATTTATATGGAATATGTTTCATTAATCAATAGTCTTTTAACTTAGTTTCTTTGTGATGAAGTAACCTAAAATTTGATGATGGAGAAGAAGAAAAATATTGAAATTGTTTACATCTATTATATCATAATACAATATGAATATGAGGAATAAATATACTATCTGGCCAGATTATATAATTTCAATTATTACAAATGTATATGAAATATGTGTCATTACTTAATAGTCTTTTAACTTTGTTTCTTGGTGAAGAAGTAAATTAAAATTTGGTGATTGAGAAGAAGAAAAATATTTAAATTGTTTACATCTATTATACCATAATACAATATGAATATGGTGACTAAATATAATATCGAGACTCATTATAAAATTTTAATTATTACCAATGTATATGAAATATGTGTCATTAATTAATAGTCTTTTAACTTAGTTTCTTGGTGATGAAGTAACCTAAAATTTAATGATGAAAAAGAAGAAAAATATTGAAATTGTTTACATCTATTATATCATAATACCATATGAATATGGGAAAAAAATATACTATCGGGCCTGATTATATAATTAGACGTATTGACAATATATATGAAATATGTGTCATTAATTAATAGTTTTTTTAACTTAGTTTCTTGGTGAAGAAGTAACATAAAATTTGATGATGAAAAAGAAGAAAAATATTGAAATTGTTTACATCTATTATACCATAATTCAATATGAATATGGTGAATAATATACTATCGAGACTCATTTGATACTTTGAATTATTTCCAATGTATATGAAATATGTGTCATTAATTAATAGTCTTTTAACTTAGTTTCTTGGTGATGAAGTAACCTAAATTTGGTGATGGAGAAGAAGAAAAATATTGAAATCGTTTACATCTATGATACCATAATACAATATAAATATGGTGAATAAATATACTATCGAGACTCATCATATAATTTGAATTATTTCCAATGTATATGGAATATGTTTCATTAATTAATAGTCTTTTAACTTAGTTTCTTAGTGATGAAGTAAACTAAAATTTTGTGATGGAAAAGAAGAAAAATACTGAAATTGTTTACATCTATTATAGCATAATACAATATGAATATGGTGTATAAATATACTATCGAGACTCATTATATAATTTGAATTATTTCCAATGTATAAAGAATATGTGCCATTAATTAATAGTCTTTTAACCTAGTTTCTTAGTGATGAAGTAACCTAAAATTTGGTGATGGAGAAGAAGAAAAATACTTAAATTGTTTACATCTATTATACCATAATACAATATGAATATGGTGAATAAATATACTATCGAGACTCATTATATAATTCGAATTATTTCCAATGTACATGGATTATGTGTCATTAATTAATAGTCTTTTAACTTAGTTTCTTAGTGATGAAGTAACCTAAAATTTGGGGATGGAGAAGAAGAAAAATATTTAAATTGGTTACATCTATTATACCGTAATACAATATGAATATGATGAATAAATATTCTATCGAGACTCATTATAAATTTGAATAATTACCAATGTATATGAAATTTGTGTAATTAATTTATAGTCTTTTAACTTAATTTCTTGGTGAAGAAGTAACCTAAAATTTGATGATAAAAAAGAAGAAATATATTGAAATTATTTACATCTATTATACCATAATACAATATGAAAATGGTGAACAAATATACTATCGAGACTCATTATATACTTTTAATTATTTCCAAAGTACATGGAATATTTGTCACTAAATAATAGTCTTTTAACTTAGTTTCTTAGTGATGAAGTAACATAAAATTTGGTGATGGAGAAGAAGAAAAATATTGAAATTGTTTACATCTATTATACAATAATACAATATGAATATGATGAATAAATATACTATCGAGACTCATTATATAATTTGAATTATTTCCAATGTATATGGAATATGTGTCATTAATTAATAGTCTTTTAACTTAGTTTCTTAGTGATGAAGTAACCTAAAATTTGGTGATGGAGAAGAAGAAAAATACTGAAATTGTTTACATCTATTATACTATAATACAATATGAATATAGTGAATAAATATACTATGGAGACTCATTATATAATTTGAATTATTTCCAATTTATATGGAATATGTTTTATTAATCAATAGTCTTTTAACTTAGTTTCTTTGTGATGAAGTAACCTAAAATTTGGTGATGGAGAAGAAGAAAAATATTGAAATTGTTTACATCTATTATATCATAATACAATATGAATATGGGGATTAAATATACTATGGAGACTCATTATATAATTCGAATTATTTCCAATTTATATGGAATATGTTTCATTAATCAATAGTCTTTTAACTTAGTTTCTTTGTGATGAAGTAACCTAAAATTTGATGATGGAGAAGAAGAAAAATATTGAAATTGTTTACATCTATTATATCATAATACAATATGAATATGAGGAATAAATATACTATCTGGCCAGATTATATAATTTCAATTATTACAAATGTATATGAAATATGTGTCATTACTTAATAGTCTTTTAATTTTGTTTCTTGGTGAAGAAGTAAATTAAAATTTGGTGATTGAGAAGAAGAAAAATATTTAAATTGTTTACATCTATTATACCATAATACAATATGAATATGGTGACTAAATATAATATCGAGACTCATTATAAAATTTTAATTATTACCAATGTATATGAAATATGTGTCATTAATTAATAGTCTTTTAACTTAGTTTCTTGGTGATGAAGTAACCTAAAATTTAATGATGAAAAAGAAGAAAAATATTGAAATTGTTTACATCTATTATATCATAATACCATATGAATATTGGAAAAAAAATATACTATCGGGCTTGATTATATAATTAGACGTATTGACAATATATATGAAATATGTGTCATTAATTAATAGTTTTTTTAACTTAGTTTCTTGGTGAAGAAGTAACATAAAATTTGATGATGAAAAAGAAGAAAAATATTGAAATTGTTTACATCTATTATACCATAATTCAATATGAATATGGTGAATAATATACTATCGAGACTCATTTTATACTTTGAATTATTTCCAATGTATATGAAATATGTGTCATTAATTAATAGTCTTTTAACTTAGTTTCTTGGTGATGAAGTAACCTAAATTTGGTGATGGAGAAGAAGAAAAATATTGAAATTGTTTACATCTATGATACCATAATACAATATAAATATGGTGAATAAATATACTATCGAGACTCATCATATAATTTGAATTATTTCCAATGTATATGGAATATGTTTCATTAATTAATAGTCTTTTAACTTAGTTTCTTAGTGATGAAGTAAACTAAAATTTTGTGATGGAAAAGAAGAAAAATACTGAAATTGTTTACATCTATTATACCATAATACAATATGAATATGGTGAATAAATATACTATCGAGACTCATCATATAATTTGAATTATTTCCAATGTATATGGAATATGTTTCATTAATTAATAGTCTTTTAACTTAGTTTCTTAGTGATGAAGTAAACTAAAATTTTGTGATGGAAAAGAAGAAAAATACTGAAATTGTTTACATCTATTATACCATAATACAATATGAATATGGTGAATAAATATACTATCGAGACTCATTATATAATTTGAATTATTTCCAATGTATAAAGAATATGTGCCATTAATTAATAGTCTTTTAACTTAGTTTCTTAGTGATGAAGTAACCTAAAATTTTGTGATGGAGAAGAAGAAAAATACTGAAATTGTTTACATCTATTATATCATAATACAATATGAATATGGTGAATAAATATACTATCGAGACTCATTATATAATTTGAATTATTTCCAATGTATATGGAATATGTGCCATTAATTAATAGTTTTTTAATTTAGTTTCTTAGTGATGAAGTAACCTAAAATTTGGTGATGGAGAAGAAGAAAAATACTTAAATTGTTTACATCTATTATACCATAATACAATATGAATATGGTGAATAAATATACTATCGAGACTCATTATATAATTCGAATTATTTCCAATGTACATGGAATATGTGTCATTAATTAATAGTCTTTTAACTTAGTTTCTTAGTGATGAAGTAACCTAAAATTTGGGGATGGAGAAGAAGAAAAATATTCAAATTTGTTACATCTATTATACCGTAATACAATATTAATATGATGAATAAATATTCTATGGAGACTCATTATAAATTTGAATAATTACCAATGTATATGAAATTTGTGTAATTAATTTATATTTTTTTAACTTAGTTTCTTGGTGAAGAAGTAACCTAAAATTTGATAATGAAAAAGAAGAAATATATTGAAATTGTTTACATCTATTATACCATAATACAATATGAATATGGTGAACAAATATACTATCGAGACTCATTATATACTTTTAATTATTTTCAAAGTACATGGAATATTTGTCACTAAATAATAGTCTTTTAACTTAGTTTCTTAGTGATGAAGTAACCTAAAATTTGGTGATGGAGAAGAAGAAAAATACTGAAATTGTTTACATCTATTATACCATAATACAATATGAATATAGTGAATAAATATACTATGGAGACTCATTATATAATTTGAATTATTTCCAATTTATATGGAATATGTTTTATTAATGAATAGTCTTTTAACTTAGTTTCTTTGTGATGAAGTAACCTAAAATTTGGTGATGGAGAAGAAGAAAAATATTGAAATTGTTTACATCTATTATATCATAATACAATATGAATATGGGGAATAAATATACTATGGAGACTCATTATATAATTTGAATTATTTCCAATTTATATGGAATATGTTTCATTAATCAATAGTCTTTTAACTTAGTTTCTTTGTGATGAAGTAACCTAAAATTTGATGATGGAGAAGAAGAAAAATATTGAAATTGTTTACATCTATTATATCATAATACAATATGAATATGGGGAATAAATATACTATCGGGCCAGATTATATAATTTGAATTATTACAAATGTATATGAAATATGTGTCATTAATTAATAGTCTTTTAACTTTGTTTGTTGGTGACGAAGTAACCTTAAATTTGGTGATGGAGAAGAAGAAAAATATTTAAATTGTTTACATCTATTATACCATAATACAATATGAATATGGTGAATAAATATACTATTGAAACTCATTATAAAATTTGAATTATTACCAATGTAAATGAAATTTGTGTCATTAATTAGTAGTCTTTTAACTTAGTTTCTTGGTGAAGAAGTAACCTAAAATTTGATGATGAAAAGAAGAAATATATTGAAATTGTTTACATCTATTATACCATAATACAATATGAATATGGTGAATAAATATACCTATCGAGACTCATTATATACTTTGAATTATTACCAATGTATATGAAATATGTGTCATTAATTAATAGTCTTTTAACTTAGTTTCTTGGTGATGAAGTAACCTAAAATTTGGTGATGGAAAAGAAGAAAAAATACTGAAATTGTTTACATCTATTATACCATAATACAATATGAATATGGTGAATAAATATACTATCGAGACTCATTATATAATTCGAATTATTTCCAATGTACATGGAATATGTGTCATTAATTAATAGTCTTTTAACTTAGTTTCTTAGTGATGAAGTAACCTAAAATTTGGGGATGGAGAAGAAGAAAAATATTTAAATTGGTTACATCTATTATACCGTAATACAATATGAATATGATGAATAAATATTCTATCGAGACTCATTATAAATTTGAATAATTACCAATGTATATGAAATTTGTGTAATTAATTTATATTTTTTTAACTAGTTTCTTGGTGAAGAAGTAACCTAAAATTTGATAATGAAAAAGAAGAAATATATTGAAATTGTTTACATCTATTATACCATAATACAATATGAATATGGTGAACAAATATACTATCGAGACTCATTATATACTTTTAATTATTTCCAAAGTACATGGAATATTTGTCACTAAATAATAGTCTTTTAACTAGTTTCTTAGTGATGAAGTAACATAAAATTTGGTGATGGAGAAGAAGAAAAATATTGAAATTGTTTACATCTATTATACCATAATACAATATGAATATGATGAATAAATATACTATCGAGACTCATTATATAATTTGAATTATTTCCAATGTATATGGAATATGTGTCATTAATTAATAGTCTTTTAACTTAGTTTCTTAGTGATGAAGTAACCTAAAATTTGGTGATGGAGAAGAAGAAAAATACTGAAATTGTTTACATTTATTATACCATAATACAATATGAATATAGTGAATAAATATACTATGGAGACTCATTATATAATTTGAATTATTTCCAATTTATATGGAATATGTTTTATTAATGAATAGTCTTTTAACTTAGTTTCTTTGTGATGAAGTAACCTAAAATTTGGTGATGGAGAAGAAGAAAAGTATTGAAATTGTTTACATCTATTATATCATAATACAATTTGAATATGGGGAATAAATATACTATGGAGACTCATTATATAATTTGAATTATTTCCAATTTATATGGAATATGTTTCATTAATCAATAGTCTTTTAACTTAGTTTCTTTGTGATGAAGTAACCTAAAATTTGGTGATGGAGAAGAAGAAAAATATTGAAATTGTTTACATCTATTATATCATAATACAATATGATATGGGGAATAAATATACTATCGGGGCAGATTATATAATTTGAATTATTACAAATGTATATGAAATATGTGTCATTAATTAATAGTCTTTTAACTTTGTTTGTTGGTGACGAAGTAACCTTAAATTGGTGATGATATTTAAATTGTTTACATCTATTATACCATAATACAATATGAATATGGTGAATAAATATACTATCGAGACTCATTATAAAATTTAAATTATTACCAATGTATATGAAATTTGTGTCATTAATTAATTGTCTTTAACTTAGTTTTCTTGGTGAAGAAGTAACCTAAAATTTGATGATGAAAAGAAGAAATATATTGAAATTGTTTACATCTATTATAAAATAATACAATATGAATATGGTGAATAAAAATACTATCGAGACTCATTATATACTTTGAATTATTACCAATGTATATGAAATATTTGTCATTAATTAATAGTCTTTTAACTTAGTTTCTTGGTGATGAAGTAACCTAAAATTTGGTGATGGAAAAGAAGAAAAATACTGAAATTGTTTACATCTATTATACCATAATACAATATAAATATGGTGAATAAATATACTACGAGACTCAACATATAATTTGAATTATTTCCAATGTATATGGAATATGTGCCATTAATTAATAGTCTTTTAACTTAGTTTCTTAGTGATGAAGAAACCTAAAATTTGGTGATGGAAAAGAGAAAAATACTGAAATTGTTTACATCTATTATACCATAATACAATATGAATATGGTGAATAAATATCCTATCGAGACTCATTATATAATTTGAATTATTTTCAATGTATATGGAATATGTGCCATTAATTAATAGTCTTTTAACTTAGTTTCTTAGTGATGAAGTAACCTAAAATTTGGTGATGGAGAAGAAGAAAAATAATGAAATTGTTTACATCTATTATACCTTAATACAATAGAAATATGGTTAATAAACATACTATCGAGACTCATTATATAATTAGAATTATTTCCAATGTACATGGAATATGTGTCATTAATTAATAGTCTTTTAACTTAGTTTCTTAGTGATGAAGTAACCTAAAATTTGGTGATGGAGAAGAAGAAAAAATACTGAAATTGTTTACATCTATTATACCATAATACAATATGAATATGGTGAATAAATATACTATGAAGACTCATTATATAATTTGAATTATTTCCAATTTATAAGGAATATGTTTCATTAATCAATAGTCTTTTAACTTAGTTTCTTTGTGATGAAGTAACCCTAAAATTTGATGATGGAGAAGAAGAAAAATATTGAAATTGTTTACATCTATTATATCATAATGCAATATGAATATGGGGAATAAATATACTATGGAGACTCATTATATAATTTGAATTATTTCCAATTATATGGAATATGTTTCATTAATCAATAGTCTTTTAACTTAGTTTCTTTGTGACGAAGTAACCTAAAATTTTGTGATGGAGAAGAAGAAAAATATTGAAATTGTTTACATCTATTATATCATAATACAATATGAATATGGGGAATAAATATACTATTGGGCCAGATTATATAATTTGAATTATTACAAATGTATATGAAATATGTGTCATTAATTAATAGTCTTTTAACTTTGTTTGTTGGTGACGAAGTAACCTTAAATTTGGTGATGGTATTTAAATTGTTTACATCTCTTATACCATAATACAATATGAATATGGTGAATAAATATACTATCGAGACTCATTATAAAATTTGAATTATTACCAATGTATATGAAATTTGTGTCATTAATTAATTGTCTTTTAACTTAGTTTCTTGGTGAAAGAAGTAACCTAAAATTTGATGATGAAAAAGAAGAAATATATTGAAATTGTTTACATCTATTATAAAATAATACAATATGAATATGGTGAATAAATATACTATCGAGACTCATTATATACTTTGAATTATTACCAATGTATATGAAATATTTGTCATTAATTAATAGTCTTTTAACTTAGTTTCTTGGTGATGAAGTAACCTAAAATTTGGTGATGGAAAAGAAGAAAAATACTGAAATTGTTTACATCTATTATACATAATACAATATAAATATGGTGAATAAATATACTATCGAGACTCAACATATAATTTGAATTATTTCCAATGTATATGGAATATGTGCCATTAATTAATAGTCTTTTAACTTAGTTTCTTAGTGATGAAGAAACCTAAAATTTGGTGATGGAAAAGAAGAAAAATACTGAAATTGTTTACATCTATTATACCATAATACAATATGAATATGGTGAATAAATATCCTATCGAGACTCATTATATAATTTGAATTATTTTCAATGTATATGAAATATGTGCCATTAATTAATAGTCTTTTAACTTAGTTTCTTAGTGATGAAGTAAACTAAAATTTGGTGATGGAGAAGAAGAAAACTAATGAAATTGTTTACATCTATTATACCATAATACAATATAAATATGGTTAATAAACATACTATCGAGACTCATTATATAATTCGAATTATTTCCAATGTACATGGAATATGTGTCATTAATTAATAGTCTTTTAACTTAGTTTCTTAGTGATGAAGTAACCTAAAATTTGGGGATGGAGAAGAAGAAAAATATTTAAATTGGTTACATCTATTATACCTTAATACAATATGAATATGATGAATAAATATACTATCGAGACTCATTATATACTTTGAATTATTACCAATGTATATGAAATATGTGTCATTAATTAATAGTCTTTTAACTTAGTTTCTTGGTGATGAAGTAACCTAAAATTTGGTGATGGAAAAGAAGAAAAATACTGAAATTGTTTACATCTATTATACCATAATACAATATGAATATGGTGAATAAATATACTATCGAGACTCATTATATAATTTGAATTATTTCCAATGTATATGGAATATGTGCCATTAATTAATAGTCTTTTAACTTAGTTTATTAGTGATGAAGTAACCTAAAATTTGGTGATGGAGAAGAAGAAAAATACTGAAATTGTTTACATCTATTATACCATAATACAATATGAATATGGTGAATAAATATACTATGGAGACTCATTATATAATTTGAATTATTTCCAATTTATATGGAATATGTTTCATTAATCAATAGTCTTTTAACTTAGTTTCTTTGTGATGAAGTAACCTAAAATTTGGTGATGGAGAAGAAGAAAAATATTGAAATTGTTTACATCTATTATATCATAATACAATATGAATATGGGGAATAAATATACTATGGAGACTCATTATATAATTTGAATTATTTCCAATTTATATGGAATATGTTTCATTAATCAATAGTCTTTTAACTTAGTTTCTTTGTGATGAAGTAACCTAAAATTTGGTGATGGAGAAGAAGAAAAATATTGAAATTGTTTACATCTATTATATCATAATACAATATGAATATGGGGAATAAATATACTATTGGGCCAGATTATATAATTTGAATTATTACAAATGTATATGAAATATGTGTCATTAATTAATAGTCTTTTAACTTTGTTTGTTGGTGACGAAGTAACCTTAAATTTGGTGATGATATTAAATTGTTTACATCTATTATACCATAATACAATATGAATATGGTGAATAAATATACTATCGAGACTCATTATAAAATTTGAATTATTACCAATGTATATGAAATTTGTGTCATTAATTAATTGTCTTTTAACTTAGTTTCTTGGTGAAGTAACCTAAAATTTGATGATGAAAAAGAAGAAATATATTGAAATTGTTTACATCTATTATAAAATAATACAATATGAATATGGTGAATAAATATACTATCGAGACTCATTATATACTTTGAATTATTACCAATGTATATGAAATATTTGTCATTAATTAATAGTCTTTTAACTTAGTTTCTTGGTGATGAAGTAACCTAAATTTGGTGATGGAAAAGAAGAAAAATACTGAAATTGTTTACATCTATTATACCATAATACAATATAAATATGGTGAATAAATATACTATCGAGACTCAACATATAATTTGAATTATTTCCAATGTATATGGAATATGTGCCATTAATTAATAGTCTTTTAACTTATTTTCTTAGTGATGAAGAAACCTAAAATTTTGTGATGGAAAAGAAGAAAAATACTGAAATTGTTTACATCTATTATACCATAATACAATATGAATATGGTGAATAAATATCCTATCGAGACTCATTATATAATTTGAATTATTTTCAATGTATATGGAATATGTACCATTAATTAATAGTCTTTTAACTTAGTTTCTTAGTGATGAAGTAACCTAAAATTTGGTGATGGAGAAGAAGAAAAATAATGAAATTGTTTACATCTATTATACCATAATACAATAGAAATATGGTTAATAAACATACTATCGAGACTCATTATATAATTATAATTAATTCCAATGTACATGGAATATGTGTCATTAATTAATAGTCTTTTAACTTAGTTTCTTAGTGATGAAGTAACCTAAAATTTGGTGATGGAGAAGAAGAAAAATACTGAAATTGTTTACATCTATTATACCATAATACAATATGAATATGGTGAATAAATATACTATGAAGACTCATTATATAATTTGAATTATTTCCAATTTATAAGGAATATGTTTCATTAATCAATAGTCTTTTAACTTAGTTTCTTTGTGATGAAGTAACCTAAAATTTGATGATGGAGAAGAAGAAAAATATTGAAATTGTTTACATCTATTATATCATAATACAATATGAATATGGGGAATAAATATATTATGGAGACTCATTATATAATTTGAATTATTTCCAATTTATATGGAATATGTTTCATTAATCAATAGTCTTTTAACTTAGTTTCTTTGTGACGAAGTAACCTAAAATTTGGTGATGGAGAAGAAGAAAAATATTGAAATTGTTTACATCTATTATATCATAATACAATATGAATATGGGGAATAAATATACTTTTGGGCCAGATTATATAATTTGAATTATTACAAATCTATATGAAATATGTGTCATTAATTAATAGTCTTTTAACTTTGTTTGTTGGTGACGAAGTAACCTTAAATTTGGTGATGATATTTAAATTGTTTACATCTATTATACCATAAAGACAATATGAATATGGTGAATAAATATACTATCGAGACTCATTATAAAATTTGAATTATTACCAATGTATATGAAATTTGTGTCATTAATTAATTGTCTTTTAACTTAGTTTCTTGGTGAAGAAGTAACCTAAAATTTGATGATGAAAAAGAAGAAATATATTGAAATTGTTTACATCTATTATAAAATAATACAATATGAATATGGTGAATAAATATACTATCGAGACTCATTATATACTTTGAATTATTACCAATGTATATGAAATATTTGTCATTAATTAATAGTCTTTTAACTTAGTTTCTTGGTGATGAAGTAACCTAAAATTTGGTGATGGAAAAGAAGAAAAATACTGAAATTGTTTACATCTATTATACCATAATACAATATAAATATGGTGAATAAATATACTATCGAGACTCAACATATAATTTGAATTATTTCCAATGTATATGGAATATGTGCCATTAATTAATAGTCTTTTAACTTAGTTTCTTAGTGATGAAGAAACCTAAAATTTGGTGATGGAAAAGAAGAAAAATACTGAAATTGTTTACATCTATTATACCATAATACAATATGAATATGGTGAATAAATATCCTATCGAGACTCATTATATAATTTGAATTATTTTCAATGTATATGGAATATGTACCATTAATTAATAGTCTTTTAACTTAGTTTCTTAGTGATGAAGTAACCTAAAATTTGGTGATGGAGAAGAAGAAAAATAATGAAATTGTTTACATCTATTATACCATAATACAATAGAAATATGGTTAATAAACATACTATCGAGACTCATTATATAATTATAATTAATTCCAATGTACATGGAATATGTGTCATTAATTAATAGTCTTTTAACTTAGTTTCTTAGTGATGAAGTAACCTAAAATTTGGTGATGGAGAAGAAGAAAAATACTGAAATTGTTTACATCTATTATACCATAATACAATATGAATATGGTGAATAAATATACTATGAAGACTCATTATATAATTTAAATTATTTCCAATTTATAAGGAATATGTTTCATTAATCAATAGTCTTTTAACTTAGTTTCTTTGTGATGAAGTAACCTAAAATTTGATGATGGAGAAGAAGAAAAATATTGAAATTGTTTACATCTATTATATCATAATACAATATGAATATGGGGAATAAATATATTATGGAGACTCATTATATAATTTGAATTATTTCCAATTTATATGGAATATGTTTCATTAATCAATAGTCTTTTAACTTAGTTTCTTTGTGACGAAGTAACCTAAAATTTGGTGATGGAGAAGAAGAAAAATATTGAAATTGTTTACATCTATTATATCATAATACAATATGAATATGGGGAATAAATATACTATTGGGCCAGATTATATAATTTGAATTATTACAAATGTATATGAAATATGTGTCATTAATTAATAGTCTTTTAACTTTGTTTGTTGGTGACGAAGTAACCTTAAATTTGGTGATGGTATTTAAATTGTTTACATCTCTTATACCATAATACAATATGAATATGGTGAATAAATATACTATCGAGACTCATTATAAAATTTGAATTATTACCAATGTATATGAAATTTGTGTCATTAATTAATTGTCTTTTAACTTAGTTTCTTGGTGAAGAAGTAACCTAAAATTTGATGATGAAAAAGAAGAAATATATTGAAATTGTTTACATCTATTATAAAATAATACAATATGAATATGGTGAATAAATATACTATCGAGACTCATTATATACTTTGAATTATTACCAATGTATATGAAATATTTGTCATTAATTAATAGTCTTTTAACTTAGTTTCTTGGTGATGAAGTAACCTAAAATTTGGTGATGGAAAAGAAGAAAAATACTGAAATTGTTTACATCTATTATACCATAATACAATATAAATATGGTGAATAAATATACTATCGAGACTCAACATATAATTTGAATTATTTCCAATGTATATGGAATATGTGCCATTAATTAATAGTCTTTTAACTTAGTTTCTTAGTGATGAAGAAACCTAAAATTTGGTGATGGAAAAGAAGAAAAATACTGAAATTGTTTACATCTATTATACCATAATACAATATGAATATGGTGAATAAATATCCTATCGAGACTCATTATATAATTTGAATTATTTTCAATGTATATGAAATATGTGCCATTAATTAATAGTATTTTAACTTAGTTTCTTAGTGATGAAGTAAACTAAAATTTGGTGATGGAGAAGAAGAAAACTAATGAAATTGTTTACATCTATTATACCATAATACAATATAAATATGGTTAATAAACATACTATCGAGACTCATTATATAATTCGAATTATTTCCAATGTACATGGAATATGTGTCATTAATTAATAGTCTTTTAACTTAGTTTCTTAGTGATGAAGTAACCTAAAATTTGGGGATGGAGAAGAAGAAAAATATTTAAATTGGTTACATCTATTATACCTTAATACAATATGAATATGATGAATAAATATACTATCGAGACTCATTATATACTTTGAATTATTACCAATGTATATGAAATATGTGTCATTAATTAATAGTCTTTTAACTTAGTTTCTTGGTGATGAAGTAACCTAAAATTTGGTGATGGAAAAGAAGAAAAATACTGAAATTGTTTACATCTATTATACCATAATACAATATGAATATGGTGAATAAATATACTATCGAGACTCATTATATAATTTGAATTATTTCCAATGTATATGGAATATGTGCCATTAATTAATAGTCTTTTAACTTAGTTTCTTAGTGATGAAGTAACCTAAAATTTGGTGATGGAGAAGAAGAAAAATATTTAAGTCGTTTACATCTTTGATACCATAATACAATATAAATATTGTTAATAAATATATTATCGAGATTCATCATATAATTTGAATTATTTCCAACGTATATGGAATAACTTTCATTAATTAATAGTCTTTTAACTTAGTTTCTTAGTGATGAAGTAACCTAAAATTTGGTGACGGAGAAGAAGAAAAATACTGAAATTGTTTACATCTATTATACCATAATACAATATGAATATGGTTAATAAATATACTATCGAGACTCATTATAAATTTATATAATTACCAATGTATATGAAATTTGTGTCATTCATTAATAGTCTTTTAACTTAGTTTCTTGGTGAAGATATAACCTAAAATTTGATGATGAAAAAGAAGATATATATTGAAATTATTTACATCTATTATACAATAATACAATATGAATATGGTGAATAAATATACTATCGAGACTCGTTATATACTTTGAATTATTACCAATGTATATGAAATATGTGTCATTAATTAATAGTCTTTTAACTTAGTTTCTTGGTGATGAAGTAACCTAAAATTTTGTGATGGAGAAGAAGAAAAATATTGAAATCATTTACATCTATGATACCATAATACAATATAAATATGGTGAATAAATATACTATCGAGACTCAACATATAATTTGAATTATTTCCAATGTATATGGAATATGTTTCATTAATTAATAGTCTTTTGACTTAGTTTCTTAGTGATGAAGTAACCTAAAATTTGGTGATGGAAAAGAAGAAAAATACTGAAATTGTTTACATCTATTATACCATAATACAATATGAATATGGTGAATAAATATACTATCGAGACTCATTATATAATTTGAATTATTTTCAATGTATATGGAATATGTGCCATTAATTAATAGTCTTTTAACTTAGTTTCTTAGTGATGAAGTAACCTAAAATTTGTGATGGAGAAGAAGAAAAATACTGAAATTGTTTACATCTATTATACCATAATACAATATGAATATGGTGAATAAATATACTATCGAGACTCATTATATAATTCGAATTATTTCCAATGTACATGGAATATGTGTCATTAATTAATAGTCTTTTAACTTAGTTTCTTAGTGATGAAGTAACCTAAAATTTAGGGATGGAGAAGAAGAAAAATATTTAAATTGGTTACATCTATTATACCTTAATACAATATGAATATGATGAATAAATATACTATCGAGACTCATTATAAAATTTTAATTATTACCAATGTATATGAAATATGTGTCATTAATTAATAGTCTTTTAACTTAGTTTCTTGGTGAAGAAGTAACCTAAAATTTGATGATGAAAAAGAAGAAAAATATTGAAATAGTTTACATCTATTATATCATAATATCATATGAATATGGGAAAAAAAATATACTATCGGGCCTGATTATATAATTTGACGTATTATTAATATATATAAAATATGTGTCATTAATTAATAGTTTTTTTAACTTAGTTTCTTGGTGAAGAAGTAACATAAAATTTGATGATGAAAAATAAGAAAAATATTGAAATTGTTTACATCTATTATACCATAATTCAATATGAATATGGTGAATAATATACTATCGAGACTCATTATATACTTTGAATTATTTCCAATGTATATGGAATATGTTTCATTAATTAATAGTCTTTTAACTTAGTTTCTTAGTGATGAAGTAACCTAAAATTTGATGATGGAAAAGAAGAAAAATACTGAAATTGTTTACATCTATTATACCATAATACCATATGAATATGGTGAATAAATATACTATCGAGACTCATTATATAATTTGAATTATTTCCAATGTATATGGAATATGTTCCATTAATTAATAGTCTTTTAACTTAGTTTCTTAGTGATGAAGTAACCTAAAATTTGGTGAGGGAGAAGAAGAAAAATACTGAAATTATTTACATCTATTATACCATAATACAATATGAATATGGTGAATAAATATACTATGGAGACTCATTATATAATTTGAATTATTTCCAATTTATATGGAATATGTTTCATTATTCAATAGTCTTTTAACTTAGTTTCTTTGTGATGAAGTAACCTAAAATTTGGTGATGGAGAAGAAGAAAAATATTGAAATTGTTTACATCTATTATATCATAATACAATATGAATATGGGGAATAAATATACTATCGAGACTCATTATAAAATTTGAATTATTACCAATGTATATGAAATTTGTGTCATTAATTAATAGTCTTTTAACTTAGTTTCTTGGTGATGATGTAACCTAAAATTTGGTGATGGAGAAGAAGAAAAATATTGAAATCATTTACATCTATGATACCATAATACAATATAAATATGGTGAATAAATATACTATCGAGACTCAACATATAATTTGAATTATTTCCAATGTATATGAAATATATTTCATTAATTAATAGTCTTTTAACTTAGTTTCTTAGTGATGAAGTAACCTAGAATTTGGTGAAGGAAAAGAAGAAAAATACTGAAATTGTTTACATCTATTATACCATAATACAATATGAATAAGGTGATTAAATTTACTATCGAGACTCATTATATAATTTGAATTATTTTCAATGTGTATGGAATATGTGCCATTAATTAATAGTCCTTTTAACTTAGTTTCTTAGTGATGAAGTAACCTAAAATTTCGTGATGTAGAAGAAGAAAAATACTGAAATTGTTTACATCTATTATACCATAATTCAATATAAATATGGTGAATAAATATACTATCGAGACTCATTATATAATTTGAATTATTTCCAATGTACATGGAATATGTGTCATTAATTAATAGTCATTTAACTTAGTTTCTTAGTGATGAAGTAACCTAAATTTGGGGATGGAGAAGAAGAAAAATATTTAAATTGGTTACATCTATTATACCTTAATACAATATGAGTATGATGAATAAATATACTATCGAGACTCATTATAAAATTTTAATTATTACCAATGTATATGAAATATGTGTCATTAATTAATAGTCCTTTTAACTTAGTTTCTTGGTGAAGAAGTAACCTAAAATTTGATGATCAAAAAGAAGAAAAATATTGAAATAGTTTACATCTATTATATCATAATACCATATGAATATGGGAAAAAATATACTATCGGGCCTGATTATATAATTTGACGTATTACCAATATATATGAAATATGTGTCATTAATTAATAGTTCTTTTAACTTAGTTTCTTGGTGAAGAAGTAATATAAAATTTCGATGATGAAAAAGAAGAAAAATATTGAAATTGTTTACATCTATTATACCATAATTCAATATGAATATGGTGAATAATATACTATCGAGACTCATTATATACTTTGAATTATTTCCAATGTATATGAAATATGTGTCATTAATTAATAGTCTTTTAACTTAGTTTCTTGGGGATGAAGTAACCTAAAATTTGGTGATGGAGAAGAAGAAAAATATTGAAATCGGTTACATCTATGATACCATAATACAATATAAATATGGTGAATAAATATACTATCGAGACTCATCATATAATTTGAATTATTTACAATGTATATGGAATATGTTTCATTAATTAATAGTCTTTTAACTTAGTTTCTTAGTGATGAAGTAACCTAAAATTTGGTGATGGAAAAGAAGAAAAATACTGAAATTGTTTACATCTATTATACCATAATACAATATGAATATGGTGAATAAATATACTATCGAGACTCATTATATAATTTGAATTATTTTCAATGTATATGGAATATGTGCCATTAATTAATAGTCTTTTAACTTAGTTTCTTAGTGATGAAGTAACCTAAAATTTCGTGATGGAGAAGAAGAAAAATACTGAAATTGTTTACATCTATTATACCATAATTCAATATAAATATGGTGAATAAATATACTATCGAGACTCATTATATAATTTGAAGTATTTCCAATGTACATGGAATATATGTCATTAATTAATAGTCTTTTAACTTAGTTTCTTAGTGATGAAGTAACCTAAAATTTGGGGATGGAGAAGAAGAAAAATATTTAAATTGGATACATCTATTATACCTTAATACAATATGAATATGATTAATAAATATACTATCGAGACTCATTATAAAATTTTAATTATTACCAATGTATATGAAATATGTGTCATTAATTAATAGTCTTTTAACTTAGTTTCTTGGTGAAGAAGTAACCTAAAATTTGATGATCAAAAAGAAGAAAAGTATTGAAATAGTTTACATCTATTATATCATAATACCATATGAATATGGGAAAAAATATATTATCGGGCCTGATTATATAATTTGACGTATTACCAATATATATGAAATATGTGTCATTAATTAATAGTTTTTTTAACTTAGTTTCTTGGTGAAGAAGTAATATAAAATTTGATGATGAAAAAGAAAAAAAATATTGAAATTGTTTACATCTATTATACCATAATTCAATATGAATATGGTGAATAATATACTATCGAGACTCATTATATACTTTGAATTATTTCCAATGTATATGAAATATGTGTCATTAATTAATAGTCTTTTAACTTAGTTTCTTGGGGATGAAGTAACCTAAAATTTGGTGATGGAGAAGAAGAAAAATATTGAAATCGGTTACATCTATGATACCATAATACAATATAAATATGGTGAATAAATATACTATCGAGACTCATCATATAATTTGAATTATTTACAATGTATATGGAATATGTTTCATTAATTAATAGTCTTTTAACTTAGTTTCTTAGTGATGAAGTAACCTAAAATTTGGTGATGGAAAAGAAGAAAAATACTGAAATTGTTTACATCTATTATACCATAATACAATATGAATATGGTGAATAAATATACTATCGAGACTCATTATATAATTTGAATTATTTCCAATGTATATGGAATATGTGCCATTAATTAATAGTCTTTTAACTTAGTTTCTTAGTGATGAAGTAACCTAAAATTTGGTGATGGAGAAGAAGAAAAAAATTGAAGTCGTTTACATCTTTGATACCATAATACAATATAAATATGGTTAATAAATATATTATCGAGATTCATCATATAATTTGAATTATTTCCAACATATATATAAATATCTTTCATTAATTAATAGTCTTTTAACTTAGTTTCTTGGTGAAGAAGTAACCTAAAATTTGATGATGAAAAAGAAGAAATATATTGAAATTATTTACATCTATTATACAATAATACAATATGAATATGGTGAATAAATATACTATCGAGACTCATTATATACTTTGATTTATTACCAATGTATATGAAATATGTGTCATTAATTAATAGTCTTTTAACTTAGTTTCTTTGTGATGAAGTAACCTAAAATTTGGTGATGAAGAAGAACAAAAATACTGAAATTGTTTACATCTATTATACCATAATACAATATAAATATGGTGAATAAATATACTATGGAGACTCATTATATAATTTGAATTATTTCCAATTTATATGGAATATGTTTCATTAATCAATTGTCTTTTAACTTAGTTTCTTTGTGATGAAGTAACCTAAAATTTGGTGATGGAGAAGAAGAAAAATATTGAAATTGTTTACATCTATTATATCATAATACAATATGAATATGGGGTATAAATATACTATGGAGACTCATTATATAATTTGAATTATTTCCAATTTATATGGAATATGTTTCATTAATCAATAGTCTTTTAACTTAGTTTCTTTGTGATGAAGTAACCTAAAATTTGGTGATGGAGAAGAAGAAAAATATTGAAATTGTTTACATCTATTATATTATAATACAATATGAATATGGGGAATAAATATACTATCAGGCCAGATTATATAATTTGAATTATTACAAATGTATATGAAATATGTGTCATTAATTAATAGTCTTTTAACTTTGTTTGTTGGTAACGAAGTAACCTTAAATTTGGTGATGGAGAAGAAGAAAAATCATTAAATTGTTTACATCTATTATACCATAATACAATATGAATATGGTGAATAAATATACTATCGAGAGTCATTATAAAATTTGAATTATTACCAATGTATATGAAATTTGTGTCTTAATTAATAGTCTTTTAACTTAGTTTCTTGGTGAAGAAGTAACCTAAAATTTGATGATGAAAAAGAAGAAATATATTGAAATTGTTTACATCTATTATACCATAATACAATATGAATATGGTGAATAAATATACTATCGAGACTCATTATATACTTTGAATTATTACCAATGTATATGAAATATGTGTCATTAATTAATAGTCTTTTAACTTAGTTTCTTGGTGATGAAGTAACCTAAAATTTGGTGATGGAGAAGAAGAAAAATATTAAAATCATTTACATCTATGATACCATAATACAATATAAATATGGTGAATAAATATACTATCGAGGCTCAACATATAATTTGAATTATTTCCAATATATATGGAATATGTTTCATTAATTAATAGTCTTTTAACTTAGTTTCTTAGTGATGAAGTAACCTAAAATTTGGTGATGGAAAAGAAGAAAAATACTGAAATTGTTTACATCTATTATACCATAATACAATATGAATATGGTGAATAAATATACTATGGAGACTCATTATATAATTTGAATTATTTCCAATTTATATGAAATATGTTTCATTAATCAATAGTCTTTTAACTTAGTTTCTTTGTGATGAAGTAACCTAAAATTTGGTGATGGAGAAGAAGAAAAATATTGAAATTGTTTACATCTATTATATCTAAATACAATATGAATATGGGGAATAAATATACTATCGGGCCAGATTATATAATTTGAATTATTACAAATGTATATGAAATATGTGTCATTAATTAATAGTCTTTTAACTTTGTTTGTTGTTGACGAAGTAACCTTAAATTTGGTGATGGAAAAGAAGGAAAATATTTAAATTGTTTACATGTATTATACCATAATACAATATGATTATGGTGAATAAATATACTATCGAGACTCATTATATGATTCGAATTATTTCCAATGTACATGGAATATGTGTCATTAATTAATAGTCTTTTAACTTAGTTTATTAGTGATGAAGTAACCTACAATTTGGGGATGGAGAAGAAGAAAAATATTTAAATTGGTTACATCTATTATACCTTAATACAATATGAATATGATGAATAAATATACTATCGAAACTCATTATAAAATTTTAATTAATAGTCTTTTAACTTAGTTTCTTGGTGAAGAAGTAACCTAAAATTTAATGATCAAAAAGAAGAAAAATATTGAAATAGTTTACATCTGTTATATCATGATACCATATGAATATGGGGAAAAAATATACTATCGGGCCTGATTATATAATTTGACGTATTACCAATATATATGAAATATGTGTCATTAATTAATAGTTTTTTTAACTTAGTTTCTTGGTGAAGAAGTAACATAAAATTTGATGATGAAAAAGAAGAAAAATATTTAAATTGGTTACATCTATTATACCTTAATACAATATGAATATGATGAATAAATATATTATCGAGACTCATTATAAAATTTTAATTATTACCAATGTATATGAAATATGTGTCATTAATTAATAGTCTTTTAACTTAGTTTCTTGGGGATGAAGTAACCTAAAATTTGGTGATGGAGAAGAAGAAAAATATTGAAATCGTTTACATCTATGATACCATAATACAATATAAATATGGTGAATAAATATACTATCGAGACTCATCATATAATTTGAATTATTTCCAATGTATATGGAATATGTTTCATTAATTAACAGTCTTTTAACTTAGTTTCTTAGTGATGAAGTAACCTAAAATTTGGTGATGGAAAAGAAGAAAAATATTGAAATCGTTTACATCTATGATACAATAATACAATATGAATATGGTGAATAAATATACTATCGAGACTCATCATATAATTTGAATTATTTTCAATGTATATGGAATATGTTTCATTAATTTATAGTCTTTTAACTTAGTTTCTTAGTGATGAAGTAACCTAAAATTTAGTGATGGAAAAGAAGAAAAATACTGAAATTGTTTACATCTATTATACCATAATACAATATGAATATGGTGAATAAATATACTATGGAGACTCATTATATAATTTGAATTATTTCCAATTTATATGGAATATGTTTCATTAATCAATAGTCTTTTAACTTAGTTTCTTTGTGATGAAGTAACCTAAAATTTGGTGATGGAGAAGAAGAAAAATATTGAAATTGTTTACATCTATTATATCATAATACAATATGAATATGGGGAATAAATATACTATGGAGACTCATTATATAATTTGAATTATTTCCAATTTATATGGAATATGTTTCATTAATCAATAGTCTTTTAACTTAGTTTCTTTGTGATGAAGTAAACTAAAATTTGGTGATGGAGAAGAAGAAAAATATTGAAATTGTTTACATCTATTATATCATAATACAATATGAATATGGTGAATAAATATACTATCGAGACTCATTATATACTTTGAATTATTACCAATGTATATGAAATATGTGTCATTAATTAATAGTCTTTTAACTTAGTTTCTTGGTGATGAAGTAACCTAAAATTTGGTGATGGAGAAGAAGAAAAATATTAAAATGATTTACATCTATGATACCATAATACAATATAAATATGGTGAATAAATATACTATCGAGGCTCAACATATAATTTGAATTATTTCCAATGTATATGGAATATGTTTCATTAATTAATAGTCTTTTAACTTAGTTTCTTAGTGATGAAGTAACCTAAAATTTGGTGATGGAAAAGAAGAAAAATACTGAAATTGTTTACATCTATTATACCATAATACAATATGAATATGGTGAATAAATATTCTATCGAGACTCATTATATAATTGGAATTATTTTCAATGTATATGGAATATGTGCCATTAATTAATAGTCTTTTAACTTAGTTTCTTAGTGATGAAGTAACCTAAAATTTGGTGATGGAGAAGGAGAAAAATACTGAAATTGTTTACATCTATTATACCATAATACAATATAAATATGGTGAATAAATATACTATCGAGACTCATTATATATTTCGAATTATTGCCAATGTACATGGAATATGTGTCATTAATTAATAGTCTTTAAACTTAGTTTCTTAGTGATGAAGTAACCTAAAATTTGGGGATGGAGAAGAAGAAAAATATTTAAATTGGTTACTTCTATTATACCTTAATACAATATGAATATGATGAATAAATATATTATTGAGACTCATTATAAAATTTTAATTATTACCAATGTATATGAAATATGTGTCATTAATTAATAGTCTTTTAACTTAGTTTCTTAGTGATGAAGTAACCTAAAATTTGGTGATGGAAAAGAAGAAAAATACTGAAATTGTTTACATCTATTATACCATAATACAATATGAATATGGTGAATAAATATACTATGGAGACTCATTATATAATTTGAATTAATTCCAATTTATATGGAATATGTTTCATTAATCAATAGTCTTTTAACTTAGTTTCTTTGTGATGAAGTAACCTAAAATTTGGTGATGGAGAAGAAGAAAAATATTGAAATTGTTTACATCTATTATATCATAATACAATATGAATATGGGGAATAAATATACTATGGAGACTCATTATATAATTTGAATTATTTCCAATTTATATGGAATATGTTTCATTAATCAATAGTCTTTTAACTTAGTTTCTTTGTGATGAAGTAAACTAAAATTTGGTGATGGAGAAGAAGAAAAATATTGAAATTGTTTACATCTATTATATCATAATACAATATGAATATGGTGAATAAATATACTATCGAGACTCATTATATACTTTGAATTATTACCAATGTATATGAAATATGTGTCATTAATTAATAGTCTTTTAACTTAGTTTCTTGGTGATGAAGTAACCTAAAATTTGGTGATGGAGAAGAAGAAAAATATTAAAATGATTTACATCTATGATACCATAATACAATATAAATATGGTGAATAAATATACTATCGAGACTCAACATATAATTTGAATTATTTCCAATGTATATGGAATATGTTTCATTAATTAATAGTCTTTTAACTTAGTTTCTTAGTGATGAAGTAACCTAAAATTTGGTGATGGAAAAGAAGAAAAATACTGAAATTGTTTACATCTATTATACCATAATACAATATGAATATGGTGAATAAATATACTATCGAGACTCATTATATAATTTGAATTATTTTCAATGTATATGGAATATGTGCCATTAATTAATAGTCTTTTAACTTAGTTTCTTAGTGATGAAGTAACCTAAAATTTGGTGATGGAGAAGGAGAAAAATACTGAAATTGTATACATCTATTATACCATAATACAATATAAATATGGTGAATAAATATACTATCGAGACTCATTATATATTTCGAATTATTTCCAATGTACATGGAATATGTGTCATTAATTAATAGTCTTTAAACTTAGTTTCTTAGTGATGAAGTAACCTAAAATTTGGGGATGGAGAAGAAGAAAAATATTTAAATTGGTTACATCTATTATACCTTAATACAATATGAATATGATGAATAAATATATTATCGAGACTCATTATAAAATTTTAATTATTACCAATGTATATGAAATATGTGTCATTAATTAATAGTCTTTTAACTTAGTTTCTTGGTGAAGAAGTAACCTAAAATTTGATGATCAAAAAGAAGAAAAATATTGAAATAGTTTACATCTATTATATCATAATACCATATGAATATGGGAAAAAAATATACTATCGGGCCTGATTATATAATTTGACGTATTACTAATATATATGAAATATGTGTCATTAATTAATAGTTTTTTTAACTTAGTTTCTTGGTGAAGAAGTAACATAAAATTTGATGATGAAAAAGAAGAAAAATATTGAAATTGTTTACATCTATTATACCATAATTCAATATGAATATGGTGAATAATATACTATCGAGACTCATTATATACTTTGAAATATTTCCAATGTATATGAAATATGTGTCATTAATTAATAGTCTTTTAACTTAGTTTCTTGGGGATGAAGTAACCTAAAATTTGGTGATGGAGAAGAAGAAAAATATTAAAATCGTTTACATCTATTATACCATAATACAATATGAATATGGTGAATAAATATACTATGGAGACTCATTATATAATTTGAATTATTTCCAATTTATATGAAATATGTTTCATTAATCAATAGTCTTTTAACTTAATTTCTTTGTGATGAAGTAACCTAAAATTTGGTGATGGAGAAGAAGAAAAATATTGAAATTGTTTACATCTATTATATCATAATACAATATGAATATGGGGAATAAATATACGATCGGGCCAGATTATATAATTTGAATTATTACAAATGTATATGACATATGTGTCATTAATTAATAGTCTTTTAACTTTGTTTGTTGGGGACGAAGTAACCTTAAATTTGGTGATGGAAAAGAAGAAAAATATTTAAATTGTTTACATGTATTATACCATAATACAATATGAATATGGTGAATAAATATACGATCGAGACTCATTATATGATTCGAATTATTTCCAATGTACATGGAATATGTGTCATTAATTAATAGTCTTTTAACTTAGTTTCTTAGTGATGAAGTAACCTACAATTTGGGGATGGAGAAGAAGAAAAATATTTAAATTGGTTACATCTATTATACCTTAATACAATATGAATATGATGAATAAATATACTATCGAAACTCATTATAAAATTTTAATTATTACCAATGTATATGAAATATGTGTCATTAATTAATAGTCTTTTAACTTAGTTTCTTGGTGAAGAAGTAACCTAAAATTTAATGATCAAAAAGAAGAAAAATATTGAAGTAGTTTACATCTGTTATATCATGATACCATATGAATATGGGGAAAAAATATACTATCGGGCCTGATTATATAATTTGACGTATTACCAATATATATGAGATATGTGTCATTAATTAATAGTTTTTTTAACTTAGTTTCTTGGTGAAGAAGTAACATAAAATTTGATGATGAAAAAGAAGAAAAATATTGAAATTGTTTACATCTATTATACCATAATTCAATATGAATATTGTGAATAATATACTATCGAGACTCATTATATACTTTGAATTATTTCCAATGTATATGAAATATGTGTCATTAATTAATAGTCTTTTAACTTAGTTTCTTGGGGATGAAGTAACCTAAAATTTGGTGATGGAGAAGAAGAAAAATATTGAAATCGTTTACATCTATGATACCATAATACAATATAAATATGGTGAATAAATATACCATTGAGACTCATCATATAATTTGAATTATTTTCAATGTATATGGAATATGTTTCATTAATTAATAGTCTTTTAACTTAGTTTCTTAGTGATGAAGTAACCTAAAATTTGGGGATGGAGAAGAAGAAAAATATTTAAATTGGTTACATCTATTATACCTTAATACAATATGAATATAATGAATAAATATACTATCGAGACTCATTATAAAATTTTAATTATTACCAATGTATATGAAATATGTGTCATTAATTAATAGTCTTTTAACTTACTTTCTTGGTGAAGAAGTAACCAAAAATTTAATGATCAAAAAGAAGAAAAATATTGAAATAGTTTACATCTGTTATATCATGATACCATATGAATATGGGGAAAAAATATACTATCGGGCCTGATTATATAATTTGACGTATTACCAATATATATGAAATATGTGTCATTAATTAATAGTTTTTTTAACTTAGTTTCTTGATGAAAAAGTAACATAAAATTTGATGATGAAAAAGAAGAAAAATATTGTAATTGTTTACATCTATTATACCATAATTCAATATGAATATGGTGAATAATATACTATCGAGACTCATTATATACTTTGAATTATTTCCAATGTATATGAAATATGTGTCATTAATTAATAGTCTTTTAACTTAGTTTCTTGGGGATGAAGTAACCTAAAATTTGGTGATGGAGAAGAAGAAAAATATTGAAATCGTTTACATCTATGATACCATAATACAATATAAATATGGTGAATAAATATACTATCGAGACTCATCATATAATTTGAATTATTTCCAATGTATATGGAATATGTTTCATTAATTAACAGTCTTTTAACTTAGTTTCTTAGTGATGAAGTAACCTAAAATTTGGTGATGGAAAAGAAGAATAACACTGAAATTATTTACATCTATTATACCATAATACAATATGAATATGGTGAATAAATATACTATGGAGACTCATTATATAATTTGAATTATTTCCAATTTATATGGAATATGTTTCATTAATCAATAGTCTTTTAACTTAGTTTCTTTGTGATGAAGTAACCTATAATTTGGTGATGGAGAAGAAGAAAAATATTGAAATTGTTTACATCTATTATATCATAATACAATATGAATATGGGGAATAAATATACTATGGAGACTCATTATATAATTTGAATTATTTCCAATTTATATGGAATATGTTTCATTAATCAATAATCTTTTAACTTAGTTTCTTTGTGATGAAGTAACCTAAAATTTGGTGATGGAGAAGAAGAAAAATATTGAAATTGTTTACATCTATTATATCATAATACAATATGAATATGGGGAATAAATATACTATCGGGCCAGATTATATAATTTTAATTATTACAAATGTATATGAAATATGTGTCATTAATTAATAGTCTTTTAAGTTTGTTTGTTGGTGACGAAGAAACCTTAAATTTGGTGATGGACAAGAAGAAAAATATTTAAATTGTTTACATCTATTATACCATAATACAATATGAATATGGTGTATAAATATACTATCGAGACTCATTATAAAATTTGAATTATTACCAATGTATATGAAATATGTGTCATTAATTAATAGTCTTTTAACTTAGTTTCTTGGTGAAGAAGTAACCTAAAATTTGATGATGAAAAAGAAGGAATATATTGAAATTTTTTACATCTATTATATTATAATACAATATGAATATGGGGAATAAATATACTATCGGGCCAGATTATATAATTTGAATTATTACAAATGTATATGAAATATGTGTCATTAATTAATAGTCTTTTAACTTTGTTTGTTGGTGATGAAGTAACCTAAAATTTGGTGATGGAGAAGAAGAAAAATATTGAAATCATTTACATATATGATACCATAATACAATATAAATATGGTGAATAAATATACTATCGAGACTCAACATATAATTTGAATTATTTCCTATGTATATGGAATATGTTTCATTAATTAATAGTCTTTTAACTTAGTTTCTCAGTGATGAAGTAACCTAAAATTTGGTGATGGAAAAGAAGAAAATTACTGAAATTGTTTAAATCTATTATACCATAATACAATATGAATATGGTGAATAAATATACTATGGAGACTCATTTTATAATTTGAGTTATTTCCAATTTATATGAAATATGTTTCATTAATCAATAGTCTTTTAACTTAGTTTCTTTGTGATGAAGTAACCTAAAATTTGGTGATGGAGAAGAAGAAAAATATTGAAATTGTTTACATCTATTATATCATAATACAATATGAATATGGGGAATAAATATACGATCGGGCCAGATTATATAATTTGAATTATTACAAATGTATATGAAATATGTGTCATTAATTAATAGTCTTTTAACTTTGTTTGTTGGGGACGAAGTAACCTTAAATTTGGTGATGGAAAAGAAGAAAAATATTTAAATTGTTTACATGTATTATACCATAATACAATATGAATATGGTGAATAAATATACGATCGAGACTCATTATATGATTCGAATTATTTCCAATGTACATGGAATATGTGTCATTAATTAATAGTCTTTTAACTTAGTTTCTTAGTGATGAAGTAACCTACAATTTGGGGATGGAGAAGAAGAAAAATATTTAAATTGGTTACATCTATTATACCTTAATACAATATGAATATGATGAATAAATATACTATCGAAACTCATTATAAAATTTTAATTATTACCAATGTATATGAAATATGTGTCATTAATTAATAGTCTTTTAACTTAGTTTCTTGGTGAAGAAGTAACCTAAAATTTAATGATCAAAAAGAAGAAAAATATTGATATAGTTTACATCTGTTATATCATGATACCATATGAATATGGGGAAAAAATATACTATCGGGCCTGATTATATAATTTGACGTATTACCAATATATATGAAATATGTGTCATTAATTAATAGTTTTTTTAACTTAGTTTCTTGGTGAAGAAGTAACATAAAATTTGATGATGAAAAAGAAGAAAAATATTGAAATTGTTTACATCTATTATACCATAATTCAATATGAATATGGTGAATAATATACTATCGAGACTCATTATATACTTTGAATTATTTCCAATGTATATGAAATATGTGTCATTAATTAATAGTCTTTTAACTTAGTTTCTTGGGGATGAAGTAACCTAAAATTTGGTGATGGAGAAGAAGAAAAATATTGAAATCGTTTACATCTATGATACCATAATACAATATAAATATGGTGAATAAATATACCATTGAGACTCATCATATAATTTGAATTATTTTCAATGTATATGGAATATGTTTCATTAATTAATAGTCTTCTAACTTAGTTTCTTAGTGATGAAGTAACCTAAAATTTGGGGATGGAGAAGAAGAAAAATATTTAAATTGGTTACATCCATTATACCTTAATACAATATGAATATAATGAATAAATATACTATCGAGACTCATTATAAAATTTTAATTATTACCAATGTATATGAAATATGTGTCATTAATTAATAGTCTTTTAACTTAGTTTCTTGGTGAAGAAGTAACCAAAAAGTTAATGATCAAAAAGAAGAAAAATATTGAAATAGTTTACATCTATTATATCATAATACCATATGAATATGGTAAAAAATATACTATCGGGCCTGATTATATAATTTGACGTATTACCAATATATATATGAAATATGTGTCATTAATTAATAGTTTTTTTAACTTAGTTTCTTGGTGAAGAAGTAATATAAAATTTGATGATGAAAAAGAAGAAAAATATTGAAATTGTTTACATCTATTATACCATAATTCAATATGAATATGGTGAATAATATACTATCGAGACTCATTATATACTTTGAATTATTTCCAATGTATATGAAATATGTGTCATTAATTAATAGTCTTTTAACTTAGTTTCTTGGGGATGAAGTAACCTAAAATTTGGTGATGGAGAAGAAGAAAAATATTGAAATCGGTTACATCTATGATACCATAATACAATATAAATATGGTGAATAAATATACTATCGAGACTCATCATATAATTTGAATTATTTACAATGTATATGGAATATGTTTCATTAATTAATAGTCTTTTAACTTAGTTTCTTAGTGATGAAGTAACCTAAAATTTGGTGATGGAAAAGAAGAAAAACATTGAAATTGTTTACATCTATTATACCATAATACAATATGAATATGGTGACTAAATATACTATGGAGACTCATTATATAATTTGAATTATTTCCAATTTATATGGAATATGTTTCATTAATCAATAGTCTTTTAACTTAGTTTCTTTGTGATGAAGTAACCTAAAATTTGGTGATGGAGAAGAAGAAAAATATTGAAATTGTTTACATCTATTATATCAAAATTCAATATGAATATGGGGAATAAATATACTATGGAGACTCATTATATAATTTGAATTATTTCCAATTTATATGGAATATGTTTCATTAATCAATAATCTTTTAACTTAGTTTCTTTGTGATGAAGTAACCTAAAATTTGGTGATGGAGAAGAAGAAAAATATTGAAATTGTTTACATCTATTATATCATAATACAATATGAATATGGGGAATAAATATACTATCGGGCCAGATTATATAATTTTAATTATTACAAATGTATATGAAATATGTGTCATTAATTAATAGTCTTTTAACTTTGTTTGTTGGTGACGAAGTAACCTTAAATTTGGTGATGGAGAAGAAGAAAAATATTTAAATTGTTTACATCTATTATACCATAATACAATATGAATATGGTGTATAAATATACTATCGAGACTCATTATAAAATTTGAATTATTACCAATGTATATGAAATATGTGTCATTAATTAATAGTCTTGTAACTTAGTTTCTTGGTGAAGAAGTAACCTAAAATTTGATGATGAAAAAGAAGAAATATATTGAAATTTTTTACATCTATTATATTATAATACAATATGAATATGTGGAATAAATATACTATCGGGCTAGATTATATCATTTGAATTATTACAAATGTATATGAAATATGTGTCATTAATTAATAGTCTTTTAACTTTGTTTGTTAGTGATGAAGTAACCTAAAATTTGGTGATGGAGAAGAAGAAAAATATTGAAATCATTTACCTCTATGATACCATAATACAATATAAATATGGTGAATAAATATACTATCGAGACTCAACATATAATTTGAGTTATTTCCAATTTATATGAAATATGTTTCATTAATCAATAGTCTTTTAACTTAGTTTCACTACTACGAAAATGGGCTTTCACATCGCTTTTTTTTGCCCTTTAAAAGCGCTTAAAAGCGCTGCCGTAGCCAGCGCTGGCGTAGGCTACGAAAGCGCTTTTTTCTGGCCAAAAGCGCTGTCGTAGGTGGACCTATCCCAGCGCTTTTTCCTTAAAAAGCGCTTTGATAGGGGGGTCTTTCCCAGCGCTTTTTGAAAAGCGCTTTGATAGGTGTGCTATTTAAATTTTTTTTATTTATTTATCAGGCCTTTTACAGCGCTTTTTATGGAAAAAGCGCTTTGATAGGGGGGTCTTTCCCAGCACTTTTTCCATAAAAAGCGCTTTGATAGGGGGTTTCTATTTAATTTTTTTTTTTATTTATCATGGCTTTTACAGCGCTTTATGGAAAAAGCGCTTTGATAGGGGGGTCTTTCACAGCGCTTTTTCCATAAAAAGCGCTTTGATAGGGGGTTTCTATTTAATTTTTTTTTTATTTATCCTGCCTACGAAAGCGCTTTTTAGTCAAAAGCGCTTTCGTAGCTCATACAAATTTTTTAAAGTGAAACCTATAATTTGAGGTTCCCTGTGCGGCCTGTAATTTTTTTTTGGTCCAATAATTTAACCTGTAATTCAATCCTTATAATATTCACAGAAACCGGTATTATATTAACAGAAACCGGTATACCATATAATATTCAATCCTTATCTATATATATGTAACTAAATCATATATAACTAAATTTGTAACCATATATACATTTGTAACCATAACTAAATCACATACAAAGTATCGTGTTAATTTGTAACCATATATATATACATATGTAACTAAATCATATATAATTACATCGAAAATAATGCTCCACCGATACGGTCGTCATCCTGCAAAGTATGAATATGAACAACACGGTAAATTAAACAAACAATATTAAAGGCTCCAACACAATCAAACTAACACGTACAACAATATTTTATTCATACCCATCAGAATAATCTGTTTTCAACATAAAATTGACATATTTCCTCTTTGACTTCTTCCACTTGAACTTTCGTGTACGACATAGTATAGAGGTCATCAAAGTACTACATAAGAAATTATTACTTCAGTATATGCATGATGTTATTAAATGTAGAAATCATACAAAATTATTCTAAGTTATAAATCCATACCGTGCTTGGAATCTCTACTTGATTTTTATGAAGGATTTCTTTCATAAACCTCAAGCAAAAGTATCCGCAATCTACATCGTTATTCTGTAACGGACACTGCATAGAAAAACAGAATATATTTTATACTTGTCGTGTAATTTTATCAAGTAACATTATTATTATAAGCAACTAATTTTGTACCTGCACTTTGATCCAAGTAATATTTGATGATTTACTCCGGGGTACCTGTGCGTCCCTTTGACTACGAAATATTTGTATTGATCTAAGAAAATAAAAACATATATTGATCCAAGTAATATTTGATGATTTACTCCGGGGTACCTGTGCGTCTCCTTACCCTTATTAGCGGGTTTTGTAGGAGGCTAATATTAAAAAATAATTAACTTAACGGTTCAGAATTGACATTTGAAATCTAAATGATTCATATTAACGGTTTTAAACATACCTCATCATCAATGAAAATGAGGTCCAAGGGCCATGCAACAAACGACCCTACTGCGTCTCGCACCGATCTTATATCCAAGGCCACGTCAGGTACCGGTACCAACGCATCGGGATCAATAGGATAATCTACTGATACTCTCAGGTGTCCAGCCGGGATCGGTGTATTATGAATTAAATCTCCCAAAGTGTTGTACACTTTTCCCTTGCCAACAAGGTGATAATCTGATGCCATTACGTATAGTTGGCAAGATGAAATGCCCTAAACCAATATGCATACATATTACTTTTAATTCAATAATAGAAAGAGGTGGAATAAAAATGAGAAACTTGAACAATAGAGATTTATCAATATATTTATAATTACCTCAGGAAATTTATTCTGACGGTTGATACTAGCGTTGTCACTAGTTTCTTTCGCCATTGCCGAATTGCCCTTTTCCCTCATTAATACCTCTTTATCTCTTTCCAATGCATTGACTTTTGCTTGTAATTCCATAAGTACATTCATCACTTCTGCATTGGTAGGATTTCTTTTCCGATGATGCTGGTAGAAAGAGGTTGGAGTCACACCGTGACCTTTACCCCTAACCCGACCGGAATACTCAGGAACATTCAGTGCTTTACTAAGTACGCTCCTCGTATCCTGGTCGTCACCGGTGGACTCCGTTTGTGACAATGTCTCCTGAAAATAATGGAGATAAAAAAATCAATTAAATGGTCATAAAAATTTGATTTAATTATAGACACAATGTTATACTTACGCATTCATCATAAATTCTTAGAACACTTGGATCAACAGCTTGATTCTTGCCCACACGGGCTTCCTTCCACAGCAAATGTGTTGGAAGTGAGGTTTCATCACTTTTCGTCTCCTCTAACTATGCATAGAAACAAACGGTTAGATCGTCAAATACAACACATTTAGACAATTAATAAGAACATATCATTTCTATTTATTACTTACAATTTTTTCCTCTAAGCGCGCATATCCCAAACGCCCTTTTTTGTATGGGTACGCGGGCTTTGATGCTCTCTCACTATTTTTGGCACTCTTTTGCCGGAATTTGTCATCTCTTTGTCTAATAAACTCAGTCCAATCTTCTTGTTTAATGAAAAGATTATACTTTTCTGGCCTTCCGGCCGGGAACTCTTCCAGCCACTTTCCTTTGTCATCCTTAAGATAGGTGTTCGTCAACAGATTTTTCCACCCTCTAAATCTTTTCCCGGCCAACCCAAGTACGAAGCCTTTACGCTCATCTGGAACGTTAAAAGACCGCTGCGTATAAACCATATAAACATATAAGTAATTTAAAAACCATATAAACCATATAAACATATAAGTAGTTTAAAAACCATATACACCATATAAACTTATAAACTTATAAACATATAACCATATAAACCATATAACATACATACCTTAACATCTTCCCAAAACATTTCTTTTCCTTGCTTCAATGCTTCACATTGTTTCGCATTCCATCTAGATATGGAGATTGGCACATGCATACGAACAAGTGTACCAACGTAGCTTGTGAATTTTGAAGCATTAACCCCAACTACTTGATTTGAATGATTCCAATCTACATTATATTTCACTCCCTTATCTCTAGCACGAATGATTTCGCGCATTATGGTGATGCCTCGTGCAACATCATTTGCTGAAGTATCATCCGCTGCATGATTTGTTTCTTGTGAGTTTTCATGATCTTGTTGGTTTCCTGGTGGGTTTTCTTGTTGGTTTCCTTGCGGGTTTTCTTCATTGCTAGCCATTAGACCTGTAACAAAAGTCAAACAAGCACATTAGTACACTACATGAAAATGGATAGTCGAAAAAGATATGAATAGCACTAAAGGAACTCAAAATTGAATAAAATGATAAAAAACCAAACTTGCAAGAAATAAACCTCACCATCAGCTCCGGAAACATTGTTCTACTAATTAAGCACAAGCACATTCGCAATTCAAAACGGTTCAAAAGATATGCCAAAAATTCAAAACATTATTCACATATTACTTACAATATTAGGCTATAATTATAATAATACCTTTTTCACTAACGTCTCTTTCTTTTCTTGGTAGCAATATATTTTACGCTTCTGTTAACAACTCGGATGGTTGGATTGATCCAAATACCCTCATTATGATCATCTCTAGTACAAGGTTCATTCTCATTTTGATCGTTTCTTGTACAAGATTCAATGCCAACGCCAATATCACCTTGATCTCCAATGTTTTCATCAATTACTTTGTTAGACAAAAGCACTATAGACCATTTCGTACTTGTCGGATCATTGACATAGAACACTTGTTTAGCCTGAGAGGCTAGAATAAAAGGTTCATCTTTGTACCCCACCCTATTGAGATCCACTTGCAAAAATCCTGACTTATCCATTCGTACGCCATTATTATTTTCAACCCACTTGCAATCAAATACAGGAATCTGAAACTTCCCGTAATCAAACAACAAAATGCGCTCGATAACCCCAAAATATGACAGATTTGCAAATTTCGGGTTTAAGTCATTCGCACTTGATATGTGCATCGCTTCAGCTACCAAGGTAACACCACTATTCTGCATAGTACTTTTATCATCCTGTTCTTTGGTATAAAATGTGTATCCATTAATTGCGTATGCGCTATAAGAAAACACAATCATACTTGGACCATATGCTAAACATCTCAACCTTTCTGTTACTGAAGCAGGATCCGAACGATACTTTGAATAAATTTGTTCCTTAAACCACGGTATGAAACTTCGATTGTGCTCTCGTACTATCCAATTCTCATTTCTATTCATATTTAAACCTCGAAGAACACCCTTGTGCATTTCAGCATACGGCTCAACCTCAATCTCATTGTGCAGAACATACAAATGCACCTGATCCCGTTCGACCATTGACACTGTCACAACTTTATTTCCAATTAGTCTTTTTCCTTCTTTTTTCTCGATAATATGAGATTTGGGGAGTCCAATTGATTGAACATTTGACAGATATTCAGTGCAAAACTCAACCGCTTCTTCAACAATGTATCGTTCCGCAATACAACCCTCCGGTCGACTTCGGTTTTTCACGTACCCTTTTAAAATTTTCATATAACGTTCAGCAGGGTACATCCATCTCATATAAGCTGGTCCGCACAACTGTGTCTCTTTGACAAGATGAACGACTAGATGAACCATTATGTCAAAAAACGAGGGAGGAAAATACATTTCAAGCTCACATAAAGTAACAACCACCTCTTTTTGCAATGTTGGTAAGATCGCAGGATCGATCACCTAGCTGCAAATTGACTTGAAGAAAAAACACAACTTAGTTATTGCGCTCCTTACTTTTTCTGGCAGAATAGAACGTATACCTATTGGTAGAAAATGTTCCATTATAACATGGCAATCATGAGTCTTTAAACTCTTTAACTTTAGGTCTTTCATTGACACAAGTCTTCTAATATCTGATGAGTAGCCTTCTGGAACTTTAACTTCACTGAGGAACTTACACAATATTTTCTTCTCCTTTCTAGATAGAGTATAAACAGCAGGTGGTAGATATGTGCGTCTTCCTTTCGTCACGGGTGCCAATTCAGTTCTAATTCCCATGTTTAACATGTCCTTCCTTATGTTAATGCCATCCTTAGACTTTCCTTGTATATTGAGTAACGTACCAATAACACTATCAAATACATTTTTTTCAATATGCATAACATCGAGTGTGATCGGTGGATCTGGAACTGACTGTTTAACGCTGGTTCGCGAAATGTCGCGGAAGCAAGAGTCGCCACCGTCTTTTATTTTCTCCAATTGGAAAGGACAAAAGCACAGAAAAATTCCTTTAAAGAGATTGCTCTCGGTTCGGGAGGTAGGTTATAGAAAGGGAAGGTGTTAGCACCCTTTCTATCCATGGTTATCCATGGGCTCTTAGATACTTGCTCAATGTGTTTTCAAAATTTGTTTGCTTGCTTTTCAATGTGGGTTTAAAAAAGTTTCTTTGAAAAATTTCAGTTCGACTCGTACGTCAGAGTGTTTGAAAAAATTGCTTTGAAAGCTTTTGACAAGTGTCAGTGTGAAAAGATGTTTTTGAGTTTGTTTTGAGATTAGAGCAAGTATCCTTGAGAACCTACCTACCCTAAGGAATTCGTCTGTGTAGATGTCCTTAAAAGTAGTGCCATCCCACCATTGAGAGGTAGGTAGCACCACCGTTGGAGGTGTTCGGGTCAATTCGAGTTTTAGGGACGTGGTGATCACCAGAGCAATGGGAAGACACCTTAGAAGCTACCCTCATGCCAGGTTCCCAGATCATGAGGACTTACTAAGACATCCTCTACTCGACGATCACCTTTCGAGGCAAGGCAACAGTGAGGCGTACCCTAGGGGTGGTGTGTGCGAATTGTGTGTCATGTTTCAATTATTTGTCTTGTCATGTTTATTTGTGACCTACGCTTGATTTTAATTAGGGCCATTCATTCTTGCATGCTTTTTAACAGTTATAAAAGTTACGGGAAAATAAATCTACAACTATTACAAATGGCGCGGGTCCACATCGCCAAAATTAAACCGGACCCGATTTAGCGGAAAGTAAATAAAGCAAATTAAATAATAGTGCGAGGAATTTAAATTACAATGCTTTGGGACATGTACATAATTATAATAAGCGATAAAGTAAAATGCGCGAAATTAATAATTAAAAATATGAACATGGGCGTTGGACCCTTTTGTAAGAAATTAAAGTTAATGAGAATTAATTAATTAGAATTAAATGTTTTTGGTATTTTATGTTTTTTAAGATTAAAAAGAAAAAGAATTTATTGAAATTAAAAATAAAATGCTAAACCCTAGTTCTAATGTTTTTTTAAATTTATTGTGAAAATATTGAAATTTGACCTAATTTAAATCTAATTTATTTATGTACAAATTTAATTATAAAAAATAAATAAATAAATAATTATTACTGTGAAAAAAAAGGCAAAATATGAAAAGGAATCAAAATTGCTAATTAACCTAATTCTATATTTTTTTTGGATTCTAACCTAATTAAACTAAATATTTACATGTAATTTATTTATAAAAATAATTAAAATAAATAAATATTATATTTTTTGGCCTTTTCTGTTTTTTTATGTTTTGTAAAAAATAATTACTGGATTAAAACAACAAAATAAATAAAATAATAATTAAAAGGATATGAGGAAAATAAATGAAATTAGCAAACCAGGGTGGGGTGTAGTCCCAAACTGTGAGGTTCAGGCCTAGCAATTCAGGCCCAGTTGATTTTGAATTCGTTGACTTTTCTGGATTTTGTATGGCATGTTGACCAGCACTTATGGTGTTCAGCAATCTTGGCCTTTGATTTGGCTTCGTTAGACATGCGTGTGGTTGGATGGTGATGGTATATCGTACACCTACGTTACTGAAGCGCATAGGATTGGTGAATGAAAAGTAATATGGAATTTGTTCAGACCTGGGATTCGAACCCAGGTCTTGGACTTTGCAATGTAACACCTGTGCCACTGAAGCGTTTGAATTTCAATTAATATACAATGATCAATAAATATTATAAAAGAAAAAGGTTAGTGCCCTTTGAAATGCGCGCGAGATTTTGAATTGGCCTGTCCCCCTATGACACGACATCATCGTCTTCGTCTTCCTGAAACATAAAACACATTGGCCACGGTTTTAACGCGTAGCATTAGGCAAGTTTACAGAAAATAGCGACTAGCACTATGGTGATCATAAATTGATCGCGAGGCTTGTGTCTTCTTCGTCCAGACCTACTGTATTCAATCATGGTATTCATGAGCCCTAATTTTTCCTCTATGCAAAAGCCCTAATTCAGAAAACCTGCAACCCTAAAAATCGCGCATGGTAGAATCACGTATGTAACACAAAAACTCAATTAAACATATCAGTTAGCTTTGAAATCATGTCAGGAATAAGAATTAATCAATGAAATGTCATGAAAATGCATAGAATATAGAATACAATTTTGGAATTTTCATGGAGTTTCTTGAGTTCTGTCCACCGGTTCCTTGCCTTTTGATGAGGGTTATGAATTGGAAAGTGATCAGTGAACCACAAGGAAGCCTTTGGGATGGAAATTAAGGCCTGAATCAACTTGTAACCTTGAAATCAGATTTGTGTTTTATGGAAAAAATTTCAGTTTGCAAAGTGTTCTTGGGGCGCAGCTTAGAGTCCAAGGCAATTAGGTTTGTGATTCTGATCATATAGTGAACATATTAGGTCAACAAAACTTGACAAAATCCAAAGCATTCATTGTTTTACATATTTGATTTTATGAAATCTTTTTTTGAATCTTTTTCATGTATTCTTTGTTCAATCAGCTCAAATCACACCAAAACTTGCCTAATTAAGATGTGCACGAAATCTTGAGCCTAGAATGTGCATAAAAAGATTTTTTAGGTCAAGCTTTATATTTTTCATGTATTAAAATAATTTAAATGAATTAATATTAATATAAATTCAAATAAATAATTAAAAAATGAGAAAATACTTCCCTTTGGGCCTAATGGTCGTGCATAGGCTTGGCATGAAGAAACTTGGAAGAAAAATGGGCCCATTTGCATTTTTAGATCATTTGAAGTAAAGTTGTCTTTCAAAAATTTCCAAAAATTTCCCAACTTCCACAAGGCATCACTTGCTCAAGTTTTAATATTTTCACATGTTCTTGGCCATTTTGGAAAGGTCTTTGAGTCCTCTAACCAATGCCTTTGGTCCCATGTCATTTTGATTTACCAATCTCAAGTTATGGCCTTTTACTTAAAGTCCCTTTTTGTTGACTTTTGAAAATGACCTATAATGTTGAAATTGATAACTTTTTGTGAGAGCATTTCTTGGACTTGGAATATGAAGATGAGTTGTAGGAAATGTCTTTCTCTTCAAAATGAGCTTTGGATGGAATTTTTCTGATAATCCATGTGAAAGTTATGCCCTGGTCAATTTCAGTTGACTTTTTTCAGCTGTCCAAATATAGTAACTTTTGCATCTTGATGATTTCTGAGCCAAACTTTGAGAATCATGATCAAGCATTGATCAAATGATGTTTGTGGCTTCAAAATGACATGTTGACCAAAAATTTGAACTTTTGACTGTCAAATGACCATTTTGCCCCCATAGTTGACTGTAGTGCAATCTAGGGTTTTGACTGTGCAATTTTGAGCTGAATGCCTTGAAACTTGACATGAGGATGCTTGACCACATTTGTAAGCATATGAGACTTGATTGGGCATTTGAAAACTTCCAATTCTTGTTCAGAACACAAACCCTAGTTTTGACTGTATAGGAGACAGTTGAACTGCATAACCCTTGGGGAATTTTGTGACCTTGACTTGACAAACCTTGGAGAATATGGGAGGGAAAATTTTGGGGTGCAACAGTTGCCCCTGTTCAATCTTATTAGACCTGAGGATGCAGATTGGCTGACGTGCCTTTCGTAATCCGAGGGTAGAAGATGATTGAACACTAAAGTGCCCAGAAATTTGCGCTCACATAGTGGCAGTGATGATGGGGGAATGGGCTTATAGATGCCATTTAGAGGTTGCTGGATAGGGTGATGGGCTTATAGATGCCATCTGGATGTTGATTGCGTAAGATATTCCTTAGCGAGAACCTGCTTACCTGCAAAAGAAAAATGAGTACCTGACACGTTGCAGGAGCTGATTTTAGATGCTTGGTATAGATGTGTCCTGACTGGTTACAGGAGCTGAGTCTGGAGCTTCAAACGCTGATGAATGAACCAGGGATGGTTACTACCTTAGCATGGATGGTAAGAGACCCTTGGACGATTACTACTTCAACAACGCTCGTTGAGAAAAATCTTGGGTGTCTTCTACTGGGATAAGAATCAGGGAGATCTTAGGGTCGATCTGACTGAACCAGAGGAGGCCTTTGACTGGATAAGCATCAGGAAAATCTTAGGGTCGATTTAACTGAACCGGTCTAGGTCTTGAAACATCTTCAACTGGATAAGCATCAGGGAGATCTTAGGGTCGATCTGACTGAACCAGAGAAGGCCTTTGACTGGATAAGCATCAGGAAAATCTTAGGGTCGATTTAACTGAACCGGTCTAGGTCTTGAAATGTGATTGAGACTTTAAACTGCATCTTTCCTGAAAGGTAAAAGTCAGTCATATGTAATGCATGATATGGATCAAGCAATGATGTTCTCAACATAAAGGAGACTTGTATGATGCAGTGCGTTATGCATGCTATGATGACGTATGTGAAGTTTTATGTATGTTTTCGTCTAGGGAAGTGAATCCTTGACGGGTGCCGGGAAGTTGTATCCTGGGCTGACGTTGAAGAATAGATTTTGCTTCCGCTGGGGATGATAACTGCAAGAATACCGGTAGGAGAAGATGACTCTGTTGCGGAATAAACTTGGCAAATGAAGAGTCTGCGGGGAGAAAAGATACTCTAGCGATCATGCTGGGAAGCGGTACTCTGTGGGGATAGAGATGCTTTGCTGGACGTTGATGACTTGCTGAGGATACCCTTGTTATTGGAAGTGCTGACAGACTTCGCTGGGGTAAGAAGACTTCGTTGACGACGCTCTTTCCGTGGCTTTTGGCCGAGGATAACCCAGTTATATCCTGTTAAGGAAATAACTCTTTGAATAAAGCCGGACGACGCGTTCGTGCTCTGCGAGGGGTAAGCTTCCAGAATCTACTGGGGATAAGCTTACTGCTTGGGGATATGAATTCCAACTTTCCTGGGGAAACTGGATTGGACTTCTGGGGAAGTTTTGAACTGTAATGCTGTAGGTTGAAAGAGGGAACCTATGTAGGGTGGCCTGCTGATGAGCTCGTGTAAAACCGCATCTGAAATGGAGAAGGAACCTGGGTAGGGTTACTTTGATGATGAGTTCGTGTAAAACTGCGTTCTTGGAAAGGGAGAACCTGTGTAGGGTGTCCGGGTGACGAGTCCATGTAAAACTGCATCTTGAATAGGGGAACCGGTGTAGGGTTGCTTGGTGAGGTAAGTTCATGTAAAACTTCTTGATGAACCGGGGTGAGGTTATCTTGAAATAAATCCATGTAAGATTTCTGGAGGAACCGGGGTTAGGTTGCCTTGGGGTAAATCCATGTGAGTTTTCTTGACGAACCGGGGTAAGGTTGCTGGAGACGAGTCCATATGAGATTTCTGGGAGAACCGAGGTTAGGTTACCTTGAGATAGATCCGTATGAGATTTCTTGACGAACCGGGGTGAGGTTGCTTGACGAGTTTGTGTAAAAACTTTTTGATGAACCGGGGTTAGGTCATCTCGAGCTAAATCCATGTAAGACTTCTGGAGGAACCGGGGTTAGGTTACCTGGATAAGTTTGTGTAAAAACTTCTTGATGAACCGGGGTTAGGTCATCTTGAGATAGGTCCATGTGAGACTCTTGGAGGAACCGAGGTTAGGCTATTTGGATAAGTTCGTGTCAAAACTTCTTGATGAACCGGGGTTAGGTCATCTTGAGATAGGCCTATGTGAGACTTCAGGAGGAACCGGGGTTAGGTTACTTGGATAAGTTCGTGTAAAAACTTCTTGATGAACCGGGGTTAGGTTACTTAGATAAGTTTGTGTAAAATCTTTTTGATGAACCGGGGTTAGGTTACTTGGATAAGTTCGTGTAAAAACTTCTTGATGAACCGGGGTTAGGTTACTTAGATAAGTTTGTGTAAAAACTTTTTGATGAACCGGGGTTAGGTCATCTTGAACTAAATCCATGTAAGACTTCTGGAGGAACCGGGGTTAGGTTACCTGGATAAGTTTGTGTAAAAACTTCTGGATGAACCGGGGTAAGGTTGCTTATGGAGGGTGAGTCGGTGTATGACTTTATCTGAAGGTTGAGAGGAAACCGGTGTTGGGTCGCATGATTTTGATTAAGTGGATGATTGTCCTGTTTGGTCTCGGACGTTAACCCACGATCTGGAGTTTGTAGGGGTAGATGGTAATCATTCTTATATTGATCTTTCCGTTGTAATTTGGTTGGCAGGGTAGTTGGATTGCCTGGATAACTCATTACTGCCCCTGCTTCGGAGGTGAGGGAAGAGGATACCTGTGTGGGTGGTCGACAAATCTTCGGGTAGGCAAGTGACGAGATACCGGAACATAGTTGTACGCTTTGATCCCTAACTTTTGCCTGGACCGCCCTTTCGGGTTTTCAGTCCACCAGGATACCCATTTTTGCCCAAGCCGCCTTTTCAGGTTTTCGACTTGCCGGGTGTACATGTTTTTTTTCATTTCATCCCTTCATTTTGCCCGAACCCTTTTGGTTCGCCGGGAAGCCCTTGTTTTTGCCTAGGTGTGTCAACCTAGCGGGTTTTTGATTACGCGTAGTATTTTTCGACTATGTCCACGCTCTCAGGATGTAGGGAATTGCCCCTGTTGGAAATATTTTGCCATGCCCCAGGTAATGGGCAATGCTCCTACTGTGCCCCTTGATTGGAGGTACTTCTGTTCACAAGGTGTTCATCGTGCGAAATTCCCTGTTGTTCAAACAAATAATCATATGCAAACAAGGTTATTTTAAGAATGCAAAAGTCTATGTCTGTCTTGAATTTGAAAATGCATTTTTTGTAATACAGTGCGATGTCCACTCAATATTTTACAGCAAACCTTCAGGAGTCAGGATACCTTCGTAACAGTATGCTTTCGAACTAACCCATGCTTCAGCTAGGACTTTTAAGGGTTATATCGTGGCCTGGTTCACGGTTTAAGAAACAAAGGATAAAGGCTCAAAGTATTTGTACCCACCCGCTCTTCGTGATGTTCTCCAAACCTAAACTCAGTTGATCATACGCTAGACCTTGTTTGAGTCTTTGTTCTGATGTTCCAATGATGGTTCAGATGTTGACAATTTATTTTGAATAGGCGGCCATCTCCTTTTTTGTTGAGGGTTTGTAGAACCTCTTTCTTTTTTATTTTTGTTATACCTTTCTTTTTTTTGCCTGAACTGTTTCCTTTTTTTGGAATTACAGTCAGCGGGATGCCCCAGTTTTGTAAGTCTCCTTCATGGGTTTTGACTTAATGGGTTTTTTTTTATTTTGAGAGATATAATGACTGCCTGTCCTTCTTGATTATTCGGAACCATCATTGTCTTTTTTCGTAAGGATCTCTTTGGTGCCATTCGTTATGCACTTGGATCAATTGAGAGAACTACCCTGCCCCAGGTTATGATTAAGGGTTTTAAATTTCGAAAAGAAAAACTCCTACTTCTTTGGCTCAGAGGGGTTGACGAGGGATTATCTTCCTTATTACTCCAGTGTTTAGGAATTGAAACAATGCCTGTACCTCATCAGCGGGGTTTGTTCAAAAGCATACTGTAGATTGTGGTATCGTTTTCGTCATCCTCCCTCAAGAGGTTTAGAATTTTCAATTAAGAGTTGACCATTGCAAAAATATGGAAGCAGTTTTAAGAATAGTAAACATAATTAGATCAAGACAGACATGTGTAATGCATTCATGAAATAAAGAGTTTAACATAATAATTGTTTATCTGAACAAGAAAGAAAAAATACAACTTGAATTCAAATGAACAAAAAATTCTCAATCCTAGCCATGTTTTGGCAATGGAGCATTGATCACGTTGGGAGTCTCAGCAGGCTCGAACTCGATCTCTTTGGCATCGATCATGTTCTGAATTTTGTACTTTAGTGCCCAACAGTCCTCAGTATCGTGCCCCGGGCTATCGGAATGATAAGCGCATCTGGCTTCTGGATTGTAGCTAGGAGAGGAGGTCTTAGGATTGGCAGGAGGGTTGATCACTGCAATCAGGTTCATCTTCAACATATGTTGCAGTGCTTGCGACCATGGCATGTTAATGTTGGTGAACTGCCTTTTAGGCCCGTCCGGCCTTTGCTGGTTTCCCCTCTGTGGTTGGCGGCGTGGTGCAGAACCAGAGATCATGACTGCCCCTGCATGTTGATCACGGCGACCCTTTTGACTGTATGCAGCATTAGATTCCTTCTTTCCCGTGTAATGCTTTTTATGAATATCAGAAGGTGTGGCCTCTTGAATTTTCCCGCTCTTGATACCAGCTTCAATTCTTTCGCCGGTCAGGATGAGGTCGGTAAATCCAACAGATGAGTTACCAATGAGGTGGTTGAAGAATGGTCCGGATAGGGTCCCCAAGAACATATCAACGAGTTCCCGGTCCGTCAATGGAGGCTGTACCCTTCCAGCAAGGTCTCTCCATTTCTGTGCGTACTCTTTGAAACCTTCGCCTGCACCTATAGACATTCCCTGAAGCTGAGTGCGTGTGGGAGCAAGGTCGGCATTGTACTGGTAATGCTTGTAGAAAGCAGTGGCTAAGTCTTCCCAGGTACGGATGTTGGCTCCATTCAATTGATAAAACCACTCGAGCTGAGTCCCTGAAAGACTCTCTTGGAAAAAGTGGATCCATAAATTTTTGTCAGCTGTATAGGGCTGGATCCTCCTTGTGTAAGCCCTGAGATGTAACTTAGGACAGGATGCCCCATCGTACTTTGCAAAGGCAGGTGCCTTAAACTTGTGCGGGATCACTACCCCAGAAGACAGACCTAGATCCTCAAAGTCCAGGCCAGGAACTTTTTGTATCTCTATAGCACTGAGCCGGTCTTCCAACTGTTTGTACTTATCCTCAGCCGGAGGGTATTGTTCGTCGTTGAAATCTGTCTCGTTGTCGGAGACCACTGGACTAGGCACCTCTCTCTCATGGTGACTGCTTTCCCTCACAGATGGAGTTGTCCTCTCAGTTTCGACTTGCGGTGTACTCCCAGATCTGCGTCTAGGGCTGAACAAGACAGTCCTCTTCTTCTTCTTTTCCTTCTTCAAGAGCAGAGCCTTCAGATCTTGCTGCCCCTGGGTCAAGTTCATGATTAGCCCTTGGAATTGGGCATTCTGAGCCTGGAGGGCCTTGATAGACTGCTCAGCTGATGATTCAGGATTCATGACGATCGGCTGAAATAAACAGCGAAGAAGGTAAGTAACCTGCTGAGAAAGGGTACCTGTCATGCAATGATATGTATGACATGCATGCAATGATTTCAAGGACCTCGCGGGGTAAACAGAGAAACTTGTTAGAGTTGAAAGCCGGTAACTTGATTGAAGGTACTTCATGTTGTTGAGAGTCCTTCTTCAAGGGTCAAAGGCTCACCATGTCCAGTGGGTCATAGCCCCTGACAACCTTGGCTAGAGGAAAATAAATCCTCTCTGCCCCTGGCTGGGATAGTTGATTCACCATGACCTGCATCACAAGCCCTTGAGATCCTTGAAATGGGTTAAGATGTATGCAATGGTATGATGTTATGGTATGCATGGGATGATGTCAGTAACCCTGTTATGAGTCCTAATTAAGGACTGAAACAAAACCTGCAAGAAACAAATGTTAGGTCACAAGCATGCAGGTAGTCAAGTACTAAGGCACACAAGTCACACAAGAGAGAGCCCTTAGGTTTAGGCCAGCATGGGGTCTAGGTAGTACCCTCTTGAAGTTGGTGGGTTCAACCTGTCCTAATCAAAGTAACCGGGTTCTAAGGTTCCCAATATCACGGGATTGCTTTCATTGTTCATCGTTTCGATTTAGCCACTGAACTGGCGACCGAAATATTCCAGGAAAGCAACCCTCAATTGGGTGTAGTATCGAGTATCAACCAACCTCGGACTGCACCAAAGTCAGTTATCTCACTACCCTAAAGAGGCCAAGATGGTTCAATTAAGGTTCCTAAGGTCTGTTGATGCTTCATGACACCACATGGAGGCCCCGTACTCTCCTTGATTGACTCAAGGGTTACCGGTACACACCAAAGTGCCACATCAACGTAGCAGACTGCTTCAACCATGTCGGTATACCCCGCACAGTTCCCTCACAGCCTTGTTGCTACTTTCTAAGAAGGTATCCCCCAGATCCGGGTTAGGATCTATAGAACTCCCAAGCAACCCACAATAATAAAGCAAGCAAAGAAGACAATTGAAAACACAATGATCTTAATCCTAAGGTACACCTCACTTTATATAACGTCCCCAGCAGAGTCGCCAATTCTGTGATCGGTGGATCTGGAACTGACTGTTTAACGCTGGTTCGCGAAATGTCGCGGAAGCAAGAGTCGCCACCGTCTTTTATTTTCTCCAATTGGAAAGGACAAAAGCACAGAAAAATTCCTTTAAAGAGATTGCTCTCGGTTCGGGAGGTAGGTTATAGAAAGGGAAGGTGTTAGCACCCTTTCTATCCATGGTTATCCATGGGCTCTTAGATACTTGCTCAATGTGTTTTCAAAATTTGTTTGCTTGCTTTTCAATGTGGGTTTAAAAAAGTTTCTTTGAAAAATTTCAGTTCGACTCGTACGTCAGAGTGTTTGAAAAAATTGCTTTGAAAGCTTTTGACAAGTGTCAGTGTGAAAAGATGTTTTTGAGTTTGTTTTGAGATTAGAGCAAGTATCCTTGAGAACCTACCTACCCTAAGGAATTCGTCTGTGTAGATGTCCTTAAAAGTAGTGCCATCCCACCATTGAGAGGTAGGTAGCACCACCGTTGGAGGTGTTCGGGTCAATTCGAGTTTTAGGGACGTGGTGATCACCAGAGCAATGGGAAGACACCTTAGAAGCTACCCTCATGCCAGGTTCCCGGATCATGAGGACTTACTAAGACATCCTCTACTCGACGATCACCTTTCGAGGCAAGGCAACAGTGAGGCGTACCCTAGGGGTGGTGTGTGCGAATTGTGTGTCATGTTTCAATTATTTGTCTTGTCATGTTTATTTGTGACCTACGCTTGATTTTAATTAGGGCCATTCATTCTTGCATGCTTTTTAACAGTTATAAAAGTTACGGGAAAATAAATCTACAACTATTACAAATGGCGCGGGTCCACATCGCCAAAATTAAACCGGACCCGATTTAGCGGAAAGTAAATAAAGCAAATTAAATAATAGTGCGAGGAATTTAAATTACAATGCTTTGGGACATGTACATAATTATAATAAGCGATAAAGTAAAATGCGCGAAATTAATAATTAAAAATATGAACATGGGCGTTGGACCCTTTTGTAAGAAATTAAAGTTAATGAGAATTAATTAATTAGAATTAAATGTTTTTGGTATTTTATGTTTTTTAAGATTAAAAAGAAAAAGAATTTATTGAAATTAAAAATAAAATGCTAAACCCTAGTTCTAATGTTTTTTTAAATTTATTGTGAAAATATTGAAATTTGACCTAATTTAAATCTAATTTATTTATGTACAAATTTAATTATAAAAAATAAATAAATAAATAATTATTACTGTGAAAAAAAAGGCAAAATATGAAAAGGAATCAAAATTGCTAATTAACCTAATTCTATATTTTTTTTGGATTCTAACCTAATTAAACTAAATATTTACATGTAATTTATTTATAAAAATAATTAAAATAAATAAATATTATATTTTTTGGCCTTTTCTGTTTTTTTATGTTTTGTAAAAAATAATTACTGGATTAAAACAACAAAATAAATAAAATAATAATTAAAAGGATATGAGGAAAATAAATGAAATTAGCAAACCAGGGTGGGGTGTAGTCCCAAACTGTGAGGTTCAGGCCTAGCAATTCAGGCCCAGTTGATTTTGAATTCGTTGACTTTTCTGGATTTTGTATGGCATGTTGACCAGCACTTATGGTGTTCAGCAATCTTGGCCTTTGATTTGGCTTCGTTAGACATGCGTGTGGTTGGATGGTGATGGTATATCGTACGCCTACGTTACTGAAGCGCATAGGATTGGTGAATGAAAAGTAATATGGAATTTGTTCAGACCTGGGATTCGAACCCAGGTCTTGGACTTTGCAATGTAACACCTGTGCCACTGAAGCGTTTGAATTTCAATTAATATACAATGATCAATAAATATTATAAAAGAAAAAGGTTAGTGCCCTTTGAAATGCGCGCGAGATTTTGAATTGGCCTGTCCCCCTATGATACGACATCATCGTCTTCGTCTTCCTGAAACATAAAACACATTGGCCACGGTTTTAACGCGTAGCATTAGGCAAGTTTACAGAAAATAGCGACTAGCGCTATGGTGATCATAAATTGATCGCGAGGCTTGTGTCTTCTTCGTCCAGACCTACTGTATTCAATCATGGTATTCATGAGCCCTAATTTTTCCTCTATGCAAAAGCCCTAATTCAGAAAACCTGCAACCCTAAAAATCGCGCATGGTAGAATCACGTATGTAACACAAAAACTCAATTAAACATATCAGTTAGCTTTGAAATCATGTCAGGAATAAGAATTAATCAATGAAATGTCATGAAAATGCATAGAATATAGAATACGATTTTGGAATTTTCATGGAGTTTCTTGAGTTCTGTCCACCGGTTCCTTGCCTTTTGATGAGGGTTATGAATTGGAAAGTGATCAGTGAACCACAAGGAAGCCTTTGGGATGGAAATTAAGGCCTGAATCAACTTGTAACCTTGAAATCAGATTTGTGTTTTATGGAAAAAATTTCAGTTTGCAAAGTGTTCTTGGGGCGCAGCTTAGAGTCCAAGGCAATTAGGTTTGTGATTCTGATCATATAGTGAACATATTAGGTCAACAAAACTTGACAAAATCCAAAGCATTCATTGTTTTACATATTTGATTTTATGAAATCTTTTTTTGAATCTTTTTCATGTATTCTTTGTTCAATCAGCTCAAATCACACCAAAACTTGCCTAATTAAGATGTGCACGAAATCTTGAGCCTAGAATGTGCATAAAAAGATTTTTTAGGTCAAGCTTTATATTTTTCATGTATTAAAATAATTTAAATGAATTAATATTAATATAAATTCAAATAAATAATTAAAAAATGAGAAAATACTTCCCTTTGGGCCTAATGGTCGTGCATAGGCTTGGCATGAAGAAACTTGGAAGAAAAATGGGCCCATTTGCATTTTTAGATCATTTGAAGTAAAGTTGTCTTTCAAAAATTTCCAAAAATTTCCCAACTTCCACAAGGCATAACTGGCTCAATTTTTAAGCTTTTCACATGTTCTTGGACATTTTGGAAAGGTCTTTGAGTCCTCTAACCAATGCATTTGGTCCCATGTCATTTTGATTTACCAATCTCAAGTTATGGCCTTTGACTTAAAGTACCTTTTTGTTGACTTTCGAAAATGACCTATAATGTTGAAATTGATAACTTTTTGTGAGAGCATTTCTTGGACTTGGAATATGAAGATGAGTTGTAGGAAATGTCTTTCTCTTCAAAATGAGCTTTGGATGGAATTTTTCTGATAATCCATGTGAAAGTTATGCCCTGGTCAATTTCAGTTGACTTTTTTCAGCTGTCCAAATATAGTAACTTTTGCATCTTGATGATTTCTGAGCCAAACTTTGAGAATCATGATCAAGCATTGATCAAATGATGTTTGTGGCTTCAAAATGACATGTTGATCAAAAATTTGAACTTTTGACTGTCAAATGACCATTTTGCCCCCATAGTTGACTGTAGTGCAATCTAGGGTTTTGATTGTGCAATTTTGAGCTGAATGCCTTGAAACTTGACATGAGGATGCTTGACCACATTTGTAAGCATATGAGACTTGATTGGGCATTTGAAAACTTCCAATTCTTGTTCAGAACACAAACCCTAGTTTTGACTGTATAGGAGACAGTTGAACTGCATAACCCTTGGGGAATTTTGTGACCTTGACTTGACAAACCTTGGAGAATATGGGAGGGCAAATTTTGGGGTGCAACATCGAGGAAATGTCTTACGTACAACGACTTCCAATATGGAAGTTCAAAAAAAATCGACCTCTTCTTCCACCCACTCGTGACAAGTCTATGTGCAAAAGGCTTGCCAAACTCAGTACTCACATCTTTCACCTTTTCAAAAATCTGATCACCTGTCAACATATGTGGAGCTCTACCGTGTTCTGCCTCTCCATTGAATGCCTTTCTCCACCCACGATAGTGATGATTAGAATTTAAGAATCTACGATGACCGAGAAAAACATTCTTCTGACAAAAGTTCAATCGCATCGTATCGGTTTCATCTTCACAAACAGGACACGCTTTTTGACCCTTAATGCTGTACCCTGATAGATTTCCGTACGCCGGAAAATCATTAATTGTTCCAAACAACATCGCCCTCAAGTTGAAACTTTCTTTCCTATACCCATCGTAAACCTCCACACCGGTCTCCCACAAAAACTTCAAATCTTCGACTAAGGGTGCCAAGTACACGTCTATGTCATTCCCTGGTTGTTTGGGCCCAGAAATTAACATAGATAGCATCATGTACTTACGCTTCATACATAGCCACGGAGGTAGGTTATATATCATAAGAATCACAGGCCAGGTGCTATGCGAGATACTTTGAATACCATGCGGGTTCATTCCATCAGTAGACAACGACAAGCGAAGATTTCTTGCTTCTTTTCCAAATTCAGGATAATCAATATCAACTTTCGTCCACTGTGGTGAGTCTGCCGGATGTCGCAACTTCCCATCAATAATTCTTTCATCTGCATGCCAAGTCAAGTGTCTTGAATCGGTCTCACTACGATACATGCGCCTAAATCTCGGAATTATAGGAAAATACCATAACACCTTTTCCGGAGACAACTTTTCCTTATATCGAGGGGCACCGCATTTAGGACACTCATTTAACACTGCGTACTCGTTTCGAAATAAAACGCAATCTTTTGGACATGCATGTATCTTTTCATAGCTCATGCCAATAGAGGACAACATCTTTTTGGCCTCATACGTTCGATTGGGAAGAACATTATCCTCTGGTAGCATTTCTTTCACGAGGGCTAATAACTGTGTGAAACTTTTATCCGACCATCCGTTGTCCGCCTTTAAGTTGTACAACTTTAACACCGCAGACAATCTTGTGAATTTTGTACAACCATCATACAACGGTTTCTCTGCATCGCTTACCAACCTCTCGAACATTTTGGGACAATCCTCAAGATCTTCTTCAAGCGCTTCTGCAATCTCTTCGACTCGATCATAATCGTATGCGTCTGCGAAATCCTCATTTGAAGCATACGTCGTATTATAACTCGATTCAACATTCCCGCTACTTTTCTCACCATGCAAATTCCAACATGCATAACTTCTATCAATTCCATGCATCAGTAAATGCGATTCCAACTGAACCGCGTCAACCCGTCTCCCATAACAGCATCTCAAGCAAGGACATATCATTCCATTGGGTTCTCTGGCGTGCGCAATGGCAAACTTAACGAATTCTGATACCCCATCCTCATACTCTTTCGACAATCAATTGGCAGTCATCCATTTTTTATCCATGGTTTGACTATAGCAACTAATTAGTCACGCAACTATAGCAAAATAATAATTAATTACCTGTAAAGAAATTCAACATATCAGGTAATCAAATTCATAGTTATTCTTGCCTCACCTTAAGCATGTGCTAAACAACTCATAACTAATTACTAACTAGTGAAGTCGGATATAAACAAAAACACAACCGCAGCTCATGAATTCCACTCAACTATAATCATTAGAAATTCACACTGAGCCGGAAAATAAAAGTAAAAACAATCAGTTATTCAAGTCAGTTCAAGAATAGGATAGAAACCTTTGAAAATGTTGAGAGCGTCCCGCGTACACTACGATCAAGGACAATTCGAATTTCTTCAATCGGAGAAAGTTTCACAGCTTTTTCCTACCACAATCGATATTAAATCGTTGAACTATCCGCTGCATGATTTGAATGTAAACAACGTGTTAAACTTAGGAGTAACTAAAAACAAAACATTTTCATTGACAATATAGATCACATTCCCTTATTTGTTTCCACCATACTAGTGAATCAAATGACGAATGGCAGCAACGCAAGGTTCTTTCAGCCACCTTTTTGTCCAACTGTTGTATAAGAAAAGTATGTTAATTAATTGGAATGTAAGCTTACTAGATAGATTTCTGTACATGTTGAAGAAGTTACCTCTAGTTCGTTTGCAATTATATCAACATCTGCTGCATTTATCTTAACAGCAGCTAATTCTTTCTCCCTGTGATTCAATCAAAATTCATACTAAGGTTCAGAGAGAGAAGAAAAACAAATCATAAATGCAGGATAAATGAGAGTGACAATGGAGCTTTCAATACCCATATGACACACATAGAACACGTGTCTGATAATTCAGACAAGTTTTCTTTTAAAAGTTGTGTTTTTCTTTTGCTCGACACACTTTATACATTTTCTAGACAAAAATCACGCACGATCAAAAGGTATAAACATGTATCGAAGCAATGTTATCAATGAAGAATTAAAGACGTTCATTTTGATTAGAATATTTTTAACTCTTTTGATATTAGATGAATAAACGAAACTCAAATACTATGACATATATAGCCGTGTCAGTGTCCTAGATTTTTGACATATCGGTGTAGGAGTGTCCGTGTCCGTGTCGCGGTGTTCGTGTTGGAGTGTCCGTGTCCAAGTCACGGTGTCCGTGTCGGAGTCTGTGCTAAAAAAACCAAAACAATGGCATAAACAAAACCATATATGACCAAGACCCTTCTATGTTACCCAAAGGAACTACTTTCCCCTGAAAATACTTACGAATGGTATTTTTCATTGCACTTCCTGAATTTTAAAGCCATTTTACTTGAGGTTTAGGTCAGGCTAGTGATGGTGAATTAAATTGTTTGGGTAATTTGTAGAATCATAGGTTTGAAGCTATATGTCACAAATTCTACCAAAAAGACATGAGCATTTGAACTTGACACCTTAGACCCATATATTAAAACTTTATCAATATAAGGAGCAAACCAGATAAAAATAATCATATTCACTCATCACCGCAGTTCATCGAAATACTTTTCTAACATCCTTGGCCAAAATAAACTACCACGTACAAGGATTACTCAGATGAAAACTGTCCAATATTAAGAAGACATTACCTTTGTCTCTCACAATTCTTCGTGAAATTTCATTTAGAATCTCAGCAACTTGTGAGTCATTTAATGCAGAAGCTCTTCTTAGCTGAATTAAATCAGCTACAACATCAGGATTGAATGGTTTCTCGTTCAGAGCATATCGAATATATTTGCGCAAAATTTCTTCCAAGCCAAAACCTGTCTGGATATGAACTTGTTGTTACATAAAATCAATGACACATGCAGAAGAAGTCAAAAGCATGGGAAGCCAGCAAACAGAAAATGAATATTCATGAGATTTTGCCAGCCAGCAAAATGAAAGCTAAGAACTACTTTCTTGATCTAGACAGATGGAATGATCCTATATTAGAAAAACACTGTAAAGATCATTTTCATTAAAGAAACATTTGCACAGAATAAACATGTCATGATTAGGAATCGAAACATATACACATCAACAACAAAAGTTTCACATAAGGTTAGTACTTATGGTCTTATAGTGGAATCATTGTTCTTACTATGTAAAACTAAGACACATTAACAATAATAACAAAACCGAAATAAATAGGAGCAAATACACAGCCTTATAGATTACCATGTAAAATAAAACAGTGTCTCTAATGCATATGATAATCAATCAAGTATGTCAAGTTACCCTCATATGATAGGCTATGATAATCAATCAAGTATGTCAAGTTACCCTCATCTGATAGGCACTCATGCACAAGAACATACAAAAAAAAAAGTTATCATTATTTAAAAATTAAAACTATAAATCAGTTCATGACTGAACCCTGAGTGGAATATCAGAAAAGGAGAAGTAACAAATGATTCAATTCAGTGTTCTGAATATGAGATTCACTATATGTAGTTACAGATAGTGTTATGACTATAATGATAGAGTAATATTTTACCTTATTGTGGCGACGACGACGAGGAAGGAACGAACGGCGGCGACGACGACTGAAGAGGAAGGAACGAACGGCGGCGACGGCAGAAATGAGGAAGCTTAAGACGAACGAAGAAATGAAGAAGATCTGAACGAAAGAAATGAAGAAGACTAAAGAACAGATTTAGGGATTTTTAATTTTATTATAAAAACAACCTACGAAAGCGCTTTTAAAAGCGCTTTCGTATGCCCCCCGTATGAGAGCGCTTCTGAGGTAAAAAGCGCTTTCGTAGGTCCCCCTTTCAAAGCGCTTTTCAAAAGCGCTTTTATAGGGCCACCTATAAGAGCGCTTTTCAAAAGCGCTTTCGTAGGTTAGATATTTCAAATACCTATGAAAGCGCTTCCTGAAAAGCGCTTTCGTAGGGAACCCTATGCCAGCGCTTTTTAAAAAGCGCCTTCGTAGGTTTCCCTTTTTTTTAATTTTGTTTTTTGTGAAGGCTATGGCAGCGCTTTTTCAATAAGCGCTTTAGTAGAGGCGCTGCAAAAAGCAGTTTTTGGCGTAGTGTTTCTTTGTGATGAAGTAACCTAAAATTTGGTGATGGAGAAGAAGAAAAATATTGAAATTGTTTACATCTATTATATCATAATACAATATGAATATGGGGAATAAATATACTATCGGGCCAGATTATATAATTTGAATTATTACAAATGTATATGAAATATGTGTCATTAATTAATAGTCTTTTAACTTTGTTTGTTGGTGATGAAGTAACCTTAAATTTGGTGATGGAAAAGAAGAAAAATATTTAAATTGTTTACATTTATTATACCATAATACAATATGAATATGGTGAATAAATATACTATCGAGACTCATTATATGATTCGAATTATTTCCAATGTACATGGAATATGTGTCATTAATTAATAGTCTTTTAACTTAGTTTCTTAGTGATGAAGTAACCTAAAATTTGGGGATGGAGAAGAAGAAAAATATTTAAATTGGTTACATATATTATACCTTAATACAATATGAATATGATGAATAAATATACTATCGAGACTCATTATAAAATTTTAATTATTACCAATGTATATGAAATATGTGTCATTAATTAATAGTCTTTTAACTTAGTTTCTTGGTGAAGAAGTAACCTAAAATTTAATGATCAAAAAGAAGAAAAATATTGAAATAGTTTACATCTGTTATATCATGATACCATATGAATATGGGAAAAAAATATACTATCGGGCCTGATTATATAATTTGACGTATTACCAATATATATGAAATATGTGTCATTAATTAATAGTTTTTTTAACTTAGTTTCTTGGTGAAGAAGTAACATAAAATTTGATGATGAAAAAGAAGAAAAATATTGAAATTGTTTACATCTATTATACCATAATTCAATATGAATATGGTGAATAATATACTATCGAGACTCATTATATACTTTGAATTGTTTCCAATGTATATGAAATATGTGTCATTAATTAATAGTCTTTTAACTTAGTTTCTTGGTGATGAAGTAACCTAAAATTTGGTAATGGAGAAGAAGAAAAATATTGAAATCTTTTACATCTATGATACCATAATACAATATAAATATGGTGAATAAATATACTATCGAGACTCATCATATAATTTGAATTATTTCCAATATATATGGAATATGTTTCATTAATTAATAGTCTTTTAACTTAGTTTCTTAGTGATGAAGTAACCTAAAATTTGGTGATGGAAAAGAAGAAAAATACTGAAATTGTTTACATCTATTATACCATAATACAATATGAATATGGTGAATAAATATACTATCGAGACTCATTATATAATTTGAATTATTTCCAATGTATATGGAATATGTGCTATTAATTAAGAGTCTTTTAACTTAGTTTCTTAGTGATGAAGTAACCTAAAATTTGGTGATGGAGAAGAAGAAAAATACTGAAATTGTTTACATCTATTATACCATAATACAATATGAATATGGTGAATAAATATACTATGGATACTCATTATATAATTTGAATTATTTCCAATTTATATGGAATATGTTTCATTAATCAATAGTCTTTTAACTTAGTTTCTTTGTGATGAAGTAACCTAAAATTTGGTGATGGAGAAGAAGAAAAATATTGAAATTGTTTACATCTATTATACCATAATACAATATGAATATGGTGAATAAATATACTATCGAGACTCATTATAAAATTTGAATTATTACCAATGTATATTAAATTTGTGTCATTAATTAATAGTCTTTTAACTTAGTTTCTTGGTGAAGAAGTAACCTAAAATTTGATGATGAAAAAGAAGAAATATATTGAAATTATTTACAGCTATTATACCATAATACAATATGAATATGGTGAATAAATATACTATCGGGCCTGATTATATAATTTGACGTATTACCAATATATATGAAATATGTGTCATTAATTAATAGTTTTTTTAACTTAGGTTCTTGGTGAAGAAGTAACATAAAATTTGATGATGAAAAAGAAGAAAAATATTGAAATTGTTTACAGCTATTATACCATAATTCAATATGAATATGGTGAATAATATACTATCGAGATTCATTATATACTTTGAATTATTTCCAATGTATATGAAATATGTGTCATTAATTAATAGTCTTTTAACTTAGTTTCTTGGTGATGAAGTAACCTAAAATTTGGTGATGGAGAAGAAGAAAAATATTGAAATCGTTTACATCTATGATACCATAATACAATATAAATATGGTGAATAAATATACTATCGAGACTCATCATATAATTTGAATTATTTGCAATGTATATGGAATATGTTTCATTAATTAATAGTCTTTTAACTTAGTTTCTTAGTGATGAAGTAACCTAAAATTTGGTGATGGAAAAGAAGAAAAATTCTGAAATTGTTTACATCTATTATACCGTAATACAATATGAATATGGTGAATAAATATACTATCGAGACTCATTATATAATTTGAATTATTTTCGATGTATATGGAATATGTGCCATTAATTAATAGTCTTTTAACTTAGTTTCTTAGTGATGAAGTAACCTAAAATTTGGTGAAGGAGAAGAAGAAAATTACTGAAATTGTTTACATCTATTATACCATAATACAACATGAATATGGTGAATAAATATACTATCGAGACTAATTATATAATTCGAATTATTTCCAATGTACATGGAATATGTGTAATTAATTAATAGTCTTTTAACTTAGTTTCTTAGTGATGAAGTAACCTATAATTTGGGGATGGAGAAGAAGAAAAATATTTAAATTGGTTACATCTATTATACCATAATACAATATGAATATGATGAATAAATATACTATCGAGACTCATTATAAATTTGAATAATTACCAATGTATATGAAAAATGTGTCATTAATTAATAGTCTTTTAACTTAGTTTCTTGGTGATAAAGTAACCTAAAATTTGGTGATGGAGAAAAAGAAAAATATTGAAATCAATTACATCTTTGATATCATAATACAATATGAATATGGTGAATATATATACTATCGAGACTCATTATATAATTTGAATTATTTCCAATGTACATGGAATATATGTCATTAAATAATAGTCTTTTAACTTATTTTCTTAGTGATGAAGTATCCTAAATTTTAGTGATGGAGAAGAAGAAAAATATTGAAATTGTTTCCATCTATTATACCATAATACCATTTTAATATGATGAACAAATATACTATCGAGACTCATTATATAATTTGAATTATTACTAATTTATATGGAATATGTGTCATTAATTAATAGTCTTTTAACTTAGTTTCTTAGTGATGAAGTAACTTAAAATTTGGTGATGGAGAAGAAGAAAAATACTGAAATTGTGTACATCTATTATACCATAATACAATATGAATATGGTGAATAAATATACTATAGAGACTCATTATATAATTTGAATTATTTCCAATTTATATGGAATATGTTTCATTAATCAATACTCTTTTAACTTAGTTTCTTAGTGATGAAGTAACCTAAAATTTTGTGATGGAGAAGAAGAAAAATACTGAAATTGTTTACATCTATTATACCATAATACAATATGAATATGGTGAATAAATATACTATGGAGACTCATTATATAATTTGAATTATTTCCAATTTTATATGGAATATGTTTCATTAATCAATAGTCTTTTAACTTAGTTTCTTTGTGATGATATAACCTAAAATTTGGTGATGGAGAAGAAGAAAAATATTGAAATTGTTTACATCTATTATATCATAATACAATATGAATATGGGGAATAAATATACTATCGGGCCAGATTATATAATTTGAATTATTACAAAATGTATATGAAATATGTGTCATTAATTAATAGTCTTTTAACTTTGTTTGTTGGTGACGAAGTAACCTTAAATTTGGTGATGGAGAAGAAAAAAAATATTTAAATTGTTTACATCTATTATACCATAATATAATATGAATATGGTGAATAAATATACTATCGAGACTCATTATAAAGTTTGAATTATTACCAATGTATATGAAATTTGTGTCATTAATTAATAGTCTTTTAACTTAGTTTCTTGGTGAAGAAGTAACCTAAAATATGATGATGAAAAAGAAGAAATATATTGAAATTGTTTACATCTATTATACCATAATACAATATGAATATGTTGAATAAATATACTATCGAGACTCATTATATACTTTGAATTATTACCAATATATATGAAATATGTGTCATTAATTAATAGTCTTTTAACTTAGTTTCTTGGTGATGAAGTAACCTAAAATTTGGTGATGGAGAAGAAAAAAATATTGAAATCATTTACATCTATGATACCATAATACAATATAAATATGGTGAATAAATATACTATCGAGACTCAACATATAATTTGAATTATCTACAACGTATATGGAATATGTTTCATTAATTAATAGTCTTTTAACTTAGTTTCTTAGTGATGAAGTAACCTAAAATTTGGTGATGGAAAAGAAGAAAAATACTGAAATTGTTAACATCTATTATACCATAATACAATATGAATATGGTGAATAAATATACTATCGAGACTCTTTATATAATTTGAATTATTTTCAATGTATATGGAATATGTGCCATTAATTAATAGTCTTTTAACTTAGTTTCTTAGTGATGAAGTAACCTAAAATTTGGTTAAGGAGAAGAAGAAAATTACTGAAATTGTTTACATCTATTATACCATAATACAATATAAATATGGTGAATAAATATACTATCGAGACTCAACATATAATTTGAATTATCTACAACGTATATGGAATATGTTTCATTAATTAATGGTCTTTTAACTTAGTTTCTTAGTGATGAAGTAACCTAAAATTTGGTGATGGAAAAGAAGAAAAATACTGAAATTGTTTACATCTATTATACCATAATACAATATGAATATGGTGAATAAATATATTATCGAGACTCATTATATAATTCGAATTATTTCCAATGTATATGGAATATGTGTCATTAATTAATAGTCTTTTAACTTAGTTTCTTAGTGATGAAGTAACCTAAAATTTGGTGATGGAGAAGAAGAAAAATATTTAAATTGGTTACATCTATTATACCATAATACAATATGAATATGATGAATAAATATACTATCGATACTCATTATAAAATTTTAATTATTACCAATGTATATGAAATATGTGTCATTAATTAATAGTCTTTTAACTTAGTTTCTTGGTGATGAAGTAACCTAAAATTTTGTGATGGAGAAGAAGAAAAATATTGAAATTGTTTACATCTATTATATCATAATACCATATGAATATGGGAAATATATATACTATCGAGACTCATTATATAATTTGAATTATTTCCAATGTACATGGAATATGTGTCATTAAATAATAGTCTTTTAACTTATTTTCTTAGTGATGAAGTATCCTAAATTTTAGTGATGGAGAAAAAGAAAAATATTGAAATTGTTTTCATCTATTATACCATAATACAATTTTAATATGATGAACAAATATACTATCGAGACTCATTATATAATTTGAATTATTACTAATTTATATGGAATATGTGTCATTAATTAATAGTCTTTTAACTTAGTTTCTTAGTGATGAAGTAACCTAAAATTTGGTGATGGAGAAGAAGAAAAATACTGAAATTGTTTACATCTATTATACCATAATACAAAATGAATATGGTGAATAAATATACTACGGAAACTCATTATATAATTTGAATTATTTCCAATTTATATGGAATATGTTTCATTAATCAATAGTCTTTTAACTTAGTTTCTTTGTGATGAAGTAACCTAAAATTTGGTGATGGAGAAGAAGAAAAATATTGAAATTGTGTACATCTATTATACCATAATACAATATGAATATGGGGAATAAATATACTATCGGGCCAGATTATATAATTTGAATTATTACAAAATGTATATGAAATATGTGTCATTAATTAATAGTCTTTTAACTTTGTTTTTGGTGACGAAGTAACCTTAAATTTGGTGATGGAGAAGAAGAAAAATATTTAAATTGTTTACATCTATTATACCATAATATAATATGAATATGGTGAATAAATATACTATCGAGACTCATTATAAAATTTGAATTATTACCAATGTATATGAAATTTGTGTCATTAATTAATAGTCTTTTAACTTAGTTTCTTGGTGAAGAAGTAACCTAAAATTTGATGATGAAAAAGATGAAATATATTGAAATTGTTTACATCTATTATACCATAATACAATATGAATATGGTGAATAAATATACTATCGAGACTCATTATATACTTTGAATTATTACCAATGTATATGAAATATGTGTCATTAATTAATAGTCTTTTAACTTAGTTTCTTGGTGATGAAGTAACCTAAAATTTGGTGATGGAGAAGAAAAAAATATTGAAATCATTTACATCTATGATACCATAATACAATATAAATATGGTGAATAAATATACTATCGAGACTCAACATATAATTTGAATTATCTCCAACGTATATGGAATATGTTTCATTAATTAATAGTCTTTTAACTTAGTTTCTTAGTGATGAAGTAACCTAAAATTTGGTGATGGAAAAGAAGAAAAATACTGAAATTGTTTACATCTATTATACTATAATACAATATGAATATGGTGAATAAATATACTATCGAGACTCATTATATAATTTGAATTATTTTCAATGCATATAGAATATGTGCCATTAATTAATAGTCTTTTAACTTACTTTCTTAGTGATGAGGTAACCTAAAATTTGGTGAAGGAGAAGAAGAAAATTACTGAAATTGTTTACATCTATTATACCATAATACAATATAAATATGGTGAATAAATATACTATCGAGACTCATTATATAATTCGAATTATTTCCAATGTACATGGAATATGTGTCATTAATTAATAGTCTTTTAACTTAGTTTCTTGGTCAAGAAGTAACCTAAAATTTGATGATGAAAAAGAAGAAAAATATTGAAATTGTTTACATCTATTATATCATAATACCATATGAATATGGGAAAAAAGTATACTATCGGGCCTGATTATATAATTTGACGTATTACCAATATATATGAAATATGTGTCATTAAGTAATAGTTTTTTAAACTTAGTTTCTTGGTGAAGAAGTAACATAAAATTTTATGATGAAAAAGAAGAAAAATATTGAAAATGTTTACATCTATTATACCATAATTCAATATGAATATGGTGAATTATATACTATCCAGACTCATTATATACTTTGAATTATTTCCAATGTATATGAAATATGTGTCATTAATTAATAGTCTTTTAACTTAGTTTCTTGGTGATGAAGTAACCTGAAATATGGTGATGGAGAAGAAGAAAAATACTGAAATTATTTACATCTATGATACCATAATACAATATAAATATGGTGAATAAATATACTATCGAGACTCATCATATAATTTGAATTATTTCCAATGTATATGGAATATGTTTCAATAATTAATAGTCTTTTAACTTAGTTTCTTAGTGATGAAGTAACCTAAAATTTGGTGATGGAAAAGAAGAAAAATACTGAAATTGTTTACATCTATTATACCATAATACAATATGAATATGGTGAATAAATATACTATGGAGACTCATTATATAATTTGAATTATTTCCAATTTATATGGAATATGTTTCATTAATCAATAGTCTTTTAACTTAGTTTCTTTGTGATGAAGTAACCTAAAATTTGGTGATGGAGAAGAAGAAAAATATTGAAATTGTTTACATCTATTATATCATAATACAATATGAATATGGGGAATAAATATACTATCGGGCCAGATTATATAATTTGAATTATTACAAATGTATATGAAATATGTGTCATTAATTAATAGTCTTTTAACTTTGTTTGTTGGTTACGAAGTAACCTTAAATTTGGTGATGGAGAAGAAGAAAAATATTTAAATTGTTTACATCTATTATACCATAATACAATATGAAAATGGTGAATAAATATACAATCGAGACTCAATATAAAATTTGAATTATTACCAATGTATATGAAATTTGTGTCATTAATTAACAGTCTTTTAACTTAGTTTCTTGGTAAAGAAGTAACCTAAAATTTGATGATGAATAAAAAAGAAATATATTGAAATTGTTTACATCTATTATACCATAATACAATATGAATATGGTGAATAAATATACTATCGAGACTCATTATATACTTTGAATTATTACCAATGTATATGAAATATGTGTCATTAATTAATAGACTTTTAACTTAGTTTCTTGGTGACGATGTAACCTAAAATTTGGTGATGGAGAAGAAGAAAAATATTGAAATCATTGACATCTATGATACCATATTACAATATGAATATGGTGAATAAATATACTAACGAGACTCATTATAGAATTTGAATTATTACCAATGTATATGAAATTTGTGTCATTAATTAATAGTCTTTTAACTTAGATTCTTGGTGAAGAAGTAACCTAAAATTGGATGATGAAAAAGAAGAAATATATTGAAATAGTTTACATCTATTATACCATAATACAATATGAATATGGTGAATAAATATACTATCGAGACTCATTATATACTTTGAATTATTACCAATGTATATGAAATAAGTGTCATTAATTAATAGTCTTTTAACTTAGTTTCTTAGTGATGAAGTAACCTAAAATTTGGTGATGGAAAAGAAGAAAAATACTGAAATTGTTTACATCTATTATACCATAATACAATATGAATATGGTGAATAAATATACTATCGAGACTCATTATATAATTTGAATTATTTTCAATGTATATGGAATATGTGCCATTAATTAATAGTCTTTTAACTTAGTTTCTTAGTGATGAAGTAACCTAAAATTTGGTGAAGGAGAAGAAGAAAAATATTTAAATTGGTTACATCTATTATACCATAATACAATATGAATATGATGAATAAATATACTATCGAGACTCATTATAAAATTTTAATTATTACCAATGTATATGAATTATGTGTCCTTAATTAATAGTCTTTTAACTTAGTTTCTTGGTGAAGAAGTAACCTAAAATTTGATGATGAAAAAGAAGAAAAATATTGAAATTGTTTACATCTATTATATCATAATACCATATGAATATGGGGAAAAAATATACTATCGGGCCTGATTATATAATTTGACGTATTACCAATATATATGAAATATGTGTCATTAATTAATAGTTTTTTTAACTTAGTTTCTTGGTGAAGAAGTAACATAAAATTTGATGATGAAAAAGAAGAAAAATATTGAAATTGTTTACATCTATTATACCATAATTCAATATGAATATGGTGAATAATATACTATCGAGACTCATTATATACTTTGAATTATTTCCAATGTATATGGAATATGTTTCATTAATTAATAGTCTTTTAACTTTGTTTCTTAGTGATAAAGTAACCTAAAATTTGGTGATGGAAAAGAAGAAAAATACTGAAATTGTTTACATCTATTATACCATAATACAATATGAATATGGTGAATAAATATACTATCGAAACTCATTATATAATTTGAATTATTTCCAATGTATATGGAATATGTGCCATTAATTAATAGTCTTTTAACTTAGTTTCTTAGTGATGAAGTAACCTAAAATTTTGTGATGGAGAAGAAGAAAAATACTGAAAGTGTTTACATCTATTATACCATAATACAATATGAATATGGTGAATAAATATACTATCGAGATTCATTATATAATTCGAATTATTTCCAATGTACATGGAATATGTGTCATTAATTAATAGTCTTTTAACTTAGTTTCTTAGTGATGAAGTAACCTAAAATTTGGTGATGGAGAAGAAGAAAAATATTTAAATTGGTCACATCTATTATACCATAATACAATATGAATATGATGAATAAATATACTATCGAGACTCATTATAAAATTTTAATTATTACCAATGTATATGAAATATGTGTCATTAATTAATAGTCTTTTAACTTAGTTTCTTGGTGAAGAAGTAACCTAAAATTTGATGATGAAAAAGAAGAAAAATATTGAAATTGTTTACATCTATTATATCATAATACCATATGAATATAGGGAAAAAATATATTATCGGGCCTAATTATATAATTTGACGTTTTACCAATATATATGAAATATGTGTCATTAATTAATAGTTTTTTTTAACTTAGTTTCTTGGTGAAGAAGTAACATAAAATTTGATGATGAAAAAGAAGCAAAATATTGAAATTGCTTACATCTATTATACCATAATTCAATATGAATATGGTGAATAATATACTATCGAGACTCATTATATACTTTGAATTATTTCCAATGTATATGAAATATGTGTCATTAATTAATAGTCTTTTAACTTAGTTTCTTGGTGATGAAGTAACCAAAAATTTGGTGATGGAAAAGAAGAAAAATATTGAAATCATTTACATCTATGATACCATAATACAATATAAATATGGTGAATAAATATACTATCGAGACTCATCATATAATTTGAATTATTTCCAATGTATATGGAATATGTTTCATTAATTAATAGTCTTTTAACTTAGTTTCTTAGTGATGAAGTAACCTAAAATTTGGTGATGGAAAAGAAGAAAAATACTGAAATTGTTTACATCTATTATACCATAATACAATATGAATATGGTGAATAAATATACTATCGAGACTCATTATATAATTTGAATTATTTCCAATGTATATGGAATATGTGCCATTAATTAATAGTCTTTTAACTTAGTTTCTTAGTGATGAAGTAACCTAAAATTTGGTGATGGAGAAGAAGAAAAATACTGAAATTGTTTACATCTATTATACCATAATACAATATGAATATGGTGAATAAATATACTATGGAGACTTATTATATAATTTGAATTATTTCCAATTTATATGGAATATGTTTCATTAATCAATAGTCTTTTAACTTAGTTTCTTTGTGATGAAGTAACCTAAAATTTGGTGATGGAGAAGAAGAAAAATATTGAAATTGTTTACATCTATTATATCATAATACAATATGAATATGGGGAATAAATATACTATCGGGCCAAATTATATAATTAGAATTATTACAAATGTATATGAAATATGTGTCATTAATTAATAGTGTTTTAACTTTGTTTGTTGGTGACGAAGTAACCTTAAATTTGGTGATGGAGAAGAAGATAAATATTTAAATTGTTTACATCTATTATACCATAATACAATATGAATATGATGAATAAATATACTATCGAGACTCATTATAAAATTTGAATTATTACCAATGTATATGAAATTTGTGTCATTAATTAATAGTCTTTTAACTTAGATTCTTGGTGAAGAAGTAACCTAAAATTTGATGATGAAAAAAAAAATATATTGAAATTGTTTACATCTATTATACCATAATACAATATGAATATGGAGAATAAATATACTATCGAGACTCATTATATACTTTGAATTATTACCAATGTATATGAAATATGTGTCATTAATTAATAGTCTTTTAACTTAGTTTCTGGGTGAAGAAGTAACCTAAAATTTGATGGTGAAAAAGAAGAAAAATATTGAAATTGTTTACATCTATTATATCATAATACCATATGAATATGGGAAAAAAATATACTATCGAACCTGATTATATAATTTGACGTATTACCATTATATATGAAATATGTGTCATTAATTAATAGTTTTTTTAACTTAGTTTCTTGGTGAAGAAGTAACATAAAATTTGATGATGAAAAATATTGAAATTGTTTACATCTATTATACCATAATTCAATATGAATATGGTGAATAATATACTATCGAGACTCATTATATACTTTGAATTATTTCCAATGTATATGAAATATGTGTCATTAATTAATAGTCTTTTAACTTAGTTTCTTGGTGATGAAGTAACCTAAAATTTGGTGATGGAGAAGAAGAAACATATTGAAATCATTTACATCTATGATACCATAATACAATATAAATATGGTGAATAAATATACTATCGAGACTCATCATATAATTTGAATTATTTCCAATGTATATGGAATATGTTTCATTAATTAATAGTCTTTTAACTTAGTTTCTTAGTTATGAAGTAACCTAAAATTTGGTGATGGAAAAGAAGAAAAATACTGAAATTGTTTACATCTATTATACCATAACACAATATGAATATGGTGAATAAATATACTACCGAGACTCATTATATAATTTGAATTATTTCCAATGTATATGGAATATGTGCCATTATTTAATAGTCTTTTAACTTAGTTTCTTAGTGATGAAGTAACCTAAAATTTGGTGATGAAGAATTAGAAAAATACTAAAATTGTTTACATCTATTATACCATAATACAATATGAATATGGTGAATAAATATACTATCGAGACTCAACATAAAATTTGAATTATTACCAATGTATATGAAATTTGTGTCATTAATTAATAGTCTTTTAACTTAGATTCTTGGTGAAGAAGTAACCTAAAATTTGGTGAAGGAGAAGAAGAAAAATACTGAAATTGTTTACATCTATTATACCATAATACAATATGAATATGGTGAATAAATATACTATCGAGACTCATTATATAATTCGAATTATTTCCAATGTACATGGAATATGTGTCATTAGTTAATAGTCTTTTAACTTAGTTTCTTAGTGATTAAGTAACCTAAAATTTGGTGATGGAGAAGAAGAAAAATATTTAAATTGGTTACATCCATTATACCATAATACAATATGAATATGATGAATAAATATACTATCGAGACTCATTATATAATTTTAATTATTTCTAATTTATATGGAATATGTTTCATTAATTAATAGTCTTTTAACTTAGTTTCTTAGTGATGAAGTATCCTAAAATTTGGTGATGGAGAAGAAGAAAAATATTAAAATTATTTACATCTATTATATCATAATACAATATAAATATGGGGAATAAATATACTATCGGACTAGATTATATAATTTGAATTATTTCCAATGTATCTGGAATATGTGTCATTAATTAATAGTCTTTTAACTTCGTTTCTGGGTGAAGAAGTAACCTAAAATTTGGTGATGGAGAAGAAGAAAAATACTGAAATTGTTTACATCTATAATACCATAATACAATATGAATATGGTGAATAAATATATTATTGAGACTCATTATATAATTTGAATTATTACCAATGTATATGAAATATGTGTCATTAATTAATAGTCTTTTAACTTAGTTTCCTGGTGAAGAAGTAACCTGATATTTGATGATGAAAAAGAAGAAAAATATTGAAAATGTTTACATCTATTATACCAAAATTCAATATGAATATGGTGAATAAATATACTATCGAGACTCATTATATACTTTGAATTGTTTCTAATGTATATGAAGTATGTGTCATTAATTAATAGTCTTTTAACTTAATTTCTTGGTGATGAAGTAACCTAAAATTTGGTGATGGAGAAGAAGAAAATTATTGAAATCGTTTACATCTATGATACCATAATACAATATGAATATACTGAATAAATATACTATCGAGACTCATTATATAATTTGAATTATTTCCAATGTACATGGAATATGTGTCAATAATTAATAGTCTTTTAACTTAGTTTCTTAGTGATGAAGTAACCTAAAATTTTGTGATGGAGAAGAAGAAAAATATTGAAATTGTTTATATCTATTATACCATAATACAATATGAATATGATGAATAAATATACTATCGAGACTCATTATATAATTTGAATTATTACCAATGTATATGAAATATGTGTCATTAATTAATAGTCTTTTAACTAAGTTTCTTGGTGAAGAAGTAACCTAAAATTTGATGATGAAAAAGAAGAAAAATATTGAAATTGTTTACATCTATTATATCATAATACCATATGAATATGGGGAAAAAATATACTATCGGGCCTGATTATATAATTTGACGTATTATCAATATATATGAAATATGTGTCATTAATTAATAGTTTTTTTAACTTAGTTTCTTGGTGAAGAAGTAACATAAAATTTGATGATGAAAAAGAAGAAAAATATTGAAATTGTTTACCTCTATTATACCATAATTCAGTATGAATATGGTGAATAATATATTATCGAGACTCATTATATACTTTGAATTATTTCCAATGTATATGAAATATGTGTCATTAATTAATAGTCTTTTAACTTAGTTTCTTGGTGATGAAGTAACCTAAAGTTTGGTGATGGAGAAGAAGAAAAATATTGAAATCATTTACATCTATGATACCATTATACAATAAAAATATGGTGAATAAATATACTATCGAGACTCATCATATAATTTGAATTATTTCCAATGTATATGGAATATGTTTTATTAATTAATAGTCTTTTAACTTAGTTTATTAGTGATAAAGTAACCTAAAATTTGGTGATGGAAAAGAAGAAAAATACTGAAATTGTTTACATCTATTATACCATAATACAATATGAATATGGTGAATAAATATACTATCGAGACTCATTATATAATTTGAATTATTTCCAATGTATATGGAATATGTGTCATTAATTAATAGTCTTTTAACTTAGTTTCTTAGTGATGAAGTAACCTAAAATTTGGGGATGGAGAAGAAGAAAAATATTGAAATTGGTCACATCTATTATACCATAATACAATATGAATATGATGAATAAATATACTATCGAGACTCGTTATAAAATTTTAATTATTACCAGTGTATATGAAATATGTGTCATTAATTAATAGTCTTTTAACTTAGTTTCATGGTGATGAAGTAAACTAAAATTTGGTGATGGAGAAGAAGAAAAATATTGAAATCATTTACATCTATGATACCATAATACAATATAAATATGGTGAATAAATATACTATCGAGACTCAACATATAATTTGAATTATTTCCAATGTATATGGAATATGTTTCATTAATTAATAGTCTTTTAACTTAGTTTCTTAGTGATGAAGTAACCTAAAATTTGGTGAAGGAGAAGAAGAAAAATACTGAAATTGTTTACATCTATTATACCATAATACAATATGAATATGGTGAATAAATATACTATCGAGACTCATTATATAATTCGAATTATTTCCAATGTACATGGAATATGTGTCATTAGTTAATAGTCTTTTAACTTAGTTTCTTAGTGATTAAGTAACCTAAAATTTGGTGATGGAGAAGAAGAAAAATATTTAAATTGGTTACATCCATTATACCATAATACAATATGAATATGATGAATAAATATACTATCGAGACTCATTATATAATTTTAATTATTTCTAATTTATATGGAATATGTTTCATTAATTAATAGTCTTTTAACCTAGTTTCTTAGTGATGAAGTATCCTAAAATTTGGTGATGGAGAAGAAGAAAAATATTAAAATTATTTACATCTATTATATCATAATACAATATAAATATGGGGAATAAATATACTATCGGACTAGATTATATAATTTGAATTATTTCCAATGTATCTGGAATATGTGTCATTAATTAATAGTCTTTTAACTTCGTTTCTGGGTGAAGAAGTAACCTAAAATTTGGTGATGGAGAAGAAGAAAAATACTGAAATTGTTTACATCTATAATACCATAATACAATATGAATATGGTGAATAAATATATTATTGAGACTCATTATATAATTTGAATTATTACCAATGTATATGAAATATGTGTCATTAATTAATAGTCTTTTAACTTAGTTTCCTGGTGAAGAAGTAACCTGATATTTGATGATGAAAAAGAAGAAAAATATTGAAAATGTTTACATCTATTATACCATAATTCAATATGAATATGGTGAATAAATATACTATCGAGACTCATTATATACTTTGAATTGTTTCTAATGTATATGAAGTATGTGTCATTAATTAATAGTCTTTTAACTTAATTTCTTGGTGATGAAGTAACCTAAAATTTGGTGATGGAGAAGAAGAAAATTATTGAAATCGTTTACATCTATGATACCATAATACAATATGAATATACTGAATAAATATACTATCGAGACTCATTATATAATTTGAATTATTTCCAATGTACATGGAATATGTGTCAATAATTAATAGTCTTTTAACTTAGTTTCTTAGTGATGAAGTAACCTAAAATTTGGTGATGGAGAAGAAGAAAAATATTGAAATTGTTTATATCTATTATACCATAATACAATATGAATATGATGAATAAATATACTATCGAGACTCCTTATATAATTTGAATTATTACCAATGTATATGAAATATGTGTCATTAATTAATAGTCTTTTAACTTAGTTTCTTGGTGAAGAAGTAACCTAAAATTTGATGATGAAAAAGAAGAAAAATATTGAAATTGTTTACATCTATTATATCATAATACCATATGAATATGGGGAAAAAATATACTATCGGGCCTGATTATATAATTTGACGTATTATCAATATATATGAAATATGTGTCATTAATTAATAGTTTTTTTAACTTAGTTTCTTGGTGAAGAAGTAACATAAAATTTGATGATGAAAAAGAAGAAAAATATTGAAATTGTTTACCTCTATTATACCATAATTCAGTATGAATATGGTGAATAATATATTATCGAGACTCATTATATACTTTGAATTATTTCCAATGTATATGAAATATGTGTCATTAATTAATAGTCTTTTAACTTAGTTTCTTGGTGATGAAGTAACCTAAAGTTTGGTGATGGAGAAGAAGAAAAATATTGAAATCATTTACATCTATGATACCATTATACAATATAAATATGGTGAATAAATATACTATCGAGACTCATCATATAATTTGAATTATTTCCAATGTATATGGAATATGTTTTATTAATTAATAGTCTTTTAACTTAGTTTATTAGTGATAAAGTAACCTAAAATTTGGTGATGGAAAAGAAGAAAAATACTGAAATTGTTTACATCTATTATACCATAATACAATATGAATATGGTGAATAAATATACTATTGAGACTCATTATATAATTTGAATTATTTCCAATGTATATGGAATATGTGCCATTAATTAATAGTCTTTTAACTTAGTTTCTTTGTGATGAAGTAACCTAAAATTTTGTGATGGAGAAGAAGAAAAATACTGAAATTGTTTACATCTATTATACCATAATACAATATGAATATGGTGAATAAATATACTATCGAGACTCATTATATAATTTGAGTTATTTTCAATGTATATGGAATATGTGCCATTAATTAATAGTCTTTTAACTTAGTTTCTTAGTGATGAAGTAACCTAAAATTTGGTGAAGGAGAAGAAGAAAAATACTGAAATTGTTTACATCTATTATACCATAATACAATATGAATATGGTGAATAAATATACTGTCGAGACTCATTATATAATTAGAATTATTTCCAATGTACATGGAATATGTGTCATTAATTAATAGTCTTTTAACTTAGTTTCTTAGTGATGAAGTAACCTAAAATTTGGTGATGGAGAAGAAGAAAAATATTTAAATTGGTTACATCTATTATACCATAATACAATATGAATATGATGAATAAATATACTATCGAGACTCATTATAAAATTTTAATAAATACCAATGTATATTAAATATGTGTCATTAATTAATAGTCTTTTAACTTAGTTTCTTGGTGAAGAAGTAACCAAAAATTCGATGATGAAAAAGAAGAAAAATATTGAAATTGTTTACATCTATTATATCATAATACCATATGAATATGGGGAAAAAATATACTATCGGGCCTGATTATATAATTTGACGTATTACAAATATATATGAAATATGTGTCATTAATTAATAGTTTTTTTAACTTAGTTTCTTGGTGAAGAAGTAACATAAAATTTGATGATGAAAAAGAAGAAAAATATTGAAATTGTTTACATCTATTATACCATAATTCAATATGAATATGGTGAATAATATACTATCGAGACTCATTATATACTTTGAATTATTTCCAATGTATATGAAATATGTGTCATTAATTAATAGTCTTTTAACTTAATTTCTTGGTGATGAATTAACCTAAAATTTGGTGATGGAGAAGAAGAAAAATATTGAAATCATTTACATCTATGATACCATAATACAATATAATTATGGTGAATAAATATACTATCGAGACTCATCATATAATATGAATTACTTCCAATGTATATGGAATATGTGCCATTAATTAATAGTCTTTTAACTTAGTTTCTTAGTGATGAAGTAACCTAAAATTTGGTGAAGAAGAAGAAGAAAAATACTGAAATTGTTTACATCTATTATACCATAATACAATATGAATATGATGAATAAATATACTATCGAGACTCATTATATAATTTGAATTATTTCCAATGTATATGGAATATGTGCCATTAATTAATAGTCTTTTAACTTAGTTTCTTAGTGATGAAGTAACCTAAAATTTGGTGATGGAGAAGAAGAAAAATATTGAAATCATTTACATCTATGATACCATAATACAATATAATTATGGTGAATAAATATACTATCGAGACTCATCATATAATATGAATTACTTCCAATGTATATGGAATATGTGCCATTAATTAATAGTCTTTTAACTTAGTTTCTTAGTGATGAAGTAACCTAAAATTTGGTGAAGAAGAAGAAGAAAAATACTGAAATTGTTTACATCTATTATACCATAATACAATATGAATATGATGAATAAATATACTATCGAGACTCATTATATAATTTGAATTATTTCCAATGTATATGGAATATGTGCCATTAAATAATAGTCTTTTAACTTAGTTTCTTAGTGATGAAGTAACCTAAAATTTGGTGATGGAGAAGAAGAAAAATATTGAAATCATTTACATCTATGATACCATAATACAATATAAATATGGTGAATAAATATACTATCGAGACTCATCATATAATTTGAATTATTTCCAATGTATATGGAATATGTTTCATTAATTAATAGTCTTTTAACTTAGTTTCTTAGTGATAAAGTAACCTAAAATTTGGTGATGGAAAAGAAGAAAAATACTGAAATTGTTTACATCTATTATACCATAATACAATATGAATATGGTGAATAAATATACTATCGAGACTCATTATATAATTTGAATTATTTCCAATGTACATGGAATATGTGTCATTAATTAATAGTCTTTTAACTTAGTTTCTTAGTGATGAAGTAACCTAAAATTTTGTGATGGAGAAGAAGAAAAATACTGAAATTGTTTACATCTATTATACCATAATACAATATGAATATGGTGAATAAATATACTATCGAGACTCATTATATAATTCGAATTATTTCCAATGTACATGGAATATGTGTCATTAATTAATAGTCTTTTAACTTAGTTTCTTAGTGATGAAGTAACCTAAAATTTGGTGATGGAGAAGAAGAAAAATACTGAAATTGTTTACATCTATTATACCATAATACACTATGAATATGGTGAATAAATATACTATCGAGACTCATTATATAATTCGAATTATTTCCAATGTACATGGAATATGTGTCATTAATTAATAGTCTTTTAACTTAGTTTCTTAGTGATGAAGTAACCTAAAATTTGGTGATGGAGAAGAAGAAAAATATTTAAATTGGTTACATCTATTATACCATAATACAATATGAATATGATGAATAAATATACTATCGAGACTCATTTTACAATTTTAATTAATACCAATGTATATGAAATATGTGTCATTAATTAATAGTCTTTTAACTTAGTTTCTTGGTGAAGAAGTAACCTAAAATTTGATGATGAAAAAGAAGAAAAATATTGAAATTGTTTACATCTATTATATCATAATACCATATGAATATGGGAAAAAAATATACTATCGGGCCTGATTATATAATTTGAC
>CATIWC010001855.1:0-26998 GCA_948472305.1 Vicia faba
ATCAAACAAACTTTACTTAAATATTTAACATTACAAAAAAATATTTTTCACTTAAATAAATATTGATGTCGTGCTAAAAATCACAAATTCTTCTACTAAATTATCATGATTCATATATATAAATATATATATATATATATATATATATATATATATATATATATATAATATATATATATATATATATATATATATTATATATATATATATATATATATATATATATATATAATATATATATATATATATATATTAGAGGAAATTGTAATGAAGTACTTCAAAATGCACTGTCAAATATAGTTATCAATATTTGTAATAAATTGCATTTATAGAATATAAGAAATCAGAAAATTCGTTATATGTACTTTTTTTAATTAAAATTCTTATTTATTTTTTAAACTATCAAAATAAAAGTTGTAGTATTTAAGAAAAATATTTATAATTTAAAAATAATAACAATCAATTTGATTTGAGATAAATGGAGAAACAAAACTTCATAAATGAATAAAGTAAGACTAAAAACCTTCCTTAAATAATTCAATATATCCAACAATCTTTCCTTACATATTTCACATCACACAACAAACTTTCCCCCCCTTATATAAATATAGTTGTGGTGCTCAAAAATCACAACTTTTCTTCTTGAGTTATCATAGTTCATAAATCCAAAACCTTTTGAAATCCACTTAGAAAAATGAAGAAACGTAGGGAAATTTCAAAAGGTTTTGGATTTATGTATTATTTTAACATATATTCTTATTAATGTATTGTAAAGATAAAATTAAATCATAATTCGTAAATTTTTTTCAAAAATTGTAATTTTTTACTTTTGTTTTTTGCATAAATCTTGCTCTATGTTTTTTATATTGTATGGATACTATATAAGTCTATATTATTATGTTATAGGTTTTTTACTTTTATCTTAAATGAAAAATTTGATAATATTAATATATATATTAGAGAAAAGCATAATGAACTCATTTAAAATGCACTAGGGTAACTCATTTTAAAAGATTTCTAGTAACTTACAATTATAGAATATAAGATATAAACAAATTTCTTATATCTACATTTAAATTTAAATTATATTTTATCGTTTAAAAATTATTAAAATAATTTTCTTTATTAATTTATAAATTTACTTCATATTTAAAAGTAATAACATTAAATTTGATAAGAGGTAATTTAAGAACAAAAACTCCTTAAACGTTTTAAATAAGACTGTTGAGATTCCTTAAATATTCCAATATATCAAACAAACTTTACTTAAATATTTAACATTACAAAAAAATATTTTTTTCACTTAAATAAATATTGATGTCGTGCTAAAAATCATAAATTCGTCTACTAAATTATCATGATTCATGTATATATATATATATATATATATATATATATATATATATATATATATATATATATATATATATATATATATTTTAGAGGAAATTTGTAATGAACTAAATCAAAATGCACTGGTGAATATAGTTATCAATATTTGTAGTACATTGCATTTATAGAATATAAGAAATCAGAAAATTCGTTATATATACTTTTTTAATTAAATTTCTTATTTATTATTTAAAACTATCATAATAAAAGTTGTAGTATTTAAGAAAAATATTTATAATTTAAAAATAATAACAATAAATTTGATTTGAGATAAATGGAGAAACAAAACTCCATAAATGAATAAAGTAAGACTATAAACCTTCCTTAAATAATTAAACATATCCAACTTGAATGGGGAAAGGGAGAGGGAAGCCGAGGCGTCCGAGGAAGACGGTGCCACCGCCGCCAGCCTCTCCGGTTCCATTGAATCCATCTGCTAACGAAAGTTTTCCAAGTTAGCAAGTTGATTCCATTATTGTCCCGCTGGTTGAGCCTCAAGAGGAAGCTGTGCAGGTGAAACCCATCCATGGTGATACCTCACAAACTGAAGGGCACAAGTTATGGGTGGATGTTCTGAACGACAACAGGAACCCTGCGAGAGGGAGATCTATGAAATTCATCGCGCCAACGATTGCTAATGGCACAATTGAAGCTGTTATCAGGGAGGAGGATGTCATTTCGGAAGTGAAGTTTTGGGAGCCATCTCTTGTTCTATACTCCCTAGGACTGGATTTGAGCATGAATGGGGTTAAGAACTTTATGTCTCGGTACTGGAGTTTCGTTCAACTCCCTGATATGTATTACAATGATGATGGATTTTTCATTCTTCGATTCAAATCATTTGCGGATAGAGATGAGGTCCTTATGCGAGGCCCCTATATGTTCAAGAATGTTCCCTTGCTAATTTGGGAATGGAGACCTGAGTTTAAGTTGAAGGATGATCTTTTGCGCATGCTCCCACTCTGGATTAAGTTTCCCCAATTGCCTCTCACCTTATGGGGGGATACAAGCCTCTGCAAAATTGGTAGTTGTTTGGGCAATCCGATTGTCACAGATGAATGTACCGCCAACAAATTATGAGTTTCGTATGCTGGAATCTTAGTGGAAATGGACGTTACAAAGGATTTGCCTCAGTCTATCTCTATTGTGGAGAAGGAGGCCTCAAGTTTCAGCAACCCATTGTGTATGAGTGGAAGCCACAGTTCTGCTGTAAGAGTCAAAAACTTGGGCATAACTGTGCTAAAACTCCTCCTAAGCAGCATTGGATACCAAAGCCTCCAGATGAAATGCAAGCCTCATCACTCCCTTTAACTCCAGTGGGATTGGGTTCAGTAGGTTCTCAGAGTGGGACTACGAGTCAAGCTTCAGGGAAGAAGGATCCAGATGGAAGAATCACAGGTTTGCAAGAATTGGCTGAGGATGTTTGGAAGAAGGCCCCTAGAAGTGTGACTGTCAAAGGGAAGCATCATGGGTCTGCAGCATCAGCAGGTAACTTGGCTTGTGATAATGGTTTTGATGCCCTGGGGATTTTGAACGATCTCCTAGAGCTTCAAAATACTGGGCAATGATTCTATCCTGGAATTTGAGGGGGTTAAATAAAATGGGGAAGCTAAGGGAGATTAGCTCCCATCTCCTTAATCTTCACCCTGAGATAGCCATTCTAATTGAAACTCGTGTGAAATCTGCTAAAGCTAATAAAGTCAGAGAGCAGCTGAAACTTAGAGGTAGATTCCTGGATAATTATCAGCATCATCCTAATGGAAGAATTTGGATCTATTGGGATGACAATAGGGTTGAGGTTCGATTGGTCAAATGCTCTGCACAAATGATCCACTGTGGTATCTATGATTTGAATGGAGTTTTTAAAACTTGGATGACAGCCATTTATGCATTTAACCAGCTGGAGTATAGAAGAAGACTGTGGACTGATTTGGAGAGGGTTCACACGAGTCAGCATGAAGCTTGGTTCATTATGGGGGATTTCAACAATGTGATCAAAGCCATGGACAGGATTGGGGGTAATTTGGTGACTGGTGCAGAAAGCAGGGACCTCAGAGATGTAATGGAGAAAGTTAGCCTTTTTGAGAAAGACAACCTTGGGGATTACTATACTTGGACCAATAAACATTCAGTGGGAACAATTTATTCTAGAATTGATCATGTCCTGGGAAATATGGAGTGGCTTATGGATAATATTGATGTGAACCTGACTATTTTTCCTTGCAGTGTATCTGATCATAATTTACTGTGTTTGAATGGACGGATGCAGAGGGATATAAAGATTTCTCAGTTCAGATTTACAAACTGTGTAACTCATATGGAAGGTTATAGTATGGTTGTTGGTGAGAGCTGGCAGAAACCAATGAAGGGCAGACCTATGGCCAAGCTTTGGTATAAGTTACTGCGTTTGCAGGGTCCTATTAGTAGGCTGAGTAAGCATTTGTCTAATGTAAATAAAACTATAGCTAAAGCCAGAACTAACCTCAGATTGGCCCAAGAGGAACTGTGCCTGGATAGAATGAATTCCGAGATTATTGATAAAGTCAAAAGCTGCACTGATTCTGTTATCTATTGGCATGAGATCAATGACCAAATGATGAGGCAAAGGACCAAAATTGATTGGCTTAGGAAAGGAGATAGCAATACTGCTTTTTCTATGCTTCTCTGAAAGCTAAACATGCTGCTACCTCCATCAAAGTTCTGCATAAGGATGATGGCTATGTTCTTTAGAACTCTGATGCTATTGCTGCTGAGATCTGTGATTTTTACAAGAACCTCATGGATAGCGTGATAGCAGATTGCAAATGATTGATATAACAGTTATGAGGGAAGGTCCCCAATTGTCGGGTTTGGAGAGGAATTACCTTATTGCACCTATAACTTTGACTGAAATCAAATCTGCATTAAAAGGAATTGGTGATTTAAAAAGTCCAGGCATTGATGGTTATGGGGAAAAAAATTTCAAATCCAGTTGGGGGATAATTGAAAAGGACGTGATAGATGTTGTAAGGGAATTCTTTGAGCATAATGTGATTTACAAAGCTATAAATGAAACCATAGTTACCCTTATTCCCAAACATCCAGCTGCCAAGACCATTCGTGACTTCCGTCCGATCGCAGGGTGCTCCACATTCTATAAAATAATCTCCAAGATTCTAACAACAAGATTGGGCAAGGTGTTGGGCAGTGTTATCAATAAAGCGCAGGCTACATTTGTGACATGGCAGCATATTCAAAACCATATTTTATTGGCAACAGAACTGATTAAAGGGTACAACAGAAAGATGATCTCCCCTAGATGCATGATACAACTTGATCTTCAGAAAGCGTATGATATGGTGGATTGGTGTGCACTGGAGCAAATCATGTGTGAAATTGGAATTCCAAGGAAGTTTGTGGACTGGGTTATGATAACTGTGACTACTGTTTCGTATCGGTTTAATCTTAATGGTATGCTTACAGACAAATTGGAGGCGAGACAGGGTATTCGTCAAGGGGATCCTTTATCTCCTCTTTTGTTTGTCATCATAATGGAATATTTGAATAGATTGTTTCTCCAAATGCAAAAGAATCCGGATTTCAATCATCACCCCAAGTGTGAGAGGCTGTCACTTACTAATTTGATTTTTGCAGATGACTTGTTGGTATTTTCCAGGGGAGACGCTAAATCGATAGAGCTTGTGCAACAAACCTTACAAATTTTCCTAGTTTCCACAGGTTTTGAAGATGAATTCTTCCAAAAGTAACATTTACTTTGGTGGGATGACTGCTGAAGCCAAAGAGCGAATCCTACGTATGACTTCCTACCGTGAGGGGACTCTCCCGTTTCGTTATTTGGGAGTGCCTGTGACCAGTAAGAATCTCTCGGTGACCCATTATATGCCTCTTGTGGATAAAATGGTATGCAGGATTACTCACTGGAGCGCTAGGTTGTTGAGCTATGCAGGCCGTTTACAACTCATCAATAGTGTTTTACATGATATTTCTTCATACTGGATGCAATGTTTTTTATTCCCAAAAGCTGTTTTGCATAAAATAAATGCTATTTCCGAACCTTTCTTTGGACAGGGTGTAATACTGTGAGTAAAAAGAGTCCTGTTGCTTGGGATAAGATCTGTAAACCATCCACAAAAGGTGGTTTTAATGTTAAGGATATGACCACCTGGAATAGAGTGCTCCTTCTGAAGCTGCTGTGGAATATTTGTGCAAAGGCCGGCAACTTATGGGTTCAATGGATTCATGCGTATTATCTGAAGAATGATGAGATCATGTGCAGAAATCCAAATTTGAATGATTCAGGTATTTTCAAAGCCATTTTGCAACAACGTGCGTTTGTGCCGGATTTTATTGGCCTGTGGGGGAGCATGCTGAAGGAGGGTAAGTTCTACACTAAAAAAGTATACAATGAGTTGACATCAGTCAGGGATAAAGTCATATGGTGTAACCTCATCCTCCGAAACAAGGCATGACCCAGGTCCATTTTTACCCTCTGGATGACTTGTCATGGGGGTTTAACAACTAGGGCTAGATTGTTCAGGTTTGGTATGATTTCAAACATCATGTGTGCGGTTTGTGATAAGGAGGAATCTGTAAATCACCTTTTTTTCGAGTGTACTAAGTTGAATCGAATTTGGCAAGCGGTGTTGCATTGGCTTCGGATTATACATGTTCCTGGTATTTGGTCTGAGGAGATGAGTTGGTTTCTTAGGAAGTATCGTGGTAAGGGCTGGAAATCTGATTTGGTGAGAATGGCTCTTCCTGAAACCATTCATGAATGATGCCATTTACGGAATAATTTCATTTTTCGTAATGTCAGTAAGGACAGGAATATTGTTGAGAGGATTCTGAGTGTGATTGTTTACAGAGGATGGAGTTATCCCAAACTTAGATCACACTCAGCTTCTTTAATGATGCCTTAGGCATAATTTGTTTACTGTGTGTAGTTTTGAGGGCTGGATCCTAGCGATCGCCGAGTATTTATTGTTTTTTGAGTTAATATATCTTTGATTAAAAAAAAATTAAACATATCCAAAAATCTTTTCTTACATATTTCACATCACACAACAAACTTTTTTCCCCATATAAGTATAGTTGTGGTGCTAAAAATCACAACTTTTCTTCTTTAGTTATCATAGTTCATAAATCCAAAACCTTTTGAAATCCACTTAGACAAACGAAGAAACGTAGGGAAATTTCAAAAGGTTTTGGATTTATTTATTATTTTAACACATATTCTTATTAATTTATTGTAAAAGATAAAATTGAATCTGAATTCATAAATTTTTTTCAAAAATTGTAATTTTTTACTTTTGTCTCTTGCATAAATCTTGCTCTATATTTTTGATATTGTATGAATACTATATAAGTCTATATTATTATGTTATAGGGTTTTTACTTTTATCTTAAATGAAAAATTTGATAATATTAATATCTATATTATAGTAAAGCATAATTAACTCATTTAAAATGCACTAGCGTAACTCATTTAAATTATTTCAAGTAACTTACAATTATAGAATATGAGATATAACAAATTTCTTATATCTACATTTAAATTAAAATTATATTTTATCGTTTAAAAATTATTAAAATAATTTTTTTTATTAATTTATAAATTTACTTCAAATTTAGAAGTAATAACACTAAATTTGATAAGAGGTAATTTAAGAACAAAAACTTCTTAAACGTATTAAATAAGACTTTTGAGATTCCTTAAATATTCCAATATATCAAGCAAACTTTACTTAAATATTTAACATTACACAAAAATATTTTTTCACTTAAATAAATATTGATGTCGTGCTAAAAATCACAAATTCTTCTACTAAATTATCATCATTCATGTATATATACATATATATATATATATATATATATATATATTATATATATAATATATATATATATATATATATATATATATATATATATATATATATATATATATATATATATATATATATATATATATATATATATATATATATATATATATATATATATATATTAGAGGAAATTGTAATGAACTACTTCAAAATACACTGTCAAATATAGTTATCAATATTTGTAATACATTTCATTTATAGAATATAAGAAATCAGAAAATTCGTTATATGTACTTTTTTAATTAAAATTCTTATTTATTTTTTAAAACTATCAAAATAAAAGTTGTAGTATTTAAGAAAAATATTTATAATTTAAAAATAATAACAATAAATTTGATTTGAGATAAATGGAGAAACAAAACTTCATAAATGAATAAAATAAGACTAAAAACCTTCCTTAAATAATTCAACATATCCAACAATCTTTCCTTACATATTTCACATCACACAACAAACTTTTCCACCTTATATAAATATAATTGTGGTGCTCAAAAATCACAATTTTTCTTCTTGAGTTATCATAGTTCATAAATCCAAAACCTTTTGAAATTCACTTAGACAAATAAAGAAACGTAGGGAAATTTCAAAAGGTTTTGGATTTATGTATTATTTTAACATATATTCTTATTAATGTATTGTAAAAGATAAAATTAAATTACAATTCGTAAATTTTTTTCAAAAATTGTAATTTTTTACTTTTGTTTCTTGCATAAATCTTGCTCTATGTTTTTTATATTGTATGGATACTATATAAGTCTATATTATTATGTTATAGGTTTTTTACTTTTATTTTAAATGAAAAATTTGATTTTATATATATATATATATATATATATATATATATATATATATATATATATATATATATATATATATATATATATATATATATATATATAAGAGGAAAGCATAATGAACTCATTTAAAATGCACTAGGGTAACTCATTTTGAAAGATTTCTAGTAACTTACAATTATAGAATATAAGATATAACAAATTTCTTATATCTACATTTAAATTAAAATTATATTTTATCGTTTAAAAATTATTAAAATAATTTTCTTTATTAATTTATAAATTTACTTCATATTTAAAAGTAATAACACTAAATTTGATAAGAGGTAATTTAAGAACAAAAACTCCTTAAACGTATTAAATAAGACTGCTGAGATTCCTTAATTATTCCAATATATCAAACAAACTTTACTTAAATATTTAACATTGCACAAAAATATTTTTTCACTTAAATAAATATTGATGTCGTGCTAAAAATCACAAATTCTTCTACTAAATTATCATGATATATATATATATATATATATATATATATATAATATATATATATATATATATATATATATATATATATATATATATATATATATATATATATATATATATATATTAGAGGAAATTGTAATGAACTAAATCAAAATGCACTGGTGAATATAGTTATCAATATTTGTAATACATTGCATTTATAGAATATAAGAAATCAGAAAATTCGTTATATATAGTTTTTTAATTAAAATTCTTATTTATTGTTTAAAACTATCATAATAAAAGTTGTAGTATTTAAGAAAAATATTTATAATTTAAAAATAATAACAATAAATTTGATTTGAGATAAATGGAGAAACTAAACTTTATAAATGAATAAAGTAAGACTACAAACCTTCCTTAAATATAGTTGTGGTGCTCAAAAATCACAACTTTTCTTCTTGAGTTATCATAGTTCATAAATCCAAAACTTTTTGAAATCCACTTAGACAAATGAAGAAATATAGGAAAATTTCAAAAGGTTTTGGATTTATGTATTATTTTAACACATATTCTTATTAATGTATTGTAAAAGATAAAATTAAATCACAATTCGTAAATTTTTTTCAAATATTATAATTTTTTACTTTTGTTTCTTGCATAAATCTTGCTCTATGTTTTTGATATTGTATGGATACTATATAAGTCTATATTATTATGTTATAGGTTTTTTACTTTTATCTTAAATGAAAAATTTGATAATATTAGGATACTATATATATATATATATATTAGAGGAAAGCATAATGAACTCATTTAAAATGCACTAGGATAACTCATTTTAAAAGATTTCTAGTAACTTACAATCATAGAATATAAGATATAACAAATTTCTTATATCTACATTTAAATTAAAATTATATTTTATCATTTAAAAATTATTAAAATAATTTACTTCAAATTTAGAAGTAATAACACTAAATTTGATAAGAGGTAATTTAAGAACAAAAACTCCTTAAACGTATTAAATAAGACTGCTGAGATTCCTTAAAAATTCCAATATATCAAACAAACTTTACTTAAATATTTAACATTACAAAAAATATTTTTTCACTTAAATAAATATTGATGTCGTGCTAAAAATCACAAATTCTTCTACTAAATTATCATGATTCATATATATATATATATATATATATATATTAGAGGAAATTGTAATGAACTAAATCAAAATGCACTGGTGAATATAGTTATCAATATTTGTAATACATTGCATATATAGAAATATAAGAAATAAGAAATATATACTTTTTTAATTAAAAATTCCTTATTTATTGCCTTAAAACTATCAAATTAAAAGGTGTAGTATTTAAGAAAAATATTTATAATTTAAAAATAATAACAATAAATTTGATTTGAAATAAATGGAGAAACAAAAACTTCATAAATAAATAAAGTAAGACTAAAAACCTTCCTTAAATAATTCAACATATCCAACAATCTTTCCTTAAATATTTCACATCACACAACAATCTTTTTTCCCCCTTATATAAATATAGTTGTGGTGCTTAAAAATCACAACTTTTCTTCTTGAGTTATCATAGTTCATAAATCCAAAACCTTTTGAAATCCACATAGACAAATGAAGAAACATAGGGAAATTTCAAAAGGTTTTAGATTTATGTATTTATTTTTAACACATATTCTTATTAATGTATTGTAAAAGATAAAATTAAATCACAATTCGTAAATTTTTTTCAAATATTGTAATTTTTTACTTTTGTTTCTTGCATATATCTTGCTCTATGTTTTTGATATTGTATGGATACTATATAAGTCTATATTATTATGTTATAGGTTTTTTACTTTTATCTTAAATGAAAAATTTGATAATATATATATATATATATATATATATATATATATATATATAATATATATATATATATATATATATATATATATATATATATATATATATATATATATATATATATATATATATATATATATATATATATATATATATATAATATATATATATATATATATATATATATATATATATATATATATATATATATATATATATATATATATATATATATATATATATATATATATATATATATATTAGAGGAATTTGTAATGAACTAAATCAAAATGCACTTGCGAGATTCACCATTTGAAGTGACAAGCCCTGAGACTAGAAGACTTTTGTTCATTCGAATGTTCAAGTTGTATTTTTCTTTGATTGTTCAAACAATTATTGTCATAGCAAACTTTATTACTTTATCAATGCATCGCATATGTCTGTTTTGAATCAATATATTCGCATTCGCTATATTCAAACTGTTTTCATATTTGTGATATTCAAACTCTCGAATTAAATTCTAAGCCTTTTGAGGTAGGATGACGAAAACGATACCACGACCTTTACAATATGCTTTTGAACAAACCCCGCTGATGAGGTACAAGCATTGTTTCAATTCCTAAACACTGGATTTATAAGGAAGATAATCCCTCGTCAACCTCTCTGAGCCAAAGAAGTAGGAGTTTTTCTTTTCGAAAATTAAAACCCTTAATCATAACCTGGGGCAGGGTAGTTCTCTCAGTTGATCCAAGTGCACAACGAATGGCATCAAAGGAGTCCTTCCAAAACAAAGATGGTGATGGTTCCGAATAATCATAAAGACAGGCAGTCATTATCTCTCAGAAATAAAAGCCCAACAAGTCAAAACCTATGAAGGAGACTTACAAAAACTGGGGCATCCCGCTGACTGTAATCACAAAAGAAACAGTTCAGGCAAAAAAATAAAGGGATAATAAAGTAAAAAAGAAAGAGGTCCTACAAACCCTCAATAAAAAAAGGAATGACTGCCTATTCAAAATAAACTGTCAATATCCGAACCATCATTGGAACATCAGGGCAAAGACTCAAACAAGGTCTAATGCATGATCAGCTGAGTTTAGGTTTGAAGAATATCACGAAGAGCGGGTGGGTACAAATAAATTTGAGCCTTTATCCTTTGTTTCTTCAACCGTGAACCAGGCCACGCTACAACCCTTAAAAGTCCTAGCTGAAGCATGGGTTAGTTCGAAAGCATACTATTACGAAAAGTATCCTGACTCCTTAAGGCTCGCCGTAAAATATTGAGTTGACATCACAGTTTACAAAAAAAAATTCACTTGTTTTTATGAAAAAATGCATTTTCAAGAAAACTTCAAGACAGACATAAGCTTTGCATTTTTAAATAACATTGTTTGCATATGACTTTTTGTTCGAACAACAAAGAAATTCGCACGAAGAATATCTGATGAACAAAAGCACTTCCAATCAAGAGGCATGGCATGATCATTGTCCATCATCTGGGGCAGTTAAGTCAAGATTCGAAGAATCTCTCAAAAGGCCAACCCGCTTGGGGCAAATCTCCATCTGGATCACTTGGGGCATTGGACGACCAAACGAAGATCTTCTGGTAGTAGGGCAACGCAACACTATTGACAGGGGCACCTCCATACATCCTGAGAGCACGGACATAGTCGAAAAAATACTACGCACAATCAAAGACCCGCTAGGTTGACACACCTAGGCAAAAATAAGGGCTTCCCGGCGAACCAAAAGGGTTCGGGCAAAAATAAGGGATAAAATAAAAAATCTGTACACCCGGCAAGTCGAAAACCTGAAAAGGCGGCTTGGGCAAAAATGGGTATCCCGGTGGACTGAAGAACTGAAAGGGCGGTCCAGACAAAAGTTAGGGATTAAAGCGTACGACTATGTCCCGACATCTTTTCACTTGCCTACCAGAAGAAGATTTGTCAAATCGGCAGTCCTCCAGCACCTCTACAGGTACCTTCTTCTCCCGCAGAAACTGGGGCAATAAGAATTGTCTAAGCAATCTAGTTGCGCTATCCACCAAGGTACCAAGGTATGTCCAGCTGAAGAATGTAACCAAGATATCTCCACTCCCCGTAGAGAAAGACAAGATGCAACAATGCTCTCCTCAAGCAGAGTTGGTCTCCCATCAACCCTGAAAAGGCACAGTATCCCCAGCAGAGTCGCCAGTTCTGTGATCGGTGGAAATAGAACTGACTGTTTTTTAGCTGGTTTCGCGAAATGTCGCGGTAAGCAAGAGTCGCCACCGTCTTTTATGTTCTCCAATATGGAAAGGACAAAAGCACAGCAAAATTCCTTATGAGAATGTTTCTCGGTTCGGGAGGTATATTTATAGAAAGGGAAGGTGTTAGCACCCTTTCTATCCGTGGTTATCCACGGGCTCTTAGGTACTTGCTCTTATGTTTTCAAAATTTGTTTGCTTTTCAAGTGTGTGTGGGTTTTGAAAAAGTTCGTTTGAAAAACTTCTAGGTAACTCTTGTATCAGTCCTCAAGAGTGTATGAAGTGTTTTGTTTGAAAACTTTTTGAAAGTGTAAGGTGTGAAAGGTATTTTGTTGTTTTTGAAAAGAGCAAGTACCCATGAGTCATCTACCTACCCTAAGGAATTAAGCTGTGTAAGAGTCCTTTAGATAGTGCTATCCCACCATTGAGAGGTAGGTAGCACCGTCGTTGGAGTTATTCGGGTCAATTCGATTATCGGGACAGTATGGTCACCGAAGCAATGGTAGGACACCTTAGAAGTAACCCTAATGTCTTAGATCCTTTGTATCCGAGGCAACTGGATCTTTAGACAAAAGGGCGACCTCTAAGACACCCTATACTTGATGACCACGTTTCGAGGCAACGAGTGAAGCGTACCCTAGGGGTGGCATGTGCTTTGTGTGTTGTTTTTCAGTTAATGTTTTTGTACATGTTATTTGTGAGCTACGAGTTGTTTTTATTTACATACATTCTTTCATGCATTTAACAGTTAGGGGTGCGGAAAGTAAATTGCGGAAAGATAAATTCTACGCTATTACAAGGTACAGGTCTATACATCGCCAAAAATACAAAGACCCGTTTTGGTAAATAAGTACGAGAAATTAAATAAAGCGGTAAACCTATTTACTATTACATTCTTGAAGCAGTTACATAATAATCCAAATAAAGTAAATACGCGCGAATAAAAATTAATCGGGAACGTTCTAAGGGTTTTGACCCTTTTAAGAAAAGAAATTGAATTTTTTTGTCTTTTTTGTGATTAAATGCAATTAATAACTAACAATATCGCGGGAACTGACTGTTTTTTAGCTGGTTTCACGAAATGTCGCGGTAAGCAAGAGTCGTCACCGTCTTTTATGTTCTCTAACATGGAAAGGACAAAAGCATAGCAAAATTCCTTATTCGAGATGTCTCTCGGTTCGGGAGGTAGATTTATAGAAAGGGAAGGTGTTAGCACCCTTTCTATCCGTGGTTATCCACGGGCTCTTAGGCACTTGCTCTTATGTTTTCAAAAGATGTTTTCTTTTCAAGTGTGAGTGGGTTTTGAAAAAGTTCGTTTTGGAAAACTTCTAAGTAACTCTTGTATCAGTCCTCAAGAGTGTATGAAGTGTTTTGTTTGAAAACTTTTTGAAAGTGTGGGGTGCGAAGAGTTGTTTTTGTTTGTTTGAAAAGAGCAAGTACCCAGGAGAATCTACCTACTCTAAGGAATTAAGTTGTGCTTTTGTCCTTTCCATGTTGGAGAACATAAAAGACGGTGGCGACTCTTGCTTACCGCGACATTTCACGAAACCAGCTAAAAAATAGTCAGTTCTATTTCCACCGATCACAGAACTGGAGAATCTGCTGGGGACACATAAAAGTGAGTAGTACCTTAGGATTAGATCATACTTATGTTTTCAATTGCTTTTCTTTGATTGATTTATATTTGTGGGTTTTGCATCGGAGTTTCATAGATCCTAACCCGAATCTGGGGATACCCTTTTAGGTAGCATAAGCTGTGAGGGACCTGTCCGGCGTAGACCGACACGGGTGAAGCAGCGGCTACGTTGGTATGGCACCTTGGTCTGTACCGATATCCCTTGTGTTGCAACGAGGAGAATATGGGTCTTCTGAGGAGTCATTAAGCACCAACCGACCTTAGAACCCTAATGTGACCCAACTTGGTCATAGAACAGTAGCAGTACGCTACACCCATTGAGGCTAAACTCTCGCGATGGTTCTGGCCGCAAGAAAAGATTGCGACGCTGGAGTTATGACCGATTGAGGATAGTCAGTGATATTGGGATCCTCTAGAACCCGGTTACTTTTGATAGGACAGGTCTTAACCAACGAAACTGAAAGAGGGTAGTACCTGAACTTCATGCTGGCCTAAACTCTAAGGGCTTTCTTGTGTGACTTGTGTGACTTGTGTGCCTTCATACTTGAACTACTTGCATACTTGTTATCTAACAGCACGAGTTTCCTTGCAGGTGTTGTTTACAGTCCTTAATCTGGACTCATAACAGGGTTCACTTACATCACTCCATGCATAGCATAACATCATAACATCATACCATTGCATACATCCTGCATAAGGACTAATCCATTTCAAGGATCTCAAGGGCTTGTGATGCAGGTCATGATGGACCAACTGTCTAGCAAGGGGCAAAGAGGATTTATTTTCCTCTAGCCAAGGTTGATAACTTGAGTCAGGGGCTATGACCCACTCGATATGGTGAGCCTTGACTCTTGAAGAAGGACTCTCAACAAAATGAAATTCCTTCAATCAAGCTACCAAATTCAAGTTCTAACAATCTTTTTTGTTTATCCCGCGAGGTCCTTGTAAACATTGCATGCATACATACATATCATTGCATAACAGGTACCCTTGTCACAGGTCACTTACCCTCCTCGCTGCTTATTTCAGCAATGGCTTGCCAACAAGACAACCAGGATCTTCATGCTCAAGAGACTCGGTTCGGGGAGATCCTCCTAAACCTATCCAAGGGGCAGGAAGAGCTGAGAACACTCCTCATGGGGACTTTGTTCAGGAACAGTTCTGAAGATGATAAGGACGAACGGATGAAATGTCTACAAGCTGAGGTGGATACAATGAGAACCCAGATGCTGGGGCAAATGGCTCTTATCCAAGACTTATCTCAAAGACAAGGAGAGCTCAGGGTTCTCATCAACCAACTGCTTCGGGATAACCAACTGGGGCAAACATCTAAGGTTGAAAAGCAAGACATCATTCAACCACCTGTGGTGCAAGAAGACAAGGGAAAAGCTCCTCAGTTTGCTTCAGGGTCACAAGCCCAGCATCAACCTCACCAGCGTCAACAGGGTAATCGGCGTAAGCAAAATACGTCTGGAAGACATTTCTCGGAGACTGGTATACCATCATCACTGATACTGAGACACTTGTTGGAGGTCAAGCTGATTGCTTTAAAAGATCCTCCTAAGAATCTCAACATAACCTCCCTAAAGTACAATCCTGATGAAAGGTGTGCCTACCATTCTGACAGTCCTGGACATGACACTGACGACTGTTGGAGCTTGACGAACAAGATCCAGGACTTGATCGACGCAAGGGAAGTCCAGTTCGACTCTCCAGAGACTCCCAATATGATCACTGCTCCCTTGCCAAAACATGGCTAGGATTAGAATTTTTTTTGTTCATTCGAATGTTCAAGTTGTATTTTGCTTTGATTGTTCAAACATTGTATTCATGTCAAACGTTGTTATTTCATTAATGCATTACACATGTCTGTTTTGAAGTAATTATTTTGTATTCACTATACGCAAACTGTTTTCATATTTTTGTGATGATCAACTCTTGATTGAAAAATTCTAAAGCCTCTTGAGGGAGGATGACGAAAACGATACCACAATCTACAGTATGCTTTTGAACAGACCCCGCTGATGAGGTACATGCATTGTTTCAATTCCTAAACACTGGAGTTATAAGGAAGATAATCCCTCGTCAACCCCCTTTGAGCCAAAGAAGTAGGAGTTTTTATTTTCGAAAATTAAAACCCTTAATTATAACCTGGGGCAGGGTAGTCTTCTCAGTTGATCCAAGTGCACAACGAATGGCACCAAGGGAGTCTTTACAAAACAAAAGACAGTGATGGTCCTGAATAATCATAAAGACAGACAGTCATTACAAAAAAAAACTAAAGCCCATTAAGTCAAAACCTATGAAGGAGACTTACAAAACTGGGGCATCCCGCTGACTGTAATCATAAAAGAAACAGTTCAGGCAAAAGACAGGGATAATAAAATCGAAAAGAAAGAGGTCATACAAACCCTCAACAAAAACAAAATGACTGCCTATTCGAAATAAATTGTCAAAATCCGAACCATCACCGGAACATCATAGCAAAGACTCAAATAAGGTCTGACGCACGATCAGATGAGTTTAGGTTTGAAGAACATCACGAAGAACGGGTGGGTACAGATAAATTTGAGCCTTTATCCTTTGTTTCTTAAACCGTGAACCAGGCCACGTTATAACCCTCAAAAGTCCTAGCTGAAGCATGGGTTAATTCGAAAGCATACTGTTACAAAGGTATCCTGACTCCTTAAGGCTTGCGGTAAAATAACGAGTTGACATCACAGTTCAAAAAAAATTCACTTGTTTTATGAAAAATGCATTTTCAAAAACTTCGAAACAGACATAAGCCTTGCATTTTTAAAATAACATTGTTTGCATATAACTATTTGTTTGAACAGCATAAAAGTTCGCACGACGAATGTCTAATGAACAAAAGCTCCTCCAACCAAGGGGCATGGCATGATCATTGTCCATCATCTGGGGCAGTTAAGTCAAGATTCTGAGAATCTCTCAAAAGGCCAACCAGCTTGGGGCAAATCTCCGTCTGAGTCACTTGGGGCTTTGGACGATCAAACGAAGATCTTCTGGTGGTATGGCGACACAAAACAACAACAGGGGCATCTCCCTACATTCTGAGAGCGTGGACATAGTCGAAAAAAATACTACGCGTAATCAAAGACCCGCTAGTTTGACACACCTAGGCAAAAATAAGGGCTTCCCGGCGAACCAAAAGGGTTCGGGCAAAAACAAGGGATGAAATGAAAAAATCTGTACACCCGGCAAGTCGAAAACCTGAAAAGGCGGCTTGGGTAAAAAAGGGTATCCCGGTGGACTGAAAACCCGAAAGGGCGGTCCAGGCAAAAGTTAGGGATCAAAGCGTACGACTATGTCCCGGCATATCGTCACTTGCCTACTAGAAGAAGATCGGTCAATCGGCAGTTATCCAGCACCTCCACAGGCATCTTCTCCCGCAGAAACTGGGGTAATAAGAATTGTCCAAGCAATCTAGTTGCTCTATCCACCAAGGTACCAAGGTAGGTTCGGCTGAAGAACGACCAGGATACCTTCACTCCCCGCCGAGTAAAACAAGATTCAACAATTCTCCTCAAGTAGAGTTGGTCTCCAAACAGCCCCGACAAGGCACTGTATCTCCAGCAAATCAACAATACTCTCCCCAAGCAGAGTTAATCTACAGTCAGTCTTAAGGAGGTTGGGTACCCCTAGTAAATCTCAGCATTCCCCAGCGGAGTATACAGATGTTCCTAAGCAAGCATCCCCGACAGTCTTAAGATAAGATTGTTCCCCGGCGGAATACAAGACACCCCAGTGGAGCTATTCCCTAGTACAGTCCAACAGTCTCCCCAGGAGAGTTGAATCCATCTCCCCAGTAGAAAGCTTCCCCCAAGTAGATTCTGGAAGCTTATCCCCTGCAGAGTACGAACGCATCTCCCCGTCTTTATTCAAAGGTTATTCCCCACCAGAGCTTATAACTGGGTTATCCTCAGCTAATTACCACAGAAAGATCGTCCTCGGCGAAGTTCTTCCTATCCCCCAGTGGAGTTCATCAAAACTTTCAACAAAACATATCAACGGAATCCCCAGCGGAGTTATCATCAAAACCTCAGCGAAACATCTATTCCCACAGAGTAATTCCCCGCAGAGTAATCTCTCTAACGAGTTTATTCCCCAACGGAGTCATCTTCTCCTACCGGTTTATTCTTGTAATCATCATCCCCCAGCGGAAACGAAGAACTCTGTTCTTCAACATCAGCCCAGGATGCAACTTCCCGGCATGCGTCAAGGATTTACTTTCCTAGACGAAGATACATTCATAAACATCACATTGTCATGATACACGCATCATATCATACAATCTCATACATGAGAACCTCATTGCTTGATCCATATCATGCATTGCATATGACTGACCTTTACCTTTCAGGTAGGATGCAATTAAATGATCAGCTATATCAAAGTAGACAAATATAGTCAAAAGAGACCAATCCAGTCAAAGAAGACAAATCCAGTCAAAGAAGACAAGTCCAGTTAAATCCCAAAGGTTTTTCTGATGCTCATCCAGTCAAAGAAGACAAATCCAGTCAAAGAAGACAAATCCAGTCAAAGAAGACAAATCCAGTCAAAGAAGACAAATCCAGTTAAATCCCAAAGGTTTTTCTGATGCGCAAAGAAGACAGGTCCAGTTAAATTACTTCCTAAAGTCAAAGAAGACAATCCCGTCGTTATAGACACCCGTCATTATAGACAACTCTTCATTGAAGACATCCCGTCATTGAAGACAACCCGTCAGTATAGACACTCGTCATTGAAGACAACTCGTCAGTATAGACACCCGTCATTGAAGACAACCCTTCAATATAGACACTCGTCATTATAGACACCCGTCAGTATAGACACCCGTCATTGAAGACATCTCGTCATTAAAGACTACCAGTCATTGAAGACAACTCGTCATTGAAGACAACTCGTCATTAAAGACACCCGTCGTTATAGACACCCGCCATTATAGACACCCTTCATTGAAGACAACCCGTCATTAAAGACACCCGTCATTGAAGACAACCCGTCATTGAAGACAACCCGTCATTGAAGACACCCGTCATTGAAGACAACTCGTCATTGAAGATAACTCGTCATTGAAGACAACCCGTCATTATAGACAACCCGTCAGTATAGACATCCATCATTGAAGACATCTCGTCATTAAAGACTACTCGTCGTTGAAGACAACTCGTCATTGAAGATCACCCATCCATGAAGACAATCCGTCCAAAGAGACAACTCGTCAAGAAAGACAAAACCTCCTCTGATTCAGTTAAATCCTAAAGATTTTTCTGAGATAACCTGTCAGTAGAGACAACCCATCAACCTTTTGAAGTTCCAGATTCGATACCTGTATCTAGCCAGAGCATGCCTGTGAGCGACTGAGTGAAGATCAACCCCTGTAACGGTCCAGGTAATTATCTTTCTTTCTCAGGTACGCAAGTTCTTGCTAAGGAATCTCTTACGCGATCGACACCTAGATGGCATCTATAAGCCCATCCTCCCATTACAGTTCCAAATGGCATCTATAAGCCCATTCCCGACAAGGTTTTGTCACATCTCCAGATGGCATCTATAAGCCCATCCTCCTATCCACCATCTCTCCAAATGGCATCTGTAAGCCCATTCCCGCTATCACACTGCTGATATTCTACTATGTGAGTGCAAATTTCTGGGCACTCTAGTGTTCAATCATCTTCCACCTTCGGATCACGAAAGGCACGCAGGCCAATCTACATCCTCAGGTCTAAGAAGATTGAACAGGGACAACTGTTGTACCCCAAAATTTGCCCTCCCATATTCTTCAAAGTTTTGACAAGCATCATCTCAATTTGCTCAAGTCTACTCAAGGGTTGCACATGTCAAGCATCCTCCTAAGCCAGTCAAATTAGGATTTTGGTTCTTGCAAGGAAGTTGAGGTTTTCAAGGGCTCAATCAAGTCCCATATGCTCATAAACATTGTCAAGCACCTACATGTCAAGTTTCAAGGCTCACAAGGTCAAGTTGCACAGTCAAAAACCCTAATTGCTCCACAGTCAACTACAGGGGCAAAATGGTCATTTGGCAGTCAAAAGTCAAAATTTTTGGTCAACATCTTATTTTGAAGCCACAATCATCATTTGGTCAAATCTTGACCATGATTTCACAAGAATGGCTCAAAAATCATCAAGATGTCAAAAGTTTCTATTTTGGGACAGCTGAAAAGTCAACTGTAACTTGACCAAGGCATAACTTTTTCATGGTTCATCAGAAAAATCCCATCCAATGCTCATTTTGAAGGGGAGGACATTTTCTACAATTCATCTTCACATTCCAAGTCTAAGAAATGCTCTCACAAAAAGTTATCAATTTCAACATTATAGGTCATTTTCAAAAGTCAACAAAAAGGCATTTTAAGTCAAAGACCATAACTTGGGATTGGTAAATAAAAATGACATGGGACCAAAGGCATTGGTTAGAGGACTTCAAGACCTTTCCAAAATGTCCAAGAACATGTTCATAGCTTCAAAATTGAGCAAGATATGCATTGGAGAAGTTGGGAAATTTTTGTGAAATGGCCAAAGTCAACTATCCATGAAACTTCATTTTTTGACAAAAAGGGCCCACTTTTTCCACTTGAGTCAGCTTTTCCATGTCACCCACGTGTCCCATGATTTATTTCAAGATTAAAGATTAATTTTTCTATTTTTATTTAATTTTATTTGATTTAATTCATTTTAAATCTTTAAAATTCAAATAAAAATCAAAGAAATTAATTAAGGGATATCTTTGAGTTTGAATAGCCTTAATGCATCATGAAACACATACCAATTTCGTGTACATCCTATTTCAAGCATAAAAATTCAAATTTGGAGCAAAAAAGGCAAGTTGTTCAATGGTGGTTATGGAGGAAATCAAAACTTCATTGCAAGACTTCAAGGCTCCTTATTGTGATTGATTCTCATTCATATACACATATGCAAGCCTTCCCACCCTCATGAACGAAAAAAGGCATCCCTAAAACAGCAGAGCAAAAACTCAGAATTTGTCAAAAAAGTGTGAGATCTAAAGCAAGGTTGCAGGCAGTTTCAGACAAAACAAAGCACGTGAGATCCTTCATTGCCATACCCTAAAACTAAAGAGACCTTTACCACGCCCTGAGACTCCATATCAAGCATTGTAAGTCATCACAAACTCACCCCTGTACACGAAATCGTGTTTCTCTATTCTTGCATTTTTTTCTGGAAAATAATGGCATAATCATACTCCTTGTTTGATTTCTAACATAACCATATTGTTCAATTTCATTTTGGGGCTTTGTATGATGATACCCGCATCTAGGGTTTGCATTGTTTGTTTTTAGGCATTCTTTCTCCAGGCACAATCAAGAAAAATCATAAGCATGAAGGGATTCAGGAGGTGGAAACGAGATCAACTATGGTCTTGAAATGGATTTTCATGGCCTGAGGAGCATTTTCAGAGCAAGCCTGCGAAACCACCTGCGGATAAAAATCCGCAGGTAAAAAACCAGTATCAAAGGAAGAAGACGCTGACGCGTCCCCTCCTCATTCGTTGTTTCAAAAAGCGCGCGTTTTTATATTTTTTTCCAGGCATATGCTTTTGTTTTCTAATTTAATAATTGCGTGTTATTTTGATAATGAATGGAACGTGCAGCTCAGTTGGTCAAAGCCTTGGAACGTGAACAATGGGACCTGGATTCGATTCCCAGGTCCCCCCATAATTCCAATATTATTTTTTCAAATGTATTCTTGTGCAGATTCCCAAACATGGAGCACCATCCACCTCACACATCCAACGTGCCATGCGTCCTCAGACATCCATCCAAAGGCCAGGAGAGGGAGGAATACCATGTTCCAAGTCAAACGCGCTCTGGACAATCAAGGAAAGTCAAACGTGGCTTGAAATATTCTTAATGGGCCAGAATTCAACAATACACCTCCTATTTGCCCCCCCCCCCCTTGGGTTTGCAATTTTTCTTTTTATACTTTATTTGTCTTATTTTATTTTTCCCTTTTATTAACTATTAACTTAATTAATATTTTCATAAAAAAATCAAAAAAAAAGAACTAACATTATTATTATTATTAAAGTCATTTTATTTTTTTTGTAAAATAAATATTAACAAATAAAATAGTTTAATTAGGCAACTTTAACTTTCTTAATAATTAAAATAAGTTTAGAATTAGATTTTATTGACTTTCAATTTTAATTTCTTTTTATTTTATTTCATAAAAAACATAAAAACACAAAAAAAATATTTTCTTTTAATAAATTAATTAATTAGTTTAATTATTAGTTATTGATTTCATTTAATCACAAAAAAGACAAAAAAAATTCAATTTCTTTTCTTAAAAGGGTCAAAACCCTTAGAACATTCCCGATTAATTTTTATTCGCGCGCATTTACTTTATTTTGATTATTATGTAATTGCTTCCAAGAATGTAATAGTAAATAGGTTTACCGCTTTATTTAATTTCTCGTACTTATTTACCAAAACGGGTCTTTGTATTTTTGGCGATGTATAGACCCGCGCCTTGTAATAGCGTAGAATTTATATTTCCGCAGTTTACTTTCTGCACCCCCTAACTGTTAAATGCATGAAAGAATGTATGTAAATAAAATTAACCCGTAGCTCACAAAATAACATGTACAAAAACATTAACTGAAAAACAACACACAAAGCACATGCCACTCCTAGGGTACGCTTCACTCGTTGCCTCGAAACATGGTCATCAAGTATAGGACGTCTTAGAGGTCGCCCTTTGTCTAAAGATCCAGTATCCTCGAAACGGTTTCCTCGGATAAAAGGATCTAGGACATTAGGGTTACTTCTAAGGTGTCCTACCATTGCTTCAGTGACCACACTGTCCCTATAATCGAATTGACCCGAACACCCCCAACGATGGTGCTACCTACCTTTCAATGATGGGATAGCACTATCTAAAGGACTCTTACACAACCTAATTCCTTAGGGTAGGTAGATTCTCATGGATACTTGCTCTTATCAAAACAAAACAAAAAAACTTTTCACACCTTACACTTTCAAAAAAGTTTTCAAACAATACTTCATACACTCTTGAGGACTGATACAAGAGTTACCTAGAAGTTTTCAAACGAACTTTTTTTTCAAAACCCACACACATTTGAAAAGCAAACAAATTTTTGAAAACATAAGAGCAAGTACCTAAGAGCCCGTGGATAACCACGGATAGAAAGGGTGCTAACACATTCCCTTTCTATAAATCTACCTCCCGAACCGAGAGACCTCTCGAATAAGGAATTTTGCTGTGCTTTTGTCCTTTCCATGTTGGAGAACATAAAAGACGGTGGCGACTCTTGCTTACCGCGACATTTCGCGAAACCAGCACTAAAAAACAGTCAGTTCTATTTCCACCGATCACAGAACTGGCGACTCTGCTGGGGATATACTCTAAAAGTGAGGTGTACCTTAGGATTAGATCATACTTATGTTTTCAATTGCTTGTTTTGTTTGCTTTAAGATTGTGGGCCTGTTTCGGAGTTCTATAGATCCTAACCCGGATCTGGGGGATACCTCTTAGAAAGTAGCAACAAAACTGTGAGGGAACTGTGCGGGATATACCGACACGGTTGAAGCAGTTTGCTACGTTGATGTAGCACTTTGGTGAGTACCGGTAACCCTTGAGTCAAGTCAAGGAGAGTACGGGGCCGCCGCGTGGTGTCGTGAAGCATCAACTAACCTTAGGAACCTTACTTGACCATCCTGGCCTCTTTAGGGGTAGTGAGATGACCGACTTTGGTGCAGTCCGAAGTTGGTAGATACTCGATACTACACTCATTGAGGGTTGTTTTCTTGGAATATTTTGATCGCCAGTTCAGTGGCTAAATCAAAACAATGAACATAGAAAACAACCCAATGATATTGAGATCCTTAGAACCCGATTACTTTTGATAGGATAGGTTTTTGAGCCCACCAACTTCAAGAGGGTAGTACCCCAAACTTCACGCTGGCCTAAACTCTAAGGGCTGTCTTGTGTGACTTGTGTGCTTTCAAACTTGACTACTTGCATGCTTGTTATCTGACACTTGAGTTTCTTGTAGGTTTTATTTACAGTCCTTAATCTGGACTCATAACAGGGCCTACTTACATCACTCCATGCATAGCATCACATCATACCATTGCATACATCCTACATAAGGACTAGTCCATTTCAAGGATCTCAAGGGTTTGTGATGCAGGTCATGATGAATCAAATGTCTAGCAAGGGGCAAAGGGGATTTATTTTCCTCTAAGCCAAGGTTGATAACTTGAGTCAGGGGCTATGACCCACTCGATATGGCGAGCCTTGACTCTTGAAGAAGGGCCTCTCAACAATATGCAGTGCTTTCCATCAAGCTACAAAATGCAAACTCTAACAAATTTCTTGTTTACCCCGCGAGATCCTTGAAAACATTGCATGCATATCATACATATCATTGCATTAAGGGTACCTTTGTTGCAGGTCACTTACCTTTTTCGATGTTTATTTCAGCGATGGCTTCCCAACAAGATAACCAGGGTCTTCATGCTCAAGAGACTCAGTTCAGGGGGATCTTCTTAATCCTATCCAAGGGGCAAGAAGAGTTAAGGACACTCCTCATAGGGAACCTGGCCAAGAAAAGTCCCGAAGATGACAAGGACGAACGGCTGAAACGTCTGCAAGCTGAGGTAGATACAATGAGAACCCAGATGCTGGGGAAAATGGCTCTCATCCAAGGCTTAGCTCGGGAGCAAGAAGAGTTGAGGACCATTATCAGTCAACTTCACCAAGAGAGATACAACATGAAGCAACCAGTCCAAGTCAGGGACCAGGTCATTGATCAGCTTCCAAGAGGACAAGAGTCTGGTATGGTGAAGAATAGACCTCTCCAAATTGCTACCACTTCACAGGTCCAACCACAACCTCGCCCAGAGCAACGGGTTGATCAGAGCAAGCCAGACAAGCCTAAGAGGCAATTTACCAAGCTCAACTAGTCGCTGTCCTAAGCTTTGCAACACCTGCTGAGGTTGAATCTGGTGACGTTGATAGGACCTCACCCTAATCCTAAGACTTCTTCACCCAACTATAATCCTGGGGCCAGGTGCGCATACCATTCTAACAGCCCGGGGCATGATACTGACGACTGTTGGAAGTTGAGGTATAAAATCCAAAGCCTGATTGATGAAGGAGCTGTGGAATTCACCCCAGATGGCCAGGTCAAGTTCTTCTACTATCCCTACGAGATTCACCATTTGAAGTGACAAGTCCTGAGATGAGAAGACTTTTTGTCCATTAGAATTTTCAAGTTGTAATTTTCTTTTGATTGTTCAAACAATTATCATGTCAAACGCTGTTATTTCATTAATGCATCGCATATGTCTGTTTTGAATCAATATATTCGCATTCACTATATTCAAATTGCTTTCATATTTTTTGTGATGATCAACGCTCGGTTAATAATTCTAAGCCTCTTGAGGGAGGATGAGGAAAACGATACCACAATCTACAGTATGCTTTTGAACAGACCCCGCTGATGAGGTACAAGCATTGTTTCAATTCCTAAACACTGGAGTTATAAGGATGATAATCCCTCGTCAACCCCTTTGAGCCAAAGAAGTAGGAGTTTTTCTTTTCGAAAATTAAAACCCTTAATCATAACCTGGGGCAGGGTTGTTCTCTCAGCTGATCCAAGTGCACAACGAATGGCACCAAAGGAGTTATCAATATTTGTAATACATTGCATTTATAGAATATAAGAATAAGAAAATTTGTTATATATATTTTTTTTAATTAAAATTCTTATTTATTGCTTAAAACTATCAAATTAAAAGGTGTAGTATTTAAGAAAAATATTTATAATTTAAAAATAATAACAATAAATTGATTTGAAATAAATGGAGAACAAAACTTCATAAATAAATAAAGTAAGACTAAAAACCTTCCTTAAATAATTCAACATATCCAACAATCTTTCCTTAAATATTTCACATCACACAACAATCTTTTTCCCCTTATATAAATATAATTGTGGTGCTTAAAAATCACAACTTTTCTTCTTGAGTTATCATAGTTCATAAATCCAAAACTTTTTGAAATCCACATAGACAAATGAAGAAACGTAGGGAAATTTCAAAAGATTTTAGATTTATGTATTATTTTAACACATATTCTTATTAATGTATTGTAAAAGATAAAATTAAATCACAATTCGTAATTTTTTTTTCAAAAATTGTAATTTTTTACTTTTGTTTCTTGCATAAATCTTGCTCTATGTTTTTGATATTGTATGGATACTATATAAGTCTATATTATTATGTTATAGGTTTTTTACTTTTATCTTAAATGAAAAACTTGATAATATTAATATATATATATATATATATATATATATATATATATATATATATATATATATATATATATATATATATATATATATATATATATATATATATATATATATATATATATATATATTATATATATATATATATATATATATATATATATATATATATATATATATATATATATATATATATATATATATATATATATATATATATATATATATATATATATATATATATATTAGAGGAAAGCATAATGAACTCATTTAAAATGCATCAGGATAACTCATTTTAAAAGATTTCTAGTAACTTACAATCATAGAATATAAGATATAAAAAAATTTCCTATATCTACATTT
>CATIWC010001856.1:0-283399 GCA_948472305.1 Vicia faba
TTTAAAAGCAGTATGTTTATGATTTTTATATTTAGGATTTTAGGATTTTTAAAATATAAATATTAAAAATAATATGTGTAGTATTTTTATATTGATTATATTAATTATGTTTGAAAATTTAATTATATTATATCTATATTTATTCTATTAATTATATTTATTTTTTTATATTAATTATACATTTTATTAGGGGCTTAACCCCAAGAAAATGGAAAACGTATATATTTTGTCAGGGGCTTAACCCCAAGCAAATGGAAAAGGTATACATTTTGCTATGGGCTTATCCCCAAGCAAAATTTCTGACACACTGAACCATTAACTGCACTAATAGCCTGCGCCTACGTCTGTATGTTGCAGACTTGAAAATTATGATTTCATTTTGCGAGGGGGTTAGCCCCTGGAAAATAGGTAACGTGGAAAGTCTCTCGCAAAATAATTTGCGACTCCCTGTTTTTCTAGGGGAGCAATCCCCTCGCAAATTTTATATTTGTGTGGGGTTTTCGCCACATGTGAGGGACTTATCCCCTGGCAAATTGCAATTTTTTTTGTAGTGAGAATGGAATAGATGAAATGTTCATGAAAGCCTTTGTTACAATTGAAGTGGTCATGGAAGGAAGGTAGAAGGGGTAGATGAATGTTAGTATTCTTTAATTGTGCTTATCGCTATTTCATCTCCTTCTGCAATCTGCACAATAATTTATTCGTTTCAATTGCTATTATGTGTCAAAAAAACTTTTTATATCGGACGAAAAGTACATTTTACATCGGGTCTAGGTTCGATGTAAATCCAAGCGATGTAGTAAATCAAAGACATCTTACATCGGGCAATAGCCCGATGTAAAAAATCCACATACCACATCAGTTGAATGATATGTCTGATGTGAAAAAAAATACAATTTTAAAAAATATATATATATATATATATATATATATATATATATATATATATATATATATATATATATATATATATATATATATATATATATATATATGCAATATTTAACATCGGTTACATAATGACCCGATGTAATATATTAGAATTTTACATCGGTTGCCTCAACGAACCGATGTAATATATGGGTTTTTACACCGGTTGCTTCAATGGCCTGATGTAATATGTTTGCTATTTTTTAGCGGAAACGAAGTGGATTCCCTATAATTTTTTTTTGGTACCTAATTTTTCATATTTTTCCAACATCACACAGACCACATTTAGATCGTTATTTTTCATATTTTTCCACATCACACATTACCATATTTAGGTCGCTATTTTTATATTTTTCTAACCAGTGAGGGTAATTTCATTGCACCTATTAGCTACGATGCACATTGATTTATAAAAGTGTTAATCTCGGATACACACAAGTGTACAAATTTATAAGGAAGTTTATACACGGTGGACTACAACCACAACAAAACCAATGAAATTATACAAAAATATCCAACCATTTATAAGTCTTTTCCCACACTTGAAATACCAACATGCAATCCACAAGAACATGAGTTGTAGCTTCAGTAGAAAAACACCAATTAACATCAGAAGACAACACCAAAATTAAGAAACTCAAATCATATATATATATATATATATATATATATATATATATATATATATATATATATATATATATATATATATATATATATATATATATATATATATATATATATATATATTCAATTCTATATAACTCACCAGATAAGTCTTAATTTTTATATAACTCAAAGAAACATTTTGTCCAACAGAGTCGCAAATCATACAAATCATCTTGTGTTAATTCTGTTGGATCATCAAATACCTACAACACGTAAATAACAATATAGAGTTATTATTTGAAAATTCACATTAAGTTGCAAAATGCAAAGTAAATAACAGAGTTATTTTTCTTACCTGCATCCAAGACTCGGTTATATTGGCAGAGACAATATACAACATATTTTTCATCACATAGTATCCATAATTATTAGAGTTATATTGTAGTCTTGTGTACAAATGAATGACATAATTAGTGAATACTTATTATTAAATTAAATATAGAATTATAATTTACATCACGCTTACATTGGGATGAAATCATGTAGCCTTTTTTCTATTTCCATTTGCCATTTGATGAATCCCAAAAGCACTAATTCTGAAGAAAAAAAATTCAAATAAAGCCACATAAAATATGAAATTACTTTTGTAACAATTTATGTATATAGGATATATAATATATTATAACAAAAGTCACATAAAAGACAAACTTACTTTGTAACAACTTTTTTCGTGATTTAATCAATTTCCCGATGAAATGAACAAAAGACGACCACAACATTGTCTCTTGGACAAATGACTATTATTTGCTAATGAGATCTGTACGTGTGTGTAAACACAAAAGTCACATAAAACATCTATGTTATCAAAATTAAAAAATAGAAAACACATTTTTATAAGAACTAACCTATGAACTGATGGTAGTAAGTGACACACTTTATTTTCGTCACGTAACTTACCTGTTTTCGTACTCAACACTTAATTGATTAGCTCTCATCCAACTATGATCCATACTTATATTCCGAAATTAATGCGTACAGAGTTAAATCATTAGAAATGTTTATTTTTAATATACTTTTTTAATAATTCATAAATTTTTAACATTTTTTACTTGTTAAACTCTGATGATATGTAGTTCAATAACATACTTATAAACTCTAATAATATGTAGTTAAATAGAATACACTAATTTATAAACTCTAATAATATGTTTGTACTTTTCTTCATCGTTCAAACTCTAAGAATGTTCGTACTTTATAATCTCATTCAAATTGAAAACAACACGCTATCAGAATCTATTCCAAATTGATTCAAAAACATGACACGTCATTAAAGACCAATCGATATTAATCTAAAATCATTATTCAAATTCAAAATAAAGTCAAATAACAACAAAGACAACAACATTTTCTTCGGGAGTTCATCACAAACTCAAACATCATAAATGTCTCTACTAAAAAATACAACCTATCAACTGATTCTTCACAAATTTTGCAACACATCTAATATAGCTCAAAATAGATCACATTATGACAATTATACAAATAAATAAAAGGGTATCAGAATTTTACCGAACTGTGGCGAAGAAACATTGATGTCGAAGCTGGTGGTGTCGCGAGTTGATGAGAGGATGACAAGTATCGTTCTGCTATGAACAGAGGAAGCGAGCGCTGGGCTGCTTCTGTGTTGTCTACGAAGAGGATGTGAGTGTCGGTTGGGAAAAAGGCGTTGCTAGTGAAATTCAATGATGGTGAACAGTGAGAGACATAAGGAATAGGTTGAGTTAAAGATGATGATGGTTACAGTTGAGCGGTGGAGAAGATACCAAAAGGTGTCTGAGGGCGTTTGAGGCCGAGTTCGGAAGGAGTATGTAGTCAGTGGTATTGATGATTCAACGGAGTGAAAACATTGAAGGTGAGAGTATATGGTAGCAAAACGTTGAAGGCCAAGTGGTTATGAAGATGGTGTTTGGCATAGATGATGAAGGTTCGGTGGGCGTTGATGTCTCACAGTGGTGATGGGTGAATGAATGGAAGGGAGGTGGTTAGTCGCGTAGAGAGCTTGAAAGGAGGAGGAAGTTGTAGCAGCTTGAGGAATCTTCAGATGAAGTTTGGAGATTACGCGTAAGGGGGTATAAGATCGGCGAAAGTTGTATTGGAAGCACTACAACATTTGTTGTCTATGGCAACACTTTTTTAGGTAACATGTAGAAATTGTTGCCTTAAATTCATATAGGCAACGAATTACGATTGTTGTCAAAAATATGTTTGCAACCCTTGATAATCGTCGCCTAAAATACTTTAGGCAACGATTTTCAGAGTTCTGGCAACGCTTTTCAATTGTTGTTGGAGAGGCTAAATGTTGTAGTGAAGGTGGGATTGATGTGGAAATTCGACCGACTGAGGGATGACGAAGGTAGAGAGGTGGTAGTAGATGGTGAGATGAGGAAGATGAACAAGGATCACTAGAGGGTGGAAGTATCGAGAGATGAGGAATCACTTTTTCTTATGAGTTTTTTGTTTCCCTATCTTTAGAGCAACCTCCTTTCCTTTACATCGATTCACCTTTTTTCTTATAACAACCCCAAAAACCTTATATTGAAAAAACTTTAAGGTGATTCGGCGGAGGGCCTCTGCGATACCGACGAAGGGTGGTTCGAAAGTTGCGGAGGGTGTCTGCGGTATCGAAGAAGGTGATTCGGAGAATGGTGTTTGCGGTATCGGTGAAGGGTGGTTCGGAAGCTGCGGAGAGTGTCTGCGGTTTGTGAGAAGAGGGAGTGGAAATGCAGCAAGAATGGAATAGCAGTGGGAGAGATGAATGTGAGAAAGATGAACGTTTACGAATGCGGCACAAATAGGAATGTTAAGGTTTTTAAATAAAAGACGTTGTTTTTACATCGGTTTGGGCCTAGGGCCCGATGTAAAGGCTAAGCTATTTTACATCGGTTGTAACTAAGGCCCGATGTAAAAGTCATTTTAAATATTTTTTACGTCGGTGGAACAATTGGCCCGATGTAAAGGCCTTTTATAACAAAATTCTTTTATTTACCAAACTACTATTTTTTTTTTTTAATAATTGGACTTTTCACACCGGGAAAAATCTAGACGAAATATGAAATATCTTATAATAAAATTGTATTTCATTTATTAAACTGCTACGGTGTTATATTTTTTCCTAAACCAAATATTTTTTATATCATTGAAAATAAAGATATGATATAAAATCTTTTGACAAATATTTTTCACATCATATATTTTTATATCTGATAGAAAAACCTTTTCTTAAATATTATATTTTTAATAGTGTATAAATCAAAATTATATTTTAAATTTTAATCACTGGTATAAAAAATTGCTATAAATTATTAAATAAGATTATTCCAATACATTTTTATTTATTATAATACTATTTAATGCGAATAATTGAATGTGTTGTTTTACTAATTAAAAAAAAAAAGAGATAATTTAACATTGATTAGAGGGAGTACATGATAATAATAATAATAATATCATTATTACAACATCCTAATTAATTAGGCTGGCGTTATGTATTTATCCTAATGTAAAATTTGACACGTGTTAAATCCCGAAAATAAACGCGATTTATGCAAAAAGATAAGATAGATTGAAAGTAGTGACGGTTGGATAGAAAGTATAAGAACATGGGATTCTTAAACTTTGGGGAACAATAGTGTAGGGGTCCATTTAAATTGAAAGTGAAACAATAACCTTTACTTCACAATTATTTCAACATACTAGTACTATTTATAAACTTTATTGGTCAGGGATTTTATCCAATAAAAACCCTTTCACATCTTATCTTTTGCACCAAACCAAAATCATTCGAGCCTTATAATGTGTATAACCACCTATTCAAAATTAGATCACTTGCAATAGCAATAGCAATTCAATTTGTTCTCAACTTTAAACATGCATGTTACATTGTAATGAGTGGCTTGAATAGATAGACCAATTAATAGAAATTTATGATCTTGTTTCAGATTTAGAGTCAAATTAAAAACAAGTTTTTTTACATGTTATAGATCAAATTTGAATTTCAAAATTTTTAATAAATAATACTTAAACTTGACAAAGTCTTGACCCGTCATATTTTCACCTAAAGTGTATTACCTAATTCTCACTCAAAATAATACATGATAACAAAACATATGCCAATTCAAATAAGTCAATGAAAAGAACATAGATATTTTTAATTTTTTTTGTCACCACTTGCGTTTTCTATAGTGCTTCAAATTAATAATTTTAAAACTAGTTGGAAAAATATTGACCAATGTTATAGTGGAGCTACAATTTGAAATGGTAAAAGTGCAATGTTTTCTTATAGTTAATTAATTAAGTGAAGAAGTGATGATGATTTTAGGAGCAAGATTGTTGACAGCACTAAATATTTACCATTCATAAATAGATCTATGATGATTTATGATGGATCTTTCTGCATCTTATTATATAGGTAAAAGATATTTTTTTCAAAGAAGGTTGGGTGCATGTGCTTTCTTTAACCAAACCCTATCCATATCAATGGAGATCCTATTTAGATGGAGAAGTCCCACCACTTCCACCACCACATTAATTCACATTTCTATATTGCATATATCTTTTTCTTAAAAAAAATATTTAACTATATTTAAACATTTATATTTATTATTTACAAATAAAATTAATATAGAAAATTTTAAAACAAATAAAAGTTAATTGCTTTAGTCGTGTTCCTGCAATGTTTGTGACAACACGACTAATTTATATGTCATGAGATTTTGATTGCTTTATTCGAACACTTGTAGTGTTTATGACAACACCCTTGATTCATTTTTTTTTTTAAAGATTTTGATTGCTTTAGTCATACACCTATGGCGATTGCGACAATATCCCTGATTCTTAGGTATTCTTTATGGTCATAGAAAGAGAATTTAGTGAAACTTTATTAATTCCTTATGAGAAAAAAAGTATTACATTATGATGAAAGGTATGATTTACACATGCAATAAAAGTAAAATTTAACCAAATGGGGTGATCGTTGTTTATTATCCTCTGGGTGTATTGGTATGCTGTTCCACAACTGCCCTCAATATTTATTCGGGGTCGTCCCCTGGATCTTTCAAGTCAATATTATTCATGTTATATGTGTTGGGATCTCTAATCCTTTCTTTTAGGGGGGTTGATTTCCATTTCTTTTAAATTCATGGTGATGGAGGCTACACTGATTTCCATCGCCCTCTCTTTGTTTCCCTTATGGTCGCGCTATAAAGCATTATGTATCCTTCTTGCTCTTAACGGGTTGACACATATCGTCACCAATTCGTAGTGAAAATTGTGATACTTGAATTTGAGGTGGAACTAGGAGGTCACCGCGTCCATCATTTTTGAAAAAGGGTTTGCCCAAGATGGAGTTGCAGACACTCTGACAGGGGATTACTAAAAATTGTAGGTCGACCTTCATGGTGTCTTTCCCTTCTCCCAAGGTAACCATTAGCTCAATATACCCCATGAGCGTGTTATATGCCATAAATACCTGTAGATTGGATCACTCATACGACTACAACTTCTCCCTTCTTAGTTCATGTTTTTAAAAAAGCTCTGTCCAATAATGAGGATCCCCGTAATTCCTTCTTTCTTAGTCTATGTATTCAAAAAGCTCATCCCATCAATAAGGATCTTGGATACATCAAAGTTTCCCATGGTTTCCGTTATCACCAATGGGGAAATCTCATTTGGGATACCGCATACCTTTTCACTATCCCAAAATCTGAGGATAGGCATTTTCGGCTTCCCATCACGATTTATTCCTTTCTTTCTGTTGATTTCCATTAACTGGGTGATCCTTCTCTTCATAGTCCCATTGGAAGTTTTTTTCCCATGGGAAGGCCTCTAGTAATGTAAGTGATATATTGTTGTTTCCACTTTTTATCTTCCTCTTCCACGCTACTCCTATATTTCTTTCATTTGGCTTTACTTACAACCTCTATAGTTTTCTTAGGGGACACCTTCTATGAGTGAGAAGAATCTTTCTTCTTTGTGACACATCCCTTCCCATACGATCTTTCTCTCGGTCTTGGTCATCTATTCGGTCTCTTTCTAAGGTATAACCGGTGAGTCGTCCCTTTTGATAAGTTCTTCAATTTCATCATGCAGGTTGATGCATTCATTAGTGTTGTGGTTGTGACTAATATAGAACCGATATTATTTCAACTTATTTGTCCCTGCTCACTCTCTAATCAGATTGGGGTTCTTGGTCCTGACTTCTTTGAACTCTATGTTTTCACATTTTCGCAAGATTTTCTTCCTCAATGTGTTTAAAGGAATGTATGCAAAAAATTGGGCACGTGGTTCTCGCTCTCAGGATCATATCTATAACAGTTATTATCTTTTTCTAGCCCTTGGTTATATTAAGGGTTTCTCGTGCCCAAGTTCTCTTCTTGAGATGATAGAAATTCTTCATGATTCATATAGGGATGGGTCATGTTCATCAAGTCACTTAAGTTTTAAGCTCATTCAACCTTTAGTTTTTCTCGAAAAATACATTTAAACCCTAGTCTCTTTTTGAATATCTAGCATTTTAATACAACATATGTACCTCATACTTCCACTTTTATCTCGTGTGGAGCTATGTTCTTGCAGGTAAATTCATCTAAATATGATCTCATTGACATATGACCCTTGGTGTTTTTGATGATGATAACACTTAATGTCAAGAGATATTCTTTGGAGTCCTTAAAGATCTATGATCAAGCAACCTTTGGTGATGACATCAATCAAAAATTTATATCAAGCCTCATCAGATAGAGGAATTCAAGTTCTAGATGAAGTATTGAATCAATGGTGAATCTAGTGAGGTATCTTGAAGCTTCAACATTGTGAAATAGAGGAAGTGTTGAAGCTCTCCTGATCATGTGTTTGAGTAATCAATTTATCATAACATTATAAGAGTATCTCCTAAGATACCAAGGCAACTCTCTCTCTCTCTCTCTCTCTCTCTCAGACACACATACACAAATGTTTTTTAAAGCTCTATGCTTTTATAAAATTGTAGGAAAATGTTTTATGCAAGTAACTAGTTAGTTACTAGCTCGAATAAACCTTTAGGAGATTTTTTACACTAGATAATCAATTATCACACTAAGGTTAATCAATTATCTATTTTGTAACTCCTTCTAATCTTTTAAGAGGGATTCTAATTGATTAGAGACAATGAATTTTAAAACCTTCCATATTTGGTATACATAATCTATTCGTCCTAGCTTATAATCGATTATAAGCATTAAAAAGCCCATTAATCATTTTCCTTTTTGAGATATATTTTTTCCTGTATCAAGGATGTTTCTCCTTTCTTCAAATCACACCACAATTAGAATTTCTAGTATCCTTTTATTATTTTATCTCTTCTGTCCTTTTTATATTCTTTCAGTAAAGTTTCCTTAGTTCCCCGTGAGTGAGAAATACTTCAAAAAGTTTTTAGTTGTAGTGGTTTTCATGCTTAAGTGTTGTTCTTCATCAAGAGTGTGTTTTTCTGGTTTGATATCTTAGGTTCTTAATATTGTCCTGGTAAAATCTAGGTTTGGTTCAGGAGATTAGATGGTAAAATCTCTATTTGGTTTGTGATCTTAGCCGTTAAAATCTCCATTTGATTTGAGGGATCAACCTATATAAAATCTAGCATCTATTGTGATAAGGTTTGTGGGTGTTATCCTTAAAATATCAAGACATTATTTTAGTAGAACTCTAAAAAAGAAATTTTTTGGGGAGAGGAGTAGGTCAAATGGTTATGCCTAACCTCTATAAATATTAGTGAAATCTCTTTATCCATATCCATTTAATTTTTGTTGTTAATTTTATTTTCTTTCTAAATCCTTCTTCAATTTTCTACAGCTTTATCTCTGCACTAACATAATTTGTTTTTCAAAGTAAAATATGTTTTTTAAAGTAATCACGATTTTTGCACTTCACAATTCACCCCCTCACATATTTTGTTTGGAGTCACTTGTTCAACAAGTAGCATCACATCCTAACATGTATTCAAGATTAAACATGCCAGAAGGAAATAAATGGCTTAAAATTAATCACATAACAAACCCATGTCTTTTAATGGAGAAGGGTATACTCTATGAATAGTGAAGATGAGAATATTTATACAAGGGATGGATTTTGAAATGTGGAAGGCTAATAAAAATGATTCATTTGTTCTCACACGTCAAGTTAATGATGTTGTGGTAAACAAAAATAAAAAATATTGGACCAAAAAGGATAGGGAAAAAGTGCAATGCAGTCTAAAAGCTAAAAATATCATTAGTACTACTCTTAGTCTTGATGATTTTTTGTGTGTTTCACACTATGAGACTACTAAAGAAACGTGGGACATCCACCAAGTTACTCATGAAGGTACTCCCAAGATTAATAGGACAAGAATGAAAACAGTCAATCATGAATATGAACTCTTCATAATGAAACCTGAAGAAAATATTATGATATGAAAAAATGCTTTATCCACATAGTTAATCACATGAAAACCCTTGGAAAAGTTTTTCAAAACTAGGACTTGGTTGTAAAATTCCTTAGATGCTTAAATTGTAGTTGACAACCTAAAGTCAATGCAATTTATGAATCTAAGAACTTGTCATCCATGAACTTGGCTACTCTATTTGATAAACTACAGGAACATGTGATGGAGTTGAAGAGACTAGCTGGTGATGAAGAAGGTGAGAAGAAGAAGAAGAAAAGCAGTGCAATAAAAGTTACAAATATGAAATATACGGAGTCCAAAAATGAAGTTTTCCATAGCTAAAGTAATAAAAACATGGAACTCATGTTTCGAAAATTCAAGGAATTCCTAAGGCACAAAAATAAACTTCAAAGTTTCAGAAGCAAAGAGAAGAAGGATCCTCATTCATTCCTACATGCCATCAATTTAGAAACAAAGGGCGCATAAAACAAAATTTCCCTCAAATCTAGAACCATAGAAGGAACCAAGATCAAAGTCATAGAAAATTAAAGAAACCTCAAGGAGAGGAAAATAAAACCTACATATCTTGGGATGCCGATGATATGGAGTCCTCAGGTAAGGAGGAAGCAAACATTTATCTCATATAAAATTATGAAAAAGATAAGGCAACTTTACATTTACAAAACACACTTGAAAATTCACTAAAGGAAGTGATAACTTGAATCTTATTTTAGATAATCAAATAGCTCTTCATATAATAAAGTTGGTCTAGTTTATGAATCTAAGAACAATGTTAAAAAAGTTTAGTAACATGTGTTATTCTAATAAAACCTCAACATACAAACCTCTTGAATGCAATTACTGTAAGAAAAGTGCCCATGTTGCTTTATTTTTATTTATTAAAAAAATTCATGAAAGCAAACATAATTATTCTCCTTCACGTTTTTATAGAGAATACCATGAAAGAAAATTCGAAACATGTTTGCTTCATCATATGTCTGTAATGAAAAATAAAGATAAAGTGTTTGACTCACTAACATTAAAGGAACCAAAAAGAGTTGGATACGAAAGATCAAAAAGTCAAATTATGATGCATATATGATTGATATCTCAAAACCAAAAAATATCTATTCTAATCATGTTTCCTATTTTACTCCTACGAGAGAAGAATTTTCTTCTTATAGTAGAAAAAATGTAAAATTGTAGGTTTAAGAACTATTGGTAAGATCCTTAAACCTACCGCCAATCTATTTTGAGATTGCAACATAATTTAGTTAGTATCAAGTAAATTGTGTTAAAAAGGTAATATAGTATGTTGTGATTCCTCTATGTGCAAGGTCATTTAAATCTTTGAAACAATTTTTTTCTATATCATCTTTTTAATAAAAAAAGATTGTGACCATATAAGAAGTCATACACGTTACGTTTGATTTAACCCCTCCCGTTCTAGTGGTAGAAGTTGTTGACTATGCAGACATTTTGGAGAAAAGATAAGATCAAGAAATGAATCAAAGTCAAACTGGAGGTATTAAAAATGGAGAAGCAAACATAGATCATCAAGAGCTTACTAAATAGTGGAAGGCTTCTAAAGTTCATCCCATTCAGAATGTAATTAGAGATATTTCTGAGGGAGTTACAACTTGACACTCCCTTATAAAGGTCTATAACTTTGTGGCTTTTGTTTCCCTAATTGATCCAAAGAAAGTTTATGAAACTCTCATCGAAGAAAAATGGTATCTTGTAATCCAAGATTAGTTAAATCAATTAGAGAGAAACAATATTTAGGAGTTCATTGCCAAACCTTCATCTAATATGGTGATTGGAACCAAATGGGTCTTCTGAAACAACCTTGGCTAAAATATAAATGTTTTAATAAATAAAACAAGACTCATTACAAAAAGGGTACAATCAACAGAGACATAAATTTTGATGAGATTTATGCCACTATGGTTGTAACGCCCAATTTTTTATCATATTTTTTTTAATAAATTGATTATGTGTTATGATATGTTATGCGGTGTTAGAATACCTTAGGGAAGGGTACCCTCTATAAGAAATATAATAATAGAAGTGGTTATAATATATAGTGCATTACTAGACTTATTATTATTATTAATACAATAACTGGACTATAGTTGGTGTAACTAATTATACTTCTTATAATTATGTAAATTAGAGGAGGGATATTGTGGGGATTATAATTTAGGTGTCCAAGGGTTATAGCTGGGAAAACAAGGAATTAGAGAATCATTGTTTCAATCAATCCTAGAAAACCAGAGAAAAGAGAGAACAGGGAAAGAAGAAGAGCATACAAGCTACGACAAAGAATCTTTCGTTAGAAGAATTAAGAATCATCAACTAAAGTAAGGGGGAGAATGGGTTCTATAAAGGGTGATCATAACATGAAAGGGTAGTGAGGGTTCCTTTCCCTCTTTTAGGTTTTGTGTATAACTGATAGGTGTTTTTCTTTGTTTGATTAATGATGTTTCTATGTGATCATATGTGGAATGGTGAAATTGAGTGATGTTAATTTTGTGATTGTTGTTGGTAATTGTTGTTGTTGTTGTGTAGTTTCATGAAAATCCCAATTCTGTAAATGTAAATCTAGAAGGATGATGGAAAGTGAGTTTTTATGTAGAAAATTGTTGTAGATTAAATGATTAATGAAGTTTGATTGATCCTATAGGTTATTAAATGTAAAAACATTGTTTTTGATCCAAATTAGGAGGCTGAAAGTGCTCAAAATGAGTTGAAATCGTACTGGTGCGTGTAGCGGTAGAAATGTTTAAGACTAAGCCATTGGGTTGACTAGACTTATACAAATCAAAATAAAAATCGCCACCGCGCTTTATTGTTTCCAAAGGAATGGGAAAAGATCGAATAATCCAAAAAGAAGGGGAAAGATTCAAGGTAAGGGGGTTGGTTATGCAAAAGGAAGGTATTAGCACCCTAAACATCTACGGTACTCCGCATGAACCTCTTTGTGAAATCTGTATATTTTGGCTATGAAAAATGTTGTATAAAAATGGATGGTGGAGGTGAGAAAAGAAATATATTTATTTTATAATTTTTGCACCCGCCGCGGTTGCGAACCTTTAGTGCCTACGTACCACCTTTTCGTGCAATAGGGGATCAGGGTACACGTAGTTCCTCTTTTAAAAATTTAAAACACAAATGTGTTGGTTAATTTTATGAGATAAAACATCATCGTCACTGCCCGTGTGGAAAACATACCTACTACCCACAATTATGAGAAAGGAGAATTTGCATCATCTCAAAGTGGAGGATATGGCCTGGATCTTAAAATCAACAATGCCTCACTCAACACCCAAGTGGGAAATATCTCTCTTCATTACATATTGTAGAAGTATAGTTGTTTGCATCACTACAAGGATTGGCAAGAGTTCAATCTTTTGAGAAAAGTTTAAAGATAAAAGCCAAAGTGGCAAAATGGTTTGAAATGAGATTGATTGACTTTTAGTCTTCTCACAAAAATGTCAAGGTATTATTAATTTGATTGGAGTTTATTTATGAAAATGTTTTGAAAATGCATGGACATAAGTCCAAGTTTATTATGAAAGTGATTCAAGTTTAAAAACAAGAAGAGTTTTCAAAAGAAGGAAGAAGATTTTTAATATTAAAGAAGATGGGAGGAGAAGAAGGGACTATCCTAAAGCATAAGGTAAAAGCTAGGGATAAGAACCATCTAATCAACAAGAAGCCAATACTTGACATTATAAGCCAAGATAGAATTCCCATTCCTTGGATTGAAACCAATCAAGCAAAAAAATACTAGACCTCTTAAGAGAACCAAACTTCCATGTATTAAGTCTTCACAAAAATTGGGCAGAGTAATGGTTGTATACAGGTGAATTCCAGATTATAAACAAAGGGTGTAATCACAAAAAGCTGCACACAAAAACAAACAAGCAACCCAATGTCTTGAGGTAAACCTCAAGAACTCCAGACAAAATAATCAGATAAGATCACAAGGTCTCCAAGATAGGCCAAGGTTTCTAATCCTAAGTCCAATAAAAAAAGTCCCATGCTCCATAATGCCAAGGATAGTAACCAAATAGTCCAAGTACCATTAAAGATTTTTATGGTTTATGTTGATTATTAAGTATCTTAAAAAAAAGAAAAGCTCAAGTGAGCAAAGTAAAAATGGAAAGAAAGTAAATGCTCAAATGAGCAAAGATGAAAATGACATGAAATGTAAGTTCTAAAAGTAAATGGTACATAAAGCATAAAAAAAATAAAAGCATAAAGTAAAACAAGTAAATAATTAGTGGTTAGTTGGATGACCATCTTGAAGCTTGGATTTGGAACTCATTAGAGGATTGGTTGAACTAAAGCCTCCACATAACAAGTTGCATTTGCTTTTTATCAAGTATATCATCCATTTGGAGTTCTCACAAGTTCCATTTAATGATCAACGATGTTTAAGTGATCCGCATTGACCAAAGATATTGTAGATCCATTAGAGGATTGGTAGAACCAAAGCCTCCACACAATGGATCTCAAGGTTATTGGATTAAAGAGATCAAATTAACATATTTGGGCTTGCAAACATAATTTTGAGCCACAAATGATCATTTATTCGAACCGGGACAAAATTTAGCGCTATGTTAAGCAATCGTAAGTGGACTTATATAGAAGTCGCATCTATTTTGAGGCCGGTAAATAGCAATCTATGCACCATTTGTTCGGAGACATGATATAGAGATCATGCTCCAACAACATTTAGTGCAATAAGAAGTGGATGAGATGAAGAGAGATGAGAGAGAATATACAATCCACTTTTGAATTAAATTTAATCAAACTATTGTTAAAATCATTCATCCATTTTTGTGGAGTTAAACTCAACACCATGGATCCAATGATGTTAATAAAGTTCATGATCCAAAATTTAACTCAAGATCAGCCAGAAAATAGTCACAAAATAATATTACATTTTAATATATACAAAAGGGTTTAAAAATAATGTTTAAAAATAGAAAATAAAGAGAAAAATATCAACTATGTTCAAATTAATCAAGAAATAAAAATTAAGACCATAGAAAAATCAGAAAAAGGCTCAAATAATTTTACAAATTTTTTGGTAATTTTTTAATTATTTTAATTTCAAAAAATCATAGAAAATTCAAATAAAGTGTAAATTTATAACAAGTTTGCCACGCGTTTTTTCCTATAAACATGTTTAGTGAACTTCCAAAATGGATTAGCATAACAAAATGCACGTTTTGGATGAGTTTTAATCAAGTTTGAAGTCACACTTTTCTTTGTTTGCAACTTCACACGATTTCCCTCCAAACTTCATCATTTCACACGCTTGAACATTCCATTTGATTCCCTATAAATAGAGGGTCATTCCCCATTCATTTTCTCAAGCTTGGATAGCCAGAATCACCCTGCCAAACTTGTTCCACAACTCAGAATTCAGTAACTTCAAAATCCATTCTCAAGCCTTTTTCAATCCAAATTTTCCATCAATTCACCTTCCTTGGTCTTCCCTAAAGCTAACCACATAACTACATTCAAGAATCGTGCCCTATACTGCTCCATAGAAGTCTAGTTTCAGAGCTCTGCAACTCAACTTCAATAGGTAGATTCCTTCATCAATTATTCAAAACTCTGATATCATTGTGTTGCTCTCATTGCCCTGGTTCTAGTTGCAACACTTACCTTTTACTGGAAACACGTTTTGACCATGAAATTTCAAATCCCTTTTCAAAACTTTCCTTCCAAATTGCTTGAGTTACAGTTTATATAAATTTGGTGCGAGGGTGTGGTTGTCTTCGTCTTGAAGAGACGAAGCGAATGGCATAGGTCCGAGCTTCTGATTTTACAGTTTGAGAGACCTACAAATCATGTTAGCTGGAGGTTAAAGATGACCTACGTGTCATCTTCCAACCAATGATGGCACACCACTTGTTATTTTTGAAAATCTGATTTATATTTGATTTTGTACTTTATTCACTAATGACCATGATATGCACAGCGCGCCAGATACCTTGGATTTGTTTACTAACGCGTTTTGACTCTCATCCAATGGTCCACATATTTTTACTTTTATTTTCTTTTCTGATTTTTATATTTTAATTATTTTAATTTCAAAAAATCATAGAAAATTCATTTTAAGTCCAAAAAATCTGAAAAAATTATGAAAAAATATTTGGATTATTCTCTTTCTTATTTTTATTTTTTCACAATTTAATTTTGTGTTTTGGTATTTTTTATAAATTTACACTTTATTTGAATTGTTTTAAATATTTAAAACGATTCTTGAATGTAGTTATGTGGTTAGCTTTAGGGAAGACCAAGGAAGGTGAATTGATGGAAAATTTGGATTGAAAAAGGCTTGAGAATGGATTTTGAAGTTACTGAATTCTGAGTTGTGGAACAAGTTTGGCAGGGTGATTCTGGCTATCCAAGCTTGAGAAAATGAATGGGGAATGACCCTCTATTTATAGGGAATCAAATGGAATGTTCAAGCGTGTGAAATGATGAAGTTTGGAGGGAAATCGTGTGAAGTTGCAAACAAGAAAAGTGTGACTTCAAACTTGATTAAAACTCATCCAAAACGTGCATTTTGTTATGCTAATCCATTTTGGAAGTTCACTAAACATGTTTATAGGAAAAAACGCGTGGCAAACTTGTGATTAGAAGTCAAAACAAAGATTTCAAAATCTGACTTGTGAGGAAACTTCAGTTCCAAGTTACCAATTTCAAAATCATGGCATTCTTAGCTCAAGGGGTCTTAAGGCATGATTCTAGATGCTTTAGAAAGATGAGGTTACAAGCTTTGAAATGGAAAAAGAATGGAATCAAGTGGATGCTTGAGCTGAAAGTTGTGTTGAGTCAAAGTTGGAGAAAAAGAGTTGACTTTCCATACTTAGAAATATTTCAAGTTCTTCTTCAAAAATGACCTATAATGTCTTGCATCCAAACATGGCTTTCCACTTGGAATTTGCTCTTGACCAAAAAAGATGGCATGAAGTAGATTTTGAATGACATTTTGAAACTTAAACCATTCAAAATATCCAAAAATTGAGAGAGTTATGAATTGTTGAAGTTGAAAAAAAATCATGAAATGACCTATAATCTTTTGCATCCTTAAGGAAACTTCTATCCATTTTCTCACTTTGCACATAAAATAAGGAATAAAGTTCACACCTTCAAGATCATTATGGAAAAAGAATGGGCTCAAGGTGATAAAAATTGACCAAGTTATGATCATTTGAAGTCACACATGGAAAATTGGGGATTCATCTGGAGGACTTGTAATCTTTCTTCCTCATTAAGTCTCTTCCTCATGACAACTCCTTGAAACTTTTGAAGTGATTTGTTGATAACCATTTGAAGAGAAAGATGTATTTGGAATAACTCAAAAATACCAAGAGATGAGCAAGATATATTCCTTTGAAGTTTAAAACCCTATCTCCTTAGATTAAGAGAATGCTTTGAGGAACTTCGACAATTTTGAACAAACTTCTTATACCAACACACATGATTTGTAAATATAAGTTGTTAAGGATGATAATGAGAACTCATAGCCACTAAAACCACTTACATATCTTGAACATTGAGAGAAATATGCACTTGTAACCAAATGGAATAAAATCTTGTCCCACCATGACAACTTCTCCAATCAATCCCTTGTGCTTTTCAACCAAATTTGATAACCTTTAAATGTGATGAACCAAAACAAACCTGCCATGCCAACTCTTCCAAAACCAATACAATGGTGAGGTTTGAAATTCTCAAGCTTTATTGACTAGGGCATGGAAATAAACTCATGAACCCATGGGGTAACTTGTTAAATCCCATTGCGTTTACCTACATGCATAACAAGCAAGACAAACCAACATTGTATTTTATTTAGTTAAAAGAAGAAATCAAGACAAAAACAATATTCATGATCACAGAAGAACATAAGTCAAGGTGCTTTATGATTCCTCAAAAGGGAAAAGCTAAACATAGGGAGGGGAATTAAGAATCCTAGTGTGATCTTGTTGTGAATGAATCAACATGGTATGATGAAGGGATCTTAGGGGCAAAATTTGGGGTACAGCAGCTGCCCTTATTTAAGTTTCTTCTATTCGGAGATACGAAGGTTAAAAATCTTCGTGTCGACGCGATCGAAGATACTTAAATATAAAACAAACCCTATTTTTGGCCCTAAGATGCCATGCAAATGTTTATGATTATGAATGCACATGGACAATTCCAAAGGGACGCAAATCACCACTGGGGATGTAACAAAATAAAGAAACAAGGGAGAAACCCCACCAGGAAAAAAAATCACTGGTGGATAAAAAGACATGAATCAAAGAGGATGGTAGAATGGTCAAAGGATACACCAACTTCTACCGAAGGCGAAGCTACGGACGTTTACTGAAGGCAGAGAGAAAGATAACAAACATCGACGTTCACTGTCGATGTCCTACCAACTTTCATTGAAGGTAGAGAGAAAAGAAATATCATAGCACCGCCGTTCACTGACGATGAACTACCAGTGTTCACTGAGGGTAGCAAAAAGATAACAAACACCAACTTTCACTGATGGTGATCTACCAACTTTCACTGAAGGTAGAAAGAGAATATATCATAGCATCATTGTTCACTGATGATGAACTACCAACATTCACTGAGGGTAGCAAAAATATAACAAACATCGACGTTCACTGCCGATGTCCTACCATCTTTCACTGAAGGTAGAAAGAGAATATATCATAGCATCTCCGTTCACTGACGATGAACTACCAACATTCACCGAGGGTAGAAAAAAGATAATAAACATCGACGTTCACTGCCGATGTCCTACCAACTTTCATTGAAGGTAGAAAGAGAATATATCATAGCACCGCCGTTCACTGAAGGTAGAAAAAAGATAACAATCATCGACATTCACTGCCGATGATCTACCAACTTTTACTGAAGGTAGAAAGAGAATATATCATAGCATCGCCATTCACTGACGATGAACTACCAACATTCACTGAGGGTAGCAAAAAGATAATAAACATCGACGTTCACTGCCGATGTCCTACTAACTTTCACTGAAGGTAGAAAGAGAATATATCATAGCATCGCTGTTCACTGACGATGAACTACCAACGTTCATTGAGAGTAGAAAAAAGATAACAAACATCGACATTCACTGTCGTTGTCCTACCAAATTTCACTGAAGGTAGAAAGAGAATATATCATAGCATCGTCGTTCACTGATGATGAACTACTAACGTTCACTGAAGGTAGAAAAAAGATAACAATCATCGATGTTTACTGCCGATGACCTACCAACTTTCACTGAAGGTAGAAAGAGAAAATATATCATAGCATCGCCGTTCACTGACGATGAACTACCAACGTTCACTGAAGGTAGCAAAAAGATAACAAGTTTCCCCAAGATTCTGGCGTTTCACCTAAAACGGGTCTCAACTTCTTCTTTAACCAAGGCACTCCGCCTGGAAAGGATAATATATAAGATGTCTCAAATAAAGAGACTTTCTACTTGTTGTCATGGAGGATTGTAAAAAGAAATGACTTTCTGGGGAGAGAAATATGACTTCCTGGAGAAAGAAATATGACTTCCTGGGGGAAGAAATATGACTTCCTCGAGAGATGCCACGATATTCCTGTTGAGGAGATAAAGTCTTCTCGTGCAAAATAAATTCACCAACCAAAACTTGAAGTTTTCAGGAAATCTAAAGTAAATAATATTGTTGTGGAACCACAGATTCAAACCAGAAATAAACTGGAATGAAACGGTCAACCAGAATACATCCTTTGAGAAATAAACTCTAGAGGGAAAACCAAATCCATCCAAAGCAGGAGTTGTACAGGAAGGCTAAAGCAAAAATCTTCCACTAGGGACAACTCAGTGGGGAAATTGAAAGAATATACGCTTTCTGCTTAAGGCCAACACTCTATTAAAGAGAGGACAACGTAACTCTGCAAAACAGGATGATATATCAACAAAAATATTAACAAATGTCAATGAACAATGATTTTCCAATTTTAGCTATGCATGATGTATGTATGAATGTATGAGTGTTATCGTGCGTATGCTGACAAAACAAATACAGGGATGGAACATCCTTCTTCAAAATTCACCGGGGAAACAAGTGTTTTTAAAAGTAACATTCCTATTGGAGATTGCAAAACCAGTCTCAAGTAAAGCAGACTGACACCAAAACATCAAAACATTCACTGGGGAATTCATGCCTACTTCATTGGGGAGGTTAACACCATATACACAAAGGGAAAACCACAATACGTCCTTCACTTGGAGAAACCAGGGACCTGCGTTCTTCAAGAGTGGTTATGATAGCAACCTCTCTGGAGAAAGAACTTCTATTAGGCCAAACAAAAACTTCACTGGAGAAAATGCGGATTGAAACTTCACATCATGAAAACTCAGAAAAGAGGAGAAATGAATCCAAACTTGACCGAGGATACCGGAATCATAAACCCAATACGGAGAAATCATCTCAAGTAAACCTTCCCGAGGGGAACAAAAACTTCTCAAAACAACTGGAGTTTATCCATTCCTGGGATCACCATTTTTGTTGTCATTGTTTCATCACAAATCTCAAAGTAAAAGCAGATTGTAAAATATTTTTTTTTGAAAAATTAAGTTTGTTATTTAATCTTTTTTGCTTTGAAAGCTATTATCAATAATAAACAGAGTCTTTGCAAGCTAAATAAAATAAGAAATACAAAGAATTGGGTAAAAGCTCAAATTTCATTAATAGAATGGTAGTCTGCGAATGGTGAGACTTCATAGATGATTAAAAAGTTTGAAAAATGGTAATATATAAGGGAAAAGATACATTGAGATACAATGACCCCTATCCCCTATAACAACTTTTGAAATCCTGAGCAGCAACTTCTATTAAAGTATGGTGAGGATCTGAGAAGATTAGTGCTTCAACGATCAAGTCTTGTCTGACTTAGTTACTTCCCAAGAAAGTCCCTAACTTTTGCCTAAGCTACCCTTGCGGGTTTTCGACTTAGCGGGATATTTATTCTGTTTAGGTCTCTAATTTTTGCCTAGACCGCCCTTTCGAGTTTTTGGCCTACCGAGACGCTCCTTTTTTGCCTAGGCCGCCCTTTCAGGTTTTCAACTTAGCGAGTTGTTCTTTTATTTCTTTAGGCAAAGTATTTCTTGACTGCGTCAGTATTGATGGGACGTGGGAACTCCTCGCCATCCATTATTTCAAGAATTAATGCACCTCTATAGAAGGCTTTCTTGACAACATATGGGCCTTCAAAATTGGGAGTCCACTTGCCCCTAGAATCAGTGTTGAAAGACATGATCTTCCTGAGCACGAGGTCGCCTTCTCTGAATTCACGAGGTTTGACCTTTTTATCAAAAGCTTTCTTCATTCTTTTCTGATATAACTGTCCATGACATAAAGCTGTCATCCTCTTCTCCTTAATCAAATTCAATTGGTCAAACCTGTTCTAGACCCATTCAGCCTCTGTCAATTTGGTTTCCATTATCACACGCAAAGAGGGAATCTCAACCTCGACAGGGAGTACAACTTCCATTCCATACACCAGGGAGAACGGGGTTGCTCCTGTTGAAGTGCGGACAGATGTTTGATATCCATGTAGAGCAAAAGGGAGCATTTCGTGCCAATTCTTATAAGTAACAACCATTTTCTGGATAATTCTCTTGATATTCTTATTATCAGCTTCGACAACCCCATTCATCTTTGGCCTGTATGGAGATTAATTGTGATGGATAATCTTGAATTCTTCGCACAGTTCTGTCATCATCTTATTGTTCAAATTCGAGCCATTATCAATGATGATTCTGCTCGGCACACCATACCGACATATAAGGTTATTCTTAATGAAGCGCACAACCACCTGCTTAGTAACATTAGCATATGAAGCAGCCTCCACCCACTTGGTGAAGTAATCAATTGCTACCAAAATAAAATGGTGTCCGTTCGAAGCTTTGGGTTCTATCATCCCAATCATGTCAATACCCCACATAGAGAAAGGCCACGGGGAGTAAATCACATTGAGAAGTGTCGGAGGCACATGGACCTTGTCTGCATAAATCTGGCATTTATGGCACTTCTTTGCAAATTTATAACAGTCGGACTCCATTGTCATCCAATAGTAACCTGCCCTTAGCATATTTTTAGCCATCGAATGTACATTGGCATGAGTGCCAAATGAACCTTCATGAATTTCATGCATCAACATGTCTGCTTCGTGTCTATCACGCATCTGAGCAAGACCATGTCATAATTTCTCTTGTACAACACATTTTTACTGAGGAAGAAACTGCCTGCAAATCTTCTCAATGTCTTTCTATCTTTCTTCAACGCACCAATCGGGTATTCCTGAGTCTGAAGAAAATGCTTGATATCATAATACCAAGGTTTTTCATCTGCTATCTCCTCTGCTGTAAACACATGAGCGGGCCTATCCAGTCGTCAAACCGTAATTCGGGGTATATCATTCCAAGTATTCACTTGATACCTAGAAGCCAGAGTTGCCAGAGCATCCACCATTTGATTTTCATCTCTAGGAATGTGATGGAATTCAACTTTATTAAAGAAGGGTAATAATCTTCTAGCATAATCTTTGTAAGGGATCAAGCCGGGATGACGAGTATCCCATTCTCCTTTAATCTAATTTATTACCAAAGCTGAATCACCATACACATCTAGAATTTTAATTATGAGATCAATAGCTTCTTCGAGACCCATGATGCAAGCCTCGTATTCGGCCATGTTTTAGTACAGTCAAATGTTAACCTTGCAGTAAAAGGAATGTGTGATCCATGAGGAGTGACAATCACAACACTAATTCCTTTACTATAAGCATTCACAACTCCATCAAATATCATACTCCAACGAGATTCAGGGTCAGGACCTTCCCCAGGCAATGGTTCATCATAATCTTTCACTTTCAGGAACATCACATCCTCATCGGGGAATTCATATTCTACAGACTGGTGATCCTTCACTAGTTGGTGAGCAAGATAATCTTCCAACACACTACTTTTAATAGATTTTTGAGTGCGGTATTCGATATCATATTCAGATAACAACATCTTCCAGCGGGCAATTCTCCCAATAAGAGCAGGATTTTCAAAAATGTACTTGATTGAATCCATTTTGGAGATCAACCAAGTAGTGTGATTCAACATATACTGCCGCAAATTCTTTGCCGCCCAGGCCAGAGAACAACATGTTTTTTCCAGCATGGAATACTGCGACTCACAATCCGTGAATTTTTTACTGAGATAATAAATGGCGAACTCCTTCTTCCCTGTTTCATCCTGTTGTCCCAGAATACATCTCATGGATTTATCTAACACTGTCAGATACATAATCAACGGTCTTCCTTCTACAGGAGGGAGCAAGATAGGAGGTTCAAGCAGATATTCTTTAATACTTTCAAATTCCCTTTGACAATCATCCGTTCAGACACAACCTTGATCTTCCTTTAACAACTTAAAGATCGGTTCACATGTTGCAGTCATGTGGGAGATGAATCTGGAAATATAATTCACACGCTCGAAGAAACCTCTGACTTGCTTTTTCAGTTCTTGGTGCTGGCATCTCTTAAATCGCCTTGACTTTATCAGGGTCAATTTCAATTCCTTTCTGGCTAACAATGAAACCCAAAAATTTCCCTGATCAGACACCGAAGGTACACTTATTTAGATTCAAACGGAGACGATACTTCCTCAAACGCTGAAACAACTTCAATAAATCTTCTACATGCCCTTCTTCAGTCTCGGATTTGACAATCATATCATTAACATATACTTAGATTTCCTTGTGCATCAGATCACATAATAGGGTTGTCATAGCCCTCTGGTACGTTGCACCAGCGTTCTTCAACCCAAAAGGCATCACTCTGTAACAGAATGTTCCCCAAGGTGTGATAAACGTTGTTTTTTCCATTTCCTCTGGAGCCATTATTATTTGATTATACCCGGAAAATCCGTCCATGAACGAGAATACCTTAAATTTTGTTGTGCTATCCACTAACATATCAATGTGTGGCAATGGAAAATCATCTTTTGGACTAACTTTATTTAGATCTCTGTAATCTACGCACATGCGGGCCTTTCCGTCTTTTTTCGGTACTGGGACAATATTAGCAATCCATTGAGGATACACTGACGTCACAAGAAAACCAACATTAATCTGCTTTAAAACCTCCTCTTTGATTTTTACTGCCATATTTGGGTGAGTTCTTCTCAACTTTTGTTTAATTGGCGGACACTCTGGCTTCAACAGCAAACAGTGCTCTACAATATTTGTATCTAGACCAGGAATATCTTGATAAGACCAAGCAAAAATATCCACATACTTTTTCAACAGCTCAATCAACCTGCTCTTCACATCAGGATGCAACAATGCTCCAATCTTGACTTCCTTAGGATCTTCTTCTGAACCTAAATTGATCACTTCCAATGGCTCTTTATATGGCTGAATGGTATTTTCCTCGTGCTCAAGCAACCGTGAGACCTCTTTTAGAATCTCATCATAATCTTCTTCTTCAGCCCCATACACAGGGCATTCAAAGTTGGGAGAGGGTGCAGGGTCACTGTATTCAACGAGTTTTTTAATTAATCTGCACATATGATTTGTGATTGCACTTAGAAAGTGAAACATATAACAAGTGATCATGCAGATTGAATTTCAGTTATTATTTATTTTGAAAGGTTTTTTTATGATTACCATTTTCCAAGAAAATGCAGAAAATAAAGACATAATTTGGGAAACAAAGACAACTTTTATTATTGATCTTAAAAGTCACAGCAAACAGATAAGCCCTACAACATTAATACTTCCACCTTGGGTAGAGTGAAAGCTTTTTTAAAAATATTAACAAATCAAATTACTTTGAAACATGTATGCAAGAGGGAACATCAATGGTGATCCAGTTCTGAACCCTAACTCCGTGCGTCACATAATTCGGCATTTCCTGCTCTGCTTCATCTTCCACAATGGCTTTAATCCTGGAAACAGTCGGATGAAGATAACCCTCGCTACGGAAAATGTCTTGATACCTGCCTGCAACAGACTTCGGCTTCATGGCCTTACCTTTGTCATTCTTAGAAGAGAACCCCAAGCCAGTTCTGTTCTTTTTCACAGGTGGATCCACAATTTGTCCCCAAACTTCATTATGACCATTACGCACAACCTGTTGCGCGTCCTTCAGCGAAACCATTGAATTCTCATTTCCTCTTATGTTGTCAATGTATAAGGCTTGGAACTGGATTCCAACAGCAACTTCATCTACCTCTACAATGCTGTAAGAGGACAAATGAGATATCAGCAATGCCAGCTCCCCTTTTATGATCACTACTTTCCCTTCACGTACAAACTTCAGCTTCAGGTGTAAAGTTGAAGTGACAGCCCCTGCCTCATGTATCCACGGCCGTCCTAGCAAACAACTATAAGTGGGAACAATGTCCATGACCTAGAAAGTTATCTGAAACAAATGTGGTCCTATATGAATAGGCAAGTCCACTTCACCAATAACATATTTACTTGACCCATAAAACTCTTTCACAATGATGCCACTCGGGCGCATAGGCGTTCCTTGATATTTTAACTTCATAAGCGTACTCCTCGGTATAACATTCAATGCAGATCCATTATCAATCAGCACATTGGATAGTGAATCATTCTTGTAGTTCATAGAGATGTGGAGGGCCAAGTTGTGATTCCTTCCTTCATCTGGTAATTCATCATCGCAGAAACTCAAGTTATTACATGAAGTAATGTTTCCTATTATGCTGCTGAATTAGTCTATTGGCATGTCACTCTCCACAAAAGCTTGGTCCAGTACCCTCATCAAGGATTCTCTGTGAACAGAGGAGTTCATCAATAAAGCTAAGATAGATATTTTTGAAAGAGTCTGCAGTAGCTGATCTACAATTCTGTAGTCACTTATCTTAATTATCTTCAAAATATCATCCACTTCTTTCTCTAGCGTATCTCCACTAGTCTCACCCATAGCCTTCTTAGGTTCATCACTCTCAGCAATTTTCTTTCCAGCACCAACATCTCTTCGAACAACTGGTGCAAACACACGACCGTTACGGGTCACCCTGCTATTTTCAGCTATATTTCCAACATCAGGCATTGGCTGGATGGGAACTTCCACTCCATCCTCTAAGATTGTAGCATTGTATTTGTAAGGCACAACCTTATCTGACTTATAGGGGATAGGACCCGACTAACTAATCACCAATAGCGTAACAGTTGGCTTGCTATGATACTCAACTTCAAAATGGGAGGATGCACCGAAACAAGGCACAATGACGTTTACCCCTTCTTCAACATAATCAGTCATTAATAAGTCATTTCTGGAAAACAAATCTTTGTCTGAAGAGAAATACTCATTTGCGGAAGCATACTCTTTATCTGACCCTTCTTCAGTCAAACAAACCTCAACCATATCAACTTCATGGTAATCATCCCTCTGAGTTATGACCTTGATAGTTCCATTGTCTAACAACAACTGAACACCCTTCTTCACGATTGAACATCCTAGGGGGTCTCGACAGCAAACTCGGAAAGATCCATATTGGTGCTCCACCTTGTGATACGGTGGGAGAAGTGACTTAGGATTTTGCGTTTTGTATTCGAAAATGTTTCGATTTAGCAAGAGTCGCCACCGACTTTTTATTTTATCCTAAGGAAAGGTCAAAAAGCACAAGAAAGACCTTTGAGATGTTTTCTTGGGTTCGGGGAGTAGATTATAGAAAGGGAAGGTATTAGCACCCTTTCTATCCATGGTTATCCATGGGCTCTTAGTTACTTGTTTAGATCACTTGCTTTTCTTTTCAATTGTTTGAAATGGTGCTCTTCAATTGTTTGAAATGGTGCTTTGTGTGTGGTTTTGAAAGATGTTTTGAAAATAGGCCATAGTTGTGGCAACCTTTGTAATGATTCTTGTTGGAATGTATACAAAGGTGTTTTTGTCTTTTGAAAAGTTTTCAATGTTTGAAAGTAGGGTTTTGAAATTGTATTGTGAAGTGTGTTTGAAAATAGCAAGGATGTTTTGCAAGCTTTTGATCAAGTAACTAAGAGTTATCTATCCTATTTTACTCAAAGATCTTTCTTGTGTTTTTAACCCTTTTAACAATGTTGTTTCACCATTGCATTTGGTGAACAACCTTGTGTTAGGATGTTAACGGGACAGACGCGGGTCATCGTATAGACCGTGACAGCAATTATGTCAAATATTTTTGGCAATTTTCTTAAGGGACTTGATCATTTTGTTTAGGCAACTCAGATAGCGTCATCGAGGGACTATGATATTTGTTTTTGTTTTTGTTTTGCCAAAGTATTTGACATGCATATCATGGCCCATTTTTGAAGGCAACAAGTGGATTGTAACCCTAGGGGTGCAAGTGTGCATTGTGTTTGTTTTTTCATGCATTTTTGTCTTTGATTAGGTTAAACTATTTGTTGGTTTTGATTTCGCATACAAACCCTAATTCTCTAATCATGGCATAATTGAAAGCATTAAGTACGTAAAAATAAATCTAAGCTATTACAACTTTGATATAGGGAGGGGGTACAATTTTGAATAGGGGGGTATTTGACATGAAATATAAAACCCTAATTGCTATTACATCTAAATTGAAATCTTTGTATAAATAAAATAAATGAGCAATATTTAATTAAACAAGATAAATAAATATTAAATAAGATGTATTATGCAAAAAAAAGAATTTTATTTGTTCATGTATGCAAAAGTATTTTTTAATGTAAAAAAGGTGTAAAGAAATAAATAAAATGTTAATTTTATTTGTTTTAGGGTAAAAGCCCTAATTTCTTTAAGAAATAAATATAATGTATTATTTATGTACAAAAATATATTAATATGTATAAAAATAAAATATATCTAAAAAAGGGTTTTTTTAGTATAAATAATAATAAAAAATAAAAATTTAATATTTTTGTATTTTTATTCTAAGTATTAAATAAAATAAAAGTATATATATATATATATATATATATATATATATATATATATATATATATATATATATATATATATATATATATATATATATATATATATATATATATATATATATATATATATATATATATATATATATATAAAATAAGATAAAATATTTACAAAAAATAAAATATATTCAAGAAAATATTTTTAATGTGAATAAAAATAAGAAATGAAAATAAAAGTATTATTTACATCATTTTCAAGTTTACACAAAATAATATACAAGTATATATATAATATTTTAATGCTAGTAATAATTAAAATAAATATTTAATAAATGTAAAAATTATGAAAAATATTTTTAAGCGTTTTTTATAGTTGGAAATAAATAAACAAAGTCAGAAATAAAATTAAAATATAAAAATGATAAAATATAAAGGAAATGGGCCAGGGGGTGCATTTAGCAAAAGGAGGGTGTTAGAAGCAAGAAACCAAGCCCAGCCCATACTTCATCTTCTTCCTTGTGACAAACGGAAAAACGCGCACCCTGTTACACAAGCTTGAACATCCTGGAAACGTGCTCTTTTACCAAAACTCAAAACATGAAACTTGTAGAGCATCAAACAACAATTTCAACCATATAAAACATTAAATCTAACTCTCAAGGACCAGAGAGAATTTCTCTGGCCCTAATTTCTAACCTAGTTTTTTCAGAAAGTTCATGGACAAAATTCTCTTAGCACGTTTAATATAAATGAAAACTGAGCATATGTATGGTTTTAGGGCAATGAGTACAACATCTTTTATTCACAAATCTAAGGCTAAATGTTCCTAAATAGAGAGATAGAAGTTCATGAAAAACCTGTTTCAGCTGGACACGAGTATGGAAATGTAGCAACTTTCAGTGAGGCCTGAGGTTATTTTGAGCTTGCTTGATGTTCCCTGAACCTTTCCCAATGCTTAGTTTGTTTTGAAGTGGCCTGAATCATTCTACAAAAGTCAACCTGCACAAGCTTGAAATGAAAATGGTGAACACTGTAAATGGAGTTACAGTTGGCAATGGAGGTTTGGGATAGCTTGAGTGAGTTGAATGGAAGGTGTTTGAAGTGGAAAGGAGCGAAACGCACGAGGCAATGTGAAGATGGAGGTGATTCTGCAGGGCTTGCCCTATTTTGTAAGAAAATGTGGTTTTTGAGTATGACGGTGCTTTGGAGGTAATAAGCTCGTGTTTCTGGCTTACAAGGATGTGTAAAACTTGTTTCAAATGTTGGCTTAAGTTGAATATATCAGATATGCAAACTATGGACTTTTGGGAAGTTGACTTGTTTTGAAAGCAAAGTGTGAAGTGAAATGAGATAGGCCTGTACAGGCTATCTCCAAGCATGCACCAACTTCTTGTACCTTTGCCTAAGTTTGTGGAACTTGTTTGCTGCAAAGAAAGAAGTTCAAGGCTCAAGAAAAACAACTTTGCAAAAGTTATGCTTTATGAAAATGGAAGTGTGATCTTTATGCCCAAAATGGAATTATTCAATGTATAATGCTCCCTTGATCAGGACAATGCCTATAACCAATGTATTTGCATTCAATTTTTGAGTGTAAGTTGGTTTAGATACCTGTAATCAAGTACAAAGCTAATTTGGTCAGATTTGCAACTTGTATGAACATGTATTGGCCATGGTTACAAAGTGAGTTTTTGCCAATTTCAAGCATTCGATTCTCCCTAACCACAAATGTGTTTGAGGAGTTCTTGGACAATTTGGAAATCTTGAAACATTTACTATAATCCATATTTGAAATGTAACTTGAGACTCCAAGTGGAACTATGTGAGAAATGGCCAAGAAGATGGGTCAAAATCCTGCCTAAACTAGGGCAAAATTTCTCTAAGTTAAAAGTTTTAGGTACCCTTGTTCCAAAAATCATAACTTGAGATCCAAGCTTCTTTTGAGAAAACTTTGTGAATAAAAGTTGTATACTTTGTGATGGACTACAACTTTCATGTTGTAAGTTTTGTTTGAATCCATTTGCAGCTTGGTGAAAATGTGGGACAAAGTTAGGAAAAATTAAGAAAATTTCATAACTTAGAAAATTTCTAAGTTATGAAAATTTTCAATTTCAAACCCTAATTTGTAATTTTGGGTTTCTTGATGAACAAGTTTCATAATTTGACATATCTTGAAAAATGACCTATGGCACTTGATTTTGACCAAAAAGTCAGAGTTTGACTTTTCAGTGTACAGTCAAATTTTGATCAGTTGACTGAAAAATTCATCTGTCAATCCTATGCATTTGAGATCTTTTGGACTTGTTAAATAGGTCAAGATAGTGTCATTGAGCCCTTGAGTCCATGGTTGAGCTTGATTTGCCATTAGTTAGGTCAAACAGTCAAAAATTGCCTTTGTGCAGTCAAAACCCTAAAAATGACCATTTTACCCTTTTGGTGATCTGATCAAATTTCTTATGGAATTGTGGTACAAACTTGATCAAATGGTTCATATGAGTTCATAATATTGATGTGGGTCAAAATTCATGAGGTTTGACTGTAAATTGGTCACAGTTTACTTTTTCCCCAATACAACTGATTTCTAGGTCAACTGTCCAATTGACTGGGCAAAAATTTGATTCAAGGCTTGAAACTTGGTATGGGAAAACTTATGAGTCCAATATGAAGTATGAAAACCAATTTGGGCATTTAAGGTCCAAAAATCCCTGTGCAAACTCAAACCTTAATTTCAGGTTAATAGTGCAAGGAGATGTCTTGAGCAGAGCAAACCCTAGCTTGGTCTTAAGTTCCAAGAGCCTTGTAATGAGAAATGTTGATAAAATGAGATAGAAAATTTTGGGGTACAACAGTTTCCCCTGTTCAATCTTCTTGAACCTGAAGAGTTAGATTGCCAAGTTTGCCTTTCGTGACTCGAAGGTAAAAGAGGATTGGACACTAGAGTGCCCGTAAATTTGCACTCGTCAAAATATTGTTGAGGGAATGGGCTTAAAGATACCATTGGAGATGGTAGAATATTGCTGGAGATGGGCTTAAAAGATGCCATCCAAGAATGTTTGTTGAACTGCAATGTTGTAGGCCAGAAGAATGAGCATCAAAATGGTATTCGTGTCTGGAATACATTTGAACTGTATCTGGAGACTGAGTCTGTATGAGCAAAGGAATGGCGTCTGTGTCGGGATCGTATCTGAGCTGTAACTGTATTTGATCTTTGAATGAATATCAGAATGACTACCGTGTCTGGAGTGTATCTGTATTCTGAATGGGTAACAGAGAAACATCTGTATATGGAGCGACCGTGTGTTGGGGATAAGTTCTGAATGAGTGACAGAATGGAAACCGTGTTTGGAGCGTATCTGGACTGTATCTGAAGTTGGGATCTGTATGAGTAGCAGAATGACTTCTGTGTCTGGAGTGTATCTGTACTGTAACTGGGATCTGAATAAGTGACAGAATGACTTCCGTGGCGACTGCACTGGGGAGAATCAAACTTCTGGTGTAGGGGCCAGAATGGCATCTGTGTCTGGAGCATATTTGAACTTGAAGTTGATAATTGAATCTGAATGAGAGGTAGAATGGCCGCCGTGTCTGGAGCGTATCTAGTCTGTATCGGATTGCTGAAGTCTGAATGAGTAATAGAATGACCGCCGTGTCTGGGGTGTATCCATACTGTATTTTGGCTTGATATTCTAAATGAGTAATAGAATGACCTCCGTGTCTGGGGTGTATCCATACTGTATCTGAAGACTGTTAACGATAGCCTTTTAATATTATCCTAAAAAGGGTAAAATGTTAGCTAAAACACAAAGTCATGTTGCATGTTATGTATGATGCAATGAACGGTGTTTCATCCATGTTTATGATATATGAATGTAATGGATGTGCATGTAAGCTGAGTAGCTGTCTTGCTGAGGAAAATAAATCCTTGGTAACTAGAGATAAAGAAATCTTTGACTGCTGTCGTGGAAAAATAAATTCCTGACCGATGCTGAGGATTCAAAAAATCTTTGATTGTTGAAAACAAGAAATCCTTGCTGATTGCTTGGGGATTAAGGATCTTTTGATTGTTGAAGATGAGAAACCCTAGAACCACTGCTGGGGGTTGAAAATCCTTAGTGACTTGTGGGGATAAGAGCTTTGATAACTTCTGCAGGGAATGAGAATCCTTCATGACTTTCCAGGGAAATAAGGAAAATTCTAAAAATCTCTACTGGGGAGTTAAAACCTGGGAGGTTTCTGCTGGAGAAATGAGACCGAGAATCTTTGATCTGCTGGGAAATAACTCTGTGGGGAGAATGTTTACTCGGCCGGTGAAAACAGGAGCTTTGGGTTGTATGCCAAACTACTGGGGAATCATCCTAGTCGGGGATAAGACAAGAAGTTAACTGTTATCGATTGGGTTCTCATTCTTTTAAGATAGCCTGCTGGGGAAATTGGGGGAAGTTGATAGTTGGAATTCGCTGGGGAAGAAGGTTTAGAACATTCTAGCTCCGCTAAGGATATGTGTTTCAGGGTTTTCGGGCTCCACTGGGGATCGGGAGCTTGAACTCTGATGGGAGCTCTGAAACTTAACTCAGCTGGGGGATAAAGTTTAGAACACACTGGCTCAGCTGGGGATCCTGAAATTTAACTCCGCTAGGGATATATACTCCAAGGTCTTAGCTTTGTTGAGGATCTGAATGATGTACTGTAGGGGATTTCTTTGGAATAGCACAAGGATATCTTCCTACACCTTCAACCTATCAGTAATTATCCTTTCTCAATTTCGTTTTATTTGTAAGCAGTGATTATATTCAAATGCATATGCCTATTTAACAAAACTTTGGACGTTTTCAAATAAAACACAAGTGTAAAAAGAAACGAAAAGCAAGCAAATTTCTGCACTTTGAAGTATCTTTGTATTAACTTTTGTAAATATCTTTGTACAAAGGAAACAAACATCCTAGTAAGAGAATGTTGTCATAAAATTGAGAAAAATTTATACGAAAAGAAAGATGGCTATGTGTAACAATTACATGGGGTTCTCATTCTGCTATAGCCTTCACAACTCTGAGTATCTTATCTATTCGCTGCTTCGTCCGTCGATGATTGGATTGATCAGAAGCTCGGAGCTTGTGGGTGAAGAAATTGTTCTTAAAGTGATCCGACGAGACATAGTCATACGCTTTAATTCCATAACTTTTTCCTGGACCGCCCTTTCGGGTTTTCGATCCACCGGGAAACCCTTTTTTCCCAAGTCGCCCTTTCGGGTTTTCAACTTGCCGAGTGTACATATTTTTTTATTTATCCCTAATTTTTGCCTGAACCGCCCTTTCGGGTTTTCGATTCACCGGGATGCCCATTTTTGCCCAAGTCGCCCTTTCGGGTTTTCAACTTGTCGGGTCGTTTTATGCGTAGTATCTTTTGACTATGTCTGCATTCGCAGGGTGCGGCAAGTCGTCGCCGTCCATGGTGGTCAGAATCATTGCCCCACCAGAAAATATGCTCTTGATCACAAATGGTCCTTCGTAAGTAGGAGTCCACTTTCCCCTGGGATCACTTTGTGGTAAGATTATCCGCTTGATTACAAGATCTCCGACTTGATATACCTGGCGCCTGACTTTCTTGTTGAAAGCCTTGATCATCCATTTTTGATACGTCTCACCATGACAAACAACAGTAAGTCGCTTCTCGTCGATCAAGTTAAGCTGATCAAGTCGGGTCTGAATCCAATCGTCTTCACTCAAACCAGCATCCTTCATAATCCTTAAGGAAGGAATCTGAACTTCCATAGGTAAAACAACTTCCATGGCATATACCAAAGAAAAGGGGGTTGCCCCTGTTGAAGCACGCGTCGTGGTACGATATCCATGCAGAGCAAATGGTAGCATCTCATGCCAGTCTTTGTAGGTGACTGTCATCTTTTGAATGATCTTCTTGATATTTTTGTTCGCGGCTTCAACAACACCGTTCAGCTTCGGCCGATAGGGAGATGAATTATGATGATAAATCTTGAACTGCTCGCACAGAGCAGTGATCATAGTGTTGTTCAAATTTGTACCGTTGTCCGTGATAATTCTGTCGGGGATACCGTACCGGCATATGAGATTCTGCTTGATGAAGCGGGCAACCACATTCTTTGTAGCAGAGGCAAAGAAAGCTGCTTCGACCCATTTGGTGAAGTAATCAATAGCCACCAGGATGAAGCGATGTCCATTGGATGCCGTGGGCTTGATTTCTCCAATCATGTCAACGCCCCACATTGCGAATGGCCAAGGAGCTGTCAGAAAGTTGAGAGGAACAGGAGGAATATGTACCTTGTCGGCGTAGACCTGGCATTTGTGGCAAGTACGGGAATATTGATGACAATTAGCTTCCATGGTAGACTAGTAGTAGCCTGCCCTTAGAATCTTCTTAGCCATCGTATGTCCGCTCAAGTGGGTGCCAAATGTGCCACTATGTATTTCGGTCATGATCAACTCTGCTTCAACCTTGTCCACACAACGAAGTAGAACACAATCATGGCTACACTTATAAAGGATGCCATTGCTCAGGAAGAACTTGGCGGCAAATCTCCTTAAGAACTTTTTGTCATTGACGGAAGCTTCTTCAGGATATTCTCGAGTCTGGAGATACCTTTTGATTTCATGAAACCAGGGTTGTTGCACTACTTCTTCGGTATTAATCTCATGACAGTGCGCATGTTCGTCCATTCGTTCGATGGTGATTTGGGGAGCCTCGTCATCCCATTTGAGTTTAAACATGGAATACATTGTAGCCAGAGCACCTGCTAGCTGATTTTCTTCTCGCGGAAAGTGCTCGAAAGTAATCTGCTCGAAATGAGGCAACAATGTCAGGACATGTTCTTTGTATGGGATAAGATTGGGATGTTTAGTGTCCCACTCTCCTTTGACTTGACTGATAACCAAAGCCGAGTCCCCAAATACGACCAAAGATTTGATTCCCAAGTCTATAGCAGCCTTGAGACCAAAGATGCAAGCTTCATATTTAGCCATGTTGTTGGTACAACTGAAGCAAAGTCGGGCAGTGAAGGGTGTATGGCAACCTTCAGGGGCAATGAGTACTGCACCGATACCGTTGCCAAGTGAATTTGAAGCACCATCAAAGTACAGGGTCCATCGGGATCCTTCTTCAGGTCCGTCATACGGTCCGTTATCTTCAATGTTGTCCAATGTCATGATGTCCTCGTCAGGGAAGTCGAATCTCATAGATTGATAATCTTCGACAGCTTGATGAGCTAGATGGTCAGCTAGTACACTCCCTTTTATAGTTTTTTGAGTAGTATACTGGATGTCATACTCAGTCAGGATCATTTGCCATCTAGCGATTCTTCCAAATAAAGCAGGCTTCTCGAAGATATACTTGATCAGATCCATTTTGGAAATCAGCAAAGTGGTATGAGTCAACATATACTGTCTTAGCCGGCGAGCAACCCATACCAAAGCGCAGCAAGTTTTCTCGAGAAGTGAGTAGCGAGTCTCACAGTCGGTAAACTTTTTGCTAAGGTAATAAATAGCATAGTCTTTTCGGCCAGACTCGTCATGTTGGCCCAGTACGCACCCCATTGAGTTATCCAAAACAGTCAGATACATGATTAACGGCCTTCCTTCGACGGGTGGCATTAAGATAGGAGGTTCCAGTAAATACTCCTTGATCTTATCAAAAGCAACTTGACAATCATTGTTCCATTCAACTACCTGATCTTTCTTCAATAAATTGAAGATTGGCTCACAAGTAGACGTCAGGTGAGAGATGAACCTCGCGATATAGTTTAAGCGTCCCAAGAATCCTCTAACCTCCTTTTTAGTGCGGGGGGCAGGCATTTCTTTTATAGCTTTTACCTTAGCTGGATCAACCTTAATGTCTTTGTTGCTGACGATAAATCCAAAAATTTTAACAGATCTAACTCCAAAAGTGCACTTGCTTGGATTCAGTCTGAGCTTAAACTCCTTCAACCTGACAAACAGCTTTTGCAGATGATCAAGGTGTTCTTCTTCTGTTTGTGATCAGGATATCATGTCGTCTACGTAAACTTCAATCTCATGATGTATCATGTCATGAAATAAAGCTACCATGGCGCGTTGATAGGTTGCCCCGACATTCTTCAGTCCGAATGGAATCACTTTGTAGCAGAAGGTACCCCATTGCGTGACAAAAGTAGTTTTCTCCATGTCCTCGGGCGCCATTTTAATCTGATTGTATCCCGATAATCCATCCATGAAGGAAAATACCTTGTGTTGAGTTGTGTTGTCAACCAAGATGTCTATGTGTGGTAGTGGAAAATCATCTTTAGGGCTAGCCCTGTTTAAATCCCGATAGTCCACACACATTATGACTTTTCCGTCCTTTTTAGGCACGGGCACAATGTTAGCAACCCATTGTGGATAGGAAGTAACAGCCAGAAAGCCAGCGTTGAATTGTTTCATTACCTCAGCTTTGATCTTCTCAGACATGTCAGGCCTTATTCAGAGGACTTTTTGCTTGATCAGTGGACAATCTTCTCTTGTAGGGAGACGGTGAACCACGATATCTGTGTCTAATCCCGGCATGTCTTCATAGGACCAGGCAAAGATCTCAACATATTCGTTCAACAACTGCACTAAACGTTCTTTGACATCTGGTTCCAAGTTGGCACCCACCTTAACCTCTTTCTTGTCTTCCTCTGTTCCCAAGTTGATGGTTTCTAGCAACTCTTCATGAGGCAGAATTGCCCTCTCTTCTTGTTGCAAAAGTCTGGCTAACTCTCCCGGCACTTCACAGTCTTCGTCAACTTCATCCTCAGCATGATTGACCAAATCTTCAGAGTCACCGAAGGCTAAAGCAGAATAGTCACCCATGGAATCCGGAGTGGATGGGTACCTGCATTTTGTGAGTGTGGGTGTGTGTAAGGGATAGCCATCCTCAAACAAAATAAAATGCAAAAGGAAAGAAAATGAACACAACAGTTTATAGATGAAAACATCCAATGATTCGTTAAAACATGGCATAAAATAATGAAGAAAATCAAGCCCTTACAAATAGACCTATATGCCCCGGGCGAGGCATAAGGTGAAAATAGTGTACAAATTGTTTAGTTATTACAGACCAAAATAGGAAATTGTTCAAGGATAAATTACTGGTTAATAAAAGTGATGGGAATAAAGTCCTTTACTTCCCAGTTGCTTAACCCTCCTTTGACGGTTGGAAAGATCTAATCTTCAAAGTTGTCTTCTTCATCATCAGCTCCTAAGGCATTAATTCCATGGTGAGTGATTTTTACGGGTGATCCTCCAGCCTTGGAGCGACGCATAGCTTTTTGGCCTGCAGCAGTAAAACCTAATCCAAACTTATCCATTTTATGGGGAAAATCAGGCAGTTGCCCACACACTGTACTCCTTCCTTCTTTGATTACAACCTCTGCGTCCTTGAGAGATGCCATCCTAGATACATGCTTGGGAACGATAGGCACCTCAACCATTGTCTTCGCAACTGCGACCTCAGGAGAAACTTCCTCAAAATGTTGGAAAGGCGTTTCTATGAATTCACCGTCCAACTCCACATAGAGGAAGGAGTTGAGGTGACTTATCATGAACTCTTCCTCGCCGTGCACCATTATAATCTTACCCTGAACAGGATACTTTAGCATTTGGTGTAAAGAGGAGGTAACCGCCCCAGCATAATGGATCCACGACCTTCCCAACAAACACGAATATGAAGGACGGATGCCCATCACATAAAAGGTGGAGTTGAAAACTTCTGTGCCCACTTTGATAGGAATGTCAACCTCTCCGTGAACCATTCTTTTGGACCCATCAAAGGCCCTAACAACGATGTTGCTGGGTTTGAGGGTCAATCCTTCACAGTGCAAACGGTCTAACGCTTTCTTTTGTAGCACATTCAAGGATGAACCAGTATCAACTAAGACATGGGCAAGGGTGGTTCCTCTGCATTCTATTGAGACATGCAGCGCGTCATTATGCTTCCTTCCCTTGGGGGTCAAATCAGCATCGGAAAAACTAAGACCGTTATCAGCAGTTAGGCTAGCCACACACTCTTGAAACTTGTCAGCCGAAGTTTCTTGAGGCACGTGTGCCGTCTTTAAGAATTTGATTAAGGCCTTAGCATGGGCCTCAGAGCAGAGTAGAAGAGCCAACATGGAGATTTTGGAAGGGGTCTGCCCTAACTGTTCCACGACGTCGTAGTCACTCTTTTTGATTATCTTTAGGATTTCTTCCATTTCTTTCTGGGTGGTCTCGGGGATTACCACAGTCTGAGCCTTCATCCTGACAGGCGCTTCTAGTATCCCTTTACCCTTATCGGTAGTATCAACAGAGGGTCTAACTTCAGGAGTATCCAATTCTTCGATTATCGGGCCTTTCACAAATGGCTTAACAGGCACAGAAGCTTTCGAGGGTCCGAAGACTGCTCGTGGGGGCAATCTCCGGAGAGAAAATTCGTCCGCTGCGAGTTATCTTGCTTGTTTCCACAATGTTCCCTATATCAGGGGCTTCTTCTTCAGAATTCTCTTGGACTGATTCAATCTGTTTGATACCATGATAGAAGATTTCTCCTCCGTAGTTCCATGGTATCGTCTTGTTATATTGATACGGGATAGGCCCCGGCATGGTGATTTTCAAAGGCACAAACTTAGGGTCGGGCGTAATCTTGACAGGCCTTTTGCAAGCCTTGGGAAGATTGTCGGAGATGGTTATTATTGCAATGTCATTGGTTGAAGTAGAAACAATAGCAGGAGTAAAGGGAGTGAAGGTATCAACAGGAGTCTTTTGGAAGAGTATCTCTTGGGTATCCATCAGGCGTTGGATACCTGATTTCAACATTGGGCAGTCAGCTCGTATGTTTAAACAAAAGTAACAGTCTTTTCCGCAGCCTGGGAAAATCCCGGCTCTCATCAAATTCACTTTAATCACTGGTAAGGGAGTTTAAAGGTCAGCAACATTGGTAACATGAAGGTCTTCCATAACGGCATGAACATTATGACCGTGCTTGGGCATTGGGGCATAAATCACATTCGGCTTTTCAGGCGCATCGAATTCTACCTCCTTGGCGTCGATCAGGTCTTGGATTTTGTTCTTAAGAGCCCAACAGTTGTTGGTATCATGCCCTGCACTGTCAGAGTGGTAAGCACACTTTGCATTGGAGTGGTAGTATGGAGAGGAGGTATTAGGATTCTTTGGCGCTTCCTTTAAATTGGTAAGATCTAGCTTTAGCAAATGAGAGAGTACTTGAGCTGGCGTCATGTTGATTCGGGTGAACTTCCGTTGCGGCCTTTCTACCCGTTGTTGATTAGGTCTTGGCTGATTGCTGCGGGGTTGATCATTTGAAGAGTTTTGAATCATCACAGCCCCTACAGTTGGTCGGCGCCTCATTCCTCCTTGGCTTTTCTGAGAATAAACAGCAGAAGCTTCCTTCTTAGCTGGGAAAGTTTTCTTAACATCGGTGGACGCAGAGGCATCCTTCTGAATCTTACCACTTTTAATGCCGGCCTCGACCCTTTCACCGGTCAAAATTAGTTCGGTGAACCCTGCGGAGGAACTCCCGATTAAATGATTGAAGAAAGGGCCAGACAGGGTCCCTAAAAACATGTCCACAAGCTCCCTATCCGACAATGGTGGCTGCACCCTTCCAGCCAGATCACGCCACTTCTGGGCATACTCTTTAAATCCTTCATTAGAAGCCATACCCATACTTTGTAGTTGAGTACGAGTAGGCGCTAAATCAGCATTGTATTGGTATTGCCGGTAGAAAGCAGTAGCTAAGTCTTCCCAGTTGTGAACCTCTGATCTCTCGAGCTGATAGAACCAGTCCAATTGTGTGCCTGATAAACTGTCTTGGAAAAAATGGACCCAAAGATCCTTATCAGATGAGTGGGGTTGAATCTTTCGGACGTAGGATCTTAGATGCATCTTTGGACACAACAGGCCATCATACTTAGCAAATGTGGGAACTTTGAATTTGGGAGGAATAACAATCCCAGCGACCAACCCTAGTTCTTCGAAATCTAAACCAGGTACCCTTTGCAACTCCATGGCTGCCAACCTATCCTCAAGATTTTTAAACTTAACTTCCGCCAGGGGATATTGCTGTTCGGAGTAATCTTCGTCTTCTTCCTCTTCCTCTTATTCTCCTTCGACTTCAGATTCAGAGGGCATTGCAGTTCCTTTTCCTTTACCAGCCCCTTCATCAGACATTGAGGGGAACTCGAGAACTTTTCTATCATTGCTTTCAAACCTTCTTCCCATGATGACTACACCAGGTATTTTCTTCTTTTTCTCTTTATCTTTCTCCAACAGTGCTTTGAGGTCCTCTTGACCCTTTGCTAAGGTCATGAGGAGTTTCTGGAATTGAGAATTCTGCGCTTGCAGATCCTTAACCGTCTGCTCCAAATACATCTTGCTGAAATAAACAACAGAAAGATAAGGAAACCTGGTGTGAAGACCTGTTTATGCATATGATGAATGATATGTTATTCATGTAATGCATTCAAGGATTCAGAAAATTCAAATTTGTTGCAAACAAAAAGAACACACGTCATATTAAGAAGAAATTTGTTAGTACATAAGTGCCCCATGGGCAAAATATTACAAAATTCTTAATGTAAAAAGACATTGCGCATCCTCTTTGGTGCGATGTAAGTGTTGAGAGTTTCTTCCTCATGAAGTTGACGGGTAAGCTCCAAAACCTTCTTCTCACTGGCATAGAAGCTGGCTTCAAAAGTATTCCTTTCTTCTTTGAGTTGGATCCAACTCTTTTGTAATTCTTCCAATGATGTTGGCATGTCAGGATATTGGAGGGTGTATGGAACCTCTCCTTCCATAACAGGCTCTTTGATCACGGGGAGAATGTGAGGATATGACATCATAAGATTCTGGGCGTGGGTTCGTACCCACTTGAGGTAAGGCTCAAGGGGATGGAATTCTTGTGCCCCAGTGTCTTACTATCCACTTTGTTGGGCATCCTCCAAGCTCTGATGAACCTTTGTCGAAGTCCTTGCACATCGTTGTCGAAGTCAAAAACTAGGTCAGGAATCAGCATGTCATGAGGGCCATCCCTCCGAGCATATCCAAACTGTCTTAGAGCCAAACAGGGGTTGTAGGTAATGCCTCCCCTAATGCCAAGTAGTGGGACATTAGGGAACTCCCCACAACAATCAATGATGATGACATTTTCTCTGGACCGAGAACACCAATGAACATCAGAATGTGTGAGGGTCATCAACCGTTGTGACCACCTTAAACCCTGCTCATTCTTCAAAACTGATTGTGGAAGGTGAGAAATAAACCACCTTGCTAGGAGAGGAGTGCAACACATGAGAACACCTCTTTTCCTCATTGTTCGTGTGTAAAATGAGTGTAGGATGTCCCCAAGCAATGTAGGCATAGGATTCCTGGATATGAAAATCTTGACAACATTCACATCTATAAGCTGATCGGGGTTTGGGAATAAGACCAACCCATAGATGAGGAGTGCTACAATTTCCTCAAAAGCTTGTAGATCTAGAGAGTTCCAACAGTCTTGTTCCTTCTCAAACAGAAACTTTGCCAAGAAACCCTTGACACCACTTCTAGTTTCCCAATGTCCTTTTATATCCGATGGTTGCAAGTGTAATGCTTGAGTAACATCTTCAGGCTTTGGTTCTTTTTCCGTACCATTGTAGGGTAGTTGATGAAGAATAGGAACCCTCAAGAGTTGAGAAAATTCCTCCAAAGTAGGTACTAGTTGGTAATCAGGGAATGTGAAACAGTGGTGTAGGGGGTCAAAGAACTGGAAGAGAACTTTCACCATGTCTTCTTAAATGTTGGAGTTGACCAAGTTGAGAAGTCTACCATGTCTTTCACTGAAGAGAGAATTCTCTGGAATCCTAGAAGTAAGCTCCTTGAGTTGAGGAGGGATTCTCACAAGGTTGACTTGAATTGTTTTCCTGCGAAGAGATTCCATGACCTACAAAACAAGAACAAAGATGAAGATCCAAACCCTTGAAATGGTTAGTGGATGCATATGATGCTTTATGATGTTCATGATGTATGCACAAGCACATGTACAAACAAGTCACACAAAACCCTAGTTTCAGGCTTGCATGAGGTTTCATAGGTAAGTACCCTCTTGAGTTTAGTTGGCTCAAACCTCTCCTATAAATAGTAACCGGGTTCTAAGGAGCTCAATATCACTGGATTGTTTTCTATGTTCATTGTTTTGGTTTAGCCACTTAACTAGCGACCAAAATATTCCAAGAAAACAACCCTCAATGAGTGTAGTATCGAGTATCTACCAACTTCAGACTGCACCAAAGCCGGTCATCTCACTACCTCTAAAAAGGCCAAGATGGTCAAGTATGGCTCTAAAAGTTCATTAGTGCTTCATGACATCACTCAGCGGCCCCGTATTCTCTTTGATTGACTCAAAGGCTACCGGTACTCACAAATATGTCGCACTAATATAGCTATTGCTTCAGCCATGTCGGTATACCCCGCACAGTTTCCACAACGTATTGCTATTTACCTATGAATGTTTCCCAAATCCGGGTAGAGGATTTTAAGCCCAAACAAGAGAACCAAATGTAAAGCAAACAAAGCAATCAAGATAATCATGCAAAGGTGATCTAAGCCCTAAGGTTACTCCACTTTTAAAGTTTCCCCATAAGAGTCGCCAGTTCTGTGATACGGTGGGAGAACTAACTTGGGATTTTGCATTTTGTGTTTGCAAATGTTTCGGTTTAGCAAGAGTCGCCACCGACTTTTTATTTTATCCTAAGGAAAGGTCAAAAAGCACAGGAAAGACCTTTGAGATGTTTTCTTGGGTTCGGGGAGTAGATTATAGAAAGGGAAGGTATTAGCACCCTTTCTATCCATGATTATCCATGGGCTCTTAGTTACTTGTTTAGATCACTTGCTTTTCTTTTCAATTGTTTGAAATGGTGCTCTTCAATTGTTTGAAATGGTGCTTTGTGTGTGGTTTTGAAAGATGTTTTTAAAAGAGGCCATCATTGTGGCAACCTTTGTAATGATTCTTGTTGGAATGTATACAAAGGTGTTTTTGTCTTTTGAAAAGTTTTCAATGTTTGAAAGTAGGGTTTTGAAATTGTATTGTGAAGTGTGCTTGAAAATAGCAAGGATGTTTTGCAAGCTTTTGATCAAGTAACTAAGAGTTATCTACCCTATTTTACTCAAAGATCTTTCTTGTGTTTTTAACCCTTTTAACAGTGTTGTTTCACCATTGCATTTGGTGAACAACCTTGTGTTAGGATGTTAACGAGACAGGCGTGGGTCATCGTATAGACCATGACAACAATTGTGTCAAGTATTTTTGGCAATTTTCTTAAGGGACTTGATCATTTTGTTTAGGCAACTCAGATAGCGTCATCGAGGGACTATGATCTTTGTTTTTGTTTTTGTTTTGCCAAAGTATTTGACATGCATATCATGGCCTATTTTTGAAGGCAACAAGTGGATTTTAACCCTAGGGGTGCAAGTGTGCATTGTGTTTGTTTTTTCATGCATTTTTGTCTTTGATTAGGTCAAACTATTTGTTGATTTTGATTTCGCATACAAACCCTAATTCTCTAATCATGGCATAATTGAAAGCATTAAGTATGTAAAAATAAATCTAAGCTATTACAACATTGATATAGGGAGGGGGTACAATTTTGAATAGGATGGTATTTGACATGAAATATAAAACCCTAATTACTATTACATCCAAATTGAAATCTTTGTACAAATAAAATAAATGAGCAATATTTAATTAAACAAGATAAATAAATATTAAATAAGATGTATTATGCAAAAAAAAAAAGAATTTTATTTGTTCATGTATGCAAAAGTATTTTTTAATGTAAAAAAGGTGTAAAGAAATAAATAAAAGGTTAATTTTATTTGTTTTAGGGTAAAAACCCTAATTTCTTTAACAAAATAAATATAATGTATTATTTATGTACAAAAATATATTAATATGTATAAAAATGAAATATATCTAAAAAATGGTATTTTTTAGTATAAATAATAATAAAAAATAAAAATGTAATATTTTTGTATTTTTATTCTAAGTATAAATAAAATAATATATATATATATATATATATATATATATATATATATATATATATATATATATATATATATATATATATATATATATATATATATATATATATATATATATATATATATATATATATATATATATATATATATATATATATATATATATATATATATATATATATATATATATATATATATATATATATATATATATATATATATAAGATAAAATATTTACAAAAAAGAAAATATATTCCAGAAAATATTTTCAATGTGAATAAAAATAAGAAATGAAAATAAAAGTATTATTTACATCATTTTCAAGTTTAAACAAAATAATATACAAGTATATATAATATTTTAATGCTAGTAATAATTAAAATAAATATCAAATAAATGTAACAATTATGAAAAATATTTTTTAAGCATTTTTTATAGTTGGAAATAAATAAACAAAGTCAGAAATAAAATTAAAATATAAAAATGATAAAATATAAAGGAAATGGGCCAGGGGGTGCATTTAGCAAAAGGAGGGTGTTTGAAGCAAGAAACCAAGCCCAGCCCATACTTCATCTTCTTCCTTGTGACAAACAGAAAAACGCGCGCCCTGTTACACAAGCTTGAACATCCTGGAAACGTGCTCTTTTGCCAAAACTCAAAACATGAAACTTTTAGAGCATCAAACAACAATTTCAACCATATAAAACATTAAATCTAACTCTCAAGGACCAGAGAGAATTTCTCTGGCCCTAATTTCTAACCTAGTTTTTTCAGAAAGTTCATGGACAAAATTCTCTTAGCACGTTTAATATAAATGAAAACTGAGCATATGTATGGTTTTAGGGCAATGAGTACAACATCTTTTATTCACAAACCTAAGGCTAAATGTTCCTAAATAGAGAGATAGAAGTTCATGAAAAACCTATTTCAGCTGGACACGAGTATGGCAATGCAGCAACTTTCAGTGAGGCCTGAGGTTCTTTTGAGCTTGCTTGATGTCCCCTGAACCTTTCCCAATGCTTAGTTTGTTTTGAAGTGGCCTGAATCGTTCTACAGAAGTCAACCTGCACAAGCTTGAAATGAAAATGGTGAACACTGTAAATGGAGTTACAGTTGGAAATGGAGGTTTGGGATAGCTTGAGTGAGTTGAATGGAAGGTGTTTGAAGTGGAAAGGAGCAAAACGCACGAGGCAATGTGAAGATGGAAGTGATTTTGCAGGGCTTTCCCTGTTTTGCAAGAAAATGTGGTTTTTGAGTATGAGGGTGCTTTGAAGGTAAGAGGCTCGTGTTTCTGGCTTACAAGGATGTGTAAAACTTGTTTCAAATGTTGGCTTAAGTTGAATATATCGGATATGCAAACTATGGACTTTTGGAAAGTTGACTTGTTTTGAAAGCAAAGTGTGAAGTGTAATGAGATAGGCCTGTACAGGCTATCTACAAGCATGCACCAACTTCTTGTACCTTTGCCTATGTTTGTGGAACTTGTTTTCTGCAAAGAAAGAAGTTCAAGGCTCAAGAAAAACAACTTTGCAAAAGTTATGCTTTATGAAAATGGAAGTGTGATCTTTATGCCCAAATTGGAATTATTCAATGTATAATGCTCCCTTGATCAGGACAATGCCTCTAACCAATGTATTTGCATTCAGTTTTTGAGTGTAAGTTGGTTTAGTCACCTGTAATCAAGTACAAAGCTAATTTGGTCAGATTTGCAACTTGTATGAACATGTATTGGCCATGGTTACAAAGTGAGTTTTTTCCAACTTCAAGCATTCGATTCTCCCTAACCACAAATGTGTTTGAGGAGTTCTTGGACAATTTGGAAAGCTTGCAACATGTACTATAATCCATATTTGAAATTCAACTTGATAATCCAAGTGGAACTATGTGAAAAATGGCCAAGAAGATGGGTCAAAATCCTGCCTAAACTAGGGCAAAATTTCTCTAAGTTAAAAGTTTTAGGTACCCTTGTTCCAAAAATAATAACTTGAGATCCAAGCTTCTTTTGAGAAAACTTTGTGAATAAAAGTTGTAGAATTTGTGATGGAATACAACTTTCATGTTTTAAGTTTTGTTTGAATCCATTTGCATCTTGGTGAAAATGTGGGACAAAGTTAAGAAAAATTAAGAAAACTTCGTAACTTAGAAAATTTTTAAGTTATGAAAATTTTCAATTTCAAACCCTAATTTGTAATTTTGGGTTTCTTGATGAACAAGTTTCATAATTTTACATATCTTGATGAAAAATGCCCCTTGGCACTTGATTTTGACTAAAAAGTCAAAGTTTGACTTTTCAATGTACAGTCAAATTTTGATCAGTTGACTGAAAAATTCATCTGTCAATCCTATGCATTTGAGATCTTTTGGACTTGTTGAATAGGTCAAGATAGTGTCATTGAGTCCTTGAGTCCATGGTTGATCTTGATTTGCCATTGGTTAGGTCAAACAGTCAAAAATTTCATTTGTGCAGTCAAAACCCTAAAAATGACCATTTTGCCCTTTTGGTGATCTGATCAAATTTCTTATGGAATTATGGTCCAAACTTAATCAAATGGTTCATATGAGTTCATAATATTGATGTGGGTCAAAATTCATGAGGTTTGACTATAAATTGGTCACAGTTGACTTTATCCCCAATACAGTTGTTTTCTAGGTCAATTATCCAATTGACTGGGAAAAAATTTGATTCAAGGCTTGAAACTTGGTATGGGAAAACTTATGAGTCTAATATGAAGTTTGAAAACCAATTTGGGCATTGAAGTTTCAAAAATCCCTGTGCAAACTCAAACCCTAATTTCAGGTTAACAGTGCAAAGAGATGTCTTGAGCAGAGCAAACCCTAGCTTGGTCTTAAGTTCCAAGAGCCTTGTGATGAGAAATGTTGATAAAATGAGAGGGCAAATTTTGAGGTACAACACACCTGACCAGCCGTATGGCATAAGGTAGCATGCAACTGTACGAGGTCCTCATTCATATACTCTACATAAAAAATTCGGAATTCTCCAGGACATCCAGAAACCATATTCACTTCTTCTTCATACTCTGCCCTAGGCCTGATTATATGGATTAGGCCCTCATCCATCATCTCCTGTAAATCAGCCTTTATCTTATTGCAACCTTGTATGTCTGTACTGCAAATAGCACAACCGGCATGGTCATGTATATAGTAGCTAAATTCAGAGGTCTACATGCATTTTCACCAAATCTCCTCTAACCATATTAATATAAAAAATCTGGAAGTCGCCTGGACAAACGGCTACCATATTCATCGAAGAAGGTGCAGCAGGAACATGCACTACAGGAGGTGAAGAAGTACAAATAGTCTGAACAACTGGAGTATCTTGAGGACCAAGATTGAAACCTTCATGTGCAAAATTCTCTAGGATTCCCCATGGATAACCTTGGGGAATGCGATTCTGAACAACAACTGGAGTAGCAGATACGGGAATCGTCGAAGCTTCAGTAGTTGCCCTTGTTGGTTGAGGTTGATAACTCGGTGGCTAATTCTGAGAAGCCACCAGAGCTTCCATCAGAGTAGTCAGATTGGCCATGCCGACCTTCAAAGCAGAAATTTCCTCGCGCAGCTCGCGATTCTCTTGTTCTAAGTTTTCCATCTTCTTTCTGAAATTAGCCTGAGTGTTATAGTGATGAATCAACTTGCTGAACAAAGTAAAGAAGCTTGGTAAGACACTTGGATATGCATAATAAATGCAAGAAAAATGTGCAATATGATGCATGATATATAATGCACATGACCATTTTTTCTTTGTTATTTAATATTTCAAGGGATTTATAGACTTATAGACACATTGCAAATATCAGAGTAATAACACGTTTGAAATACTGAAAATTTTATTATAATATCTTCAAAATGGATTACAAGTTTCAATGATCCCAAGAGCAAGATGAAAATAAAATATGAAACCCTGAGAAATAGAACTGATGGAGATCACTCTATACGCTGGCGCTTCCCCGTGAGCCTGGCAATCTGAGCTTTCAACCTCTGGTTTTCTTCCGCATGTCTGATGGCAACCTCCTTCCAATCATCTGAATCAGGAAGTGAGTAATCAACACCTGATTGAGGCTTAAGAGAAAATAAATCCCCTTGCTTCTCCATAGACTCTACCGCTCGACTCTCAAGGATCTCAATCAAGTTATCTTTCTCCTTCAAGTCTGATTTATAGGAACTCTCTAAAGTTTGGAACTTGTTCTTCCAAGCATCTTTTTCCCGTTGCATCATAACTAAAGCAAGTTGCAACTCTTCTAGATCATCTAATAAGGGGGGAGTGGTCTTCATAAATAGATCAGGCATGGGTGTCTCCCGGGTATACGGCATCTTTAACTGAATAGCTCTCAATCGGACCCACTGAAGATATGGCTCCAAAGACACAACACCCCTAGGTCCCAATACCTTCCTACTCTTCTTATGAATGTGACGCCAGGCCTTCACAATCTGCTCCCTAGATTCCCTATGGTCTTCTCCTTCCTTAAGAAAGAAACTACTCAAATGAATACTATTCGATTTATCCCTCATCGGATAACCGAGCTATCGTTGTGCAAGAACAAAGTTATAGTTAATTCCTCCCTTTGTACCAAGAAGAGGTACATTGGGGAAACTACCACAACTGTAAATAATCTCTATATCCTGGTAAGCTCGATGATACCAATTAATATCTGAGTGAGTAAGTTCCATGATCTTAGGAGCCTAACGGGGTTTCTTCTTGACATCCCAAAAAGCATCAGACTGTGGCATATGAGAGATAAACCGCTGGTACAACAGAGGCGTGCAACAAATAATCATCCCCTCATGATAAAAATTCCGAAGATGAATAAAGTAATAAGCATCACCCAACAATGTAGGAACTGGGTGTCCAATCATGAAGATCCTGATAGCATTAATGTCAACAAACTTGTCCACATTAGGAAATAAAAACAACCCGTAAGCAAGTAGAGCAAAGATGACCTCAAAAGTAACTGTACTCTTCATTCTGGCAAAGTAACGAGCTTTCTCCAATAAGAACTAAGCTGGTAATCCTCTAATTCCTCCTTTAGTAGTCATATGGGCTTCCACCTCAGACTTAACCAGATGAATCAAAGCAGCAATCTCATGTGTTTTTGGCTCACCCTCCAAACCAGTAAAAGGAACACGACCGGTAACAGGTAAATCCAATAGATAAGAATACTCCTCCAGTGTGGGCATCAACTAATTGTCGTGAAAAGTAAAGAAATGATACATCGTATCATAGAACTGGACCAAGGTCGAGAGAATATCCTCCTTCATCTTCAGCTTTATGAGAGGAATAATGGATACATACTTCTTCCGAAAGTCTGTAGAACACTCGATCTCGGGAATTAGACTGATCAACTCATCTGTCTTGGGATCCTTGAAACTATATTCCTCGGTATTTCTCTTTCCAGAATCCATGGTTAGAAAGTACCTAAGATATTCACAAATGGTCAACCTTTAAATCCCTTGAAATATGGTTCTTCAAAGGATGCTTATGAGTTCATGGATGCATGATGCAACAATCACACACAAGATCACACATATAGGGTTCATAGGTTCAACTTCACGAGCATGAGGTCAAAGGTACTACCCATAAGGTGCCGGTCTAAAAGTTATCACCTGCCGAACAAGGTTCTAGAGGTTCCCAGAGTCTACATCCTTCCTTCAGATATTACCAACTTCACGATTAACTTTGTAATTAGTAATATTCTCAAGAAAGACTAATCCGAGCGTAGTATCGCGTGACAATTATTTCTGGATTACTCCATCATAGCTTTCACACTACACCTAAAAGGCAAAGATGTAAGTATGAGAGTGCGCCTAAGAGGGGGGGTGTATTAGGTACTTTAAAAGTTTTACCGTTTTAGTGAGATGGATGTTATTTTTCTGGTTTAGTGCATGAGTTTACAAATGTGTTTCTTTCTTTTCTGGTTAATGAGTAGTGATGAAAGCGGTAAATGCGGAAAATTAAAGAACACAGATGTATCCTGGTTCCCTTTACAGTCCGAGAGTACTCCAGTCCCCTTTCAACATGAAGGAGATTTCCTTATTGTTATATATCTAGACAAGACACCCTAGTCCTTCTATACAAGACTCTAACCAATAAAACCACCAAGAACAATCCTCTTGAACCAAGAAAAATCCTCTTGGATTTTCACTATGTCAACAATGAGAAAAATCCTCTCAAAGTGAATACACACTTGTATCCAACAATCCTGGAAAGACAAGATTTTAAAACCACTTAAACTTATTTCCAACAATCCTGGAAAAATAAGTAAGTAACAATCAATATTTGATTTTGAGTGAGTTAAGTAGTATTGATCACTTAGAGTGATTTAACAATGAATTATCTTCTCTTCCAATGATAATATTGTACAATGACTCAAGATATAAATGCTTAAATTTTTTTGTTTAACAATGTATGAAAGTATGCAGAAAACTTATGTATGAAAGTGAAGAGAAGCTTGAGTTTGTATTTTGAAAATTCAGAAAATATATTTGGAAGAGGTGTTGAAAATGATTTTGAAAATGAATATTTATATGTTCATAGCAACCTTTTGAAACATCATAAAGTTCTGAAAATGAATCACGAACAAATGCGAAGATTGAGTGAAAGGTTTCAATGAAAAGGTATTATGAACAGGCATGTGAAAAACTGCTGTTTTTCAAAATCATGCAGCATGCAATCGATTGCACCCTTTGTGTAAATCGATTGCACGGGGTTTCAACAACTATATTTTCAAAAGTTTTAAGTGTGCAATAGATTGCACAAGAAATGTAAATCGATTTCAAGTAAAGTCAGTAGCAAAAAAATAAGTGAGTGTAATCGATTGCACAAGCAATGTAAATCGATTGCACTGAGAAACAGAAGCAAACATTTTGAAAATTTAAGGTATGCAATCGATTGCACAAGTAATGTAAATCGATTGCACTGAGAAACAGAAGCAAAAGATCTGAGAAATTGAAGCATGCAATCGATTGCACTAATATGCAAATCGATTTCACTCAAGTGAAAAATGAATTTTAACTTTGAAAAACTTGAGTAATGATTTATAAAACATTTCTTATTCACCATTGAGCATCTATACCTTAAGATCAAAGTAAATAATATCATTATACCTTGAAAGTTGTTAAGAGCTTTAAACTGAAGATTTTGTCCATAGATGCTTTGAGCTTGATCATAAATCTTTGCCTTCTTTGTCAATCATGGTTTGTCTTCATCAAAGAAAAAGTTCATTTGAGAAGCTTGATTTTACATTCTCCCCCTTTTTGTTGATGACAAACAATCTTGCTTTATGCGATGTAATTTCCGGAAAGAGCTTCTCCCCCTAAGATGCAAAACTCCCTCTATGTATGAGAAGGTTGGAATTCTTTGTATTTGTTCATCTTGGTTGGAGAGTACCTTTAAAAAATTAAGACAAGGAAAAATACAAGCATAAAGTACCACATCCTTCTCCCCCTTTGACATTATAAAAAAGAAGGGAAAGATGCATAAAAATGGACAAAATACATATAATAATATTGAAAGCTTAACCATAGCCATATTGCTTCATTATGCTTTTTATCATCCTTTGATAAATGCACATAGTAGTTATCTTCATTAAAACATGATGTTGAAGCCTTTGACACAAAGTTGTCTTTTACTTAGAAGTTGTCTTTTGTTCTTCAACATAAAGTACATCTTCAATGGATATGAAAGTTAGTGTATAAACTTTGCCAATGCCAAGAATTCTTCCTTTAAGGTATTTCCCATATGTGAAATAATCCTTAGACTTGAACTAGATTTGAAAGTTAATGTATGTCTCCCGTTATATGCTTTGAACAACCACTATCAAGATACCAAATATTGCATGTGGTCTTCAAGCATACCTACAAAACAAATTAAGTTTGATTTGGTACCCAATGTGCTTTGGGTCCATCATAGTTAGTTCCTTTCTTAACCCACACATAATTCTCACTTGCCACACTAAAGTTTATAACATAGCAAGCATTAGGTGTATGGCCTTTAATACCACAATAAAAATAAGTAGGTTCAAAGTTACTTCTATATCTAGAAGGATAAGATTTCTTCTTATGAAATGTTTTCTTTTTAAGATAGTGATGAACTATTTTAGGTTTGTTCACTTTCTCTTTGGATGATTGATCACTAGTCTTAACAAATATAATTTTATTAGAACTTGATTTTGAAAACTTTGAATATCCAAGTCCACTTTTATCATTGGAGTATCTTTGTTGGCTAAGAACACCTTCCAATCCAATTTGGCCTTTTTAATATCTTTCAATGACTCTTTTTAATTGGAAAATTTGGAAAGAGAGTGATTCAAATTTTTTTCATACAAAATTCTGTTTTTGTTCATCACTTGATTTTTGTTTTTCTTCTTTGAAATCTTTTTCCATAGACTCACATTTTTCTTCTAAAGATGAAATTTATTTCTTTTGAGATGAAATAGTTTTGTACAGAATTTTGCATTCATTTAATAGTTCATCTATAGCACCTTGTGCATCATTATCAAAAAGAGAAAATTCATTACTAACCTCATTGTCTTCATCATCGGAATGGTGTGAGGCCATCAATGTTAGATTTTCACTTTCATCATTATCGGAATCAGATGAGGAACTTATTTCATTATCCTCCCATGCAACATAAGCCTTTTTGTTCTTGAACCCCTTTTTGCTTTTGAAGCCACCTTTCCTGGAGAGTGTTGGACAATCCGTCTTGATATGACCTTGCTTACCACATTCATAACACGTGACTTCTTGTGTTGATGTGGAAGCTTCCTTTTTCTTAAATTGTTTCTTTCCTTTTGAAAGAGAAAAGGGTTTGTCATTTCTACCAAAGAACTTACCAAGCCTTTTAACAAGAAGGATGGAATTTTTATCTTCTTCCGGATTGTCTTCCTTTTCAACTTCCTTGGAATCTATCTTCAAAGAAATATTCTTGGATTTCTTCTCTTGATTTTCATACTTTTCAAGTCTTCCGATTTCCGTTTCATATTCTTGGTGTTTTCTAAACAATTTTGCGGACGTCATGGAGGAGAGACTTTTCTTTTCTGAAATTGCCGTTACCTTTGGTTGCCATTCCCTAGTTAAGGACCTAAGTACTTTCAAATTTAGTTCATCATTCGTAAAAGTTTTACCAAGAGCACTTAGATGATTTGTCAAGTGCACAAATCTCTTTTGTAGGTCAAGAATGGTTTCTCCGGGCTGCATTCGAAATAATTCGTATTCTTGATTCAGGGTATTTAGTCTTGATCTTTTTACTTCAACCGTTCCTTCATGAGTTTGTACCAAGGTATCCCATATTTCTTTTGTTGTCTTGCATGCCGAGACACAGAAGAATTCATCCATGCTAAGTGCTCCTTGAAGAAGGTTTATTGCCTTTTTATCATAGAGAACTTTCTTCTTATCATCATCTCCCATGCAGTTTTAGGCTTTGATGAGCCAACACCATTGATTACTGTTATAAGGATAAATGGACCATTCTCGACGGCATCCCATATTTCTTCTCCTTGTGCTTTTAGATGTGCCTTCATGCGTATTTTCCAGAAGTCAAAATATTCACCACAAAATAGAGGAGGCTTGTTGTTACTACCACCATCTCTGAAAACAGGATTTTAATTTGCGGAAGCCATTCTGGATCTTTTAGGAGCAGGTTACCTATAACCTGCTCTGATACCAATTGTAAGTATGAGAGTGCGCCTAAGAGGGGGGTGAATTAGGTACTTTAAAAGTTTTACCGTTTTAGTGAGATGGATGTTATTTTTCTGGTTTAGTGCATGAGTTTACAAATGTGTTTCTTTCCTTTCTGGTTAATGACTAGTGATGAAAGCGGTAAATGCAGAAAAGTAAAGAACACAGATGTATCTTATTTCCCCTCACAGTCAGAGAGTACTCCAGTCCCCTTTCAACATGAAAGAGATTTCCTTATTGTTAGATCTCTAGACAAGACACCCTAGTCCTTCTATACAAGACTCTAACCAATAAAACCACCAAGATCAATCCTCTTGGACCAAGAACAATCCTCTTGGATTTTCACTATGTCAACAATGAGAACAATCCTCTCAAAGTGACTACACACTTGTATCCAATAATCCTGGAAAGACAATATTTTAAAACCACTTAAACTTATTTCCAACAATCCTGGAAAAATAAGTAAGTAACTATCAATATTTGATTTTGAGTGAGTTGAGTAGTATTAATCACTTAGAGTGATTTAACAATGAATGATCTTCTCTTCCAATGATAATATTGTACAATGACTCAATATATAAATGCTCAAAGTTTTCTGTTTAACAATGTATGAAAGTATGCAGAAAACTTATGTATGAAAGTGAAGAGAAGCTTGAGTTTGTATTTTGAAAATTCAGAAAATATATTTGGAAGAGGTGTTGAAAATGATTTTGAAAATGAATATTTATATGTTCATAGCACCCTTTTGAAACATCATAAAGTTCTGAAAATGAATCATGAACAAATGCCAAGATTGAGTAAAAGGTTTTAATGAAAAGGTATTATGAACAAGCATGTGAAAAGCTGTTGTTTTTCAAAATCGTGCAGCATACAATCGATTGCACCCTTTGTGTAAATCGATTGCATGGGGTTTCAACAGCTACATTTTTAAAAGTTTTAAGTGTGCAATCGATTGCACAAGCAATGTAAATCGATTTCATGTAAAGTCGGTAGCAAAAAAATAAGTGAGTGTAATCGATTGCACAAGCAATGTAAATCGATTGCACTGAGAAACAGAAGTAAACATTTTGAAAATTTTAAGTATGCAATCGATTGCACAAGTAATGTAAATCGATTGCACTAAGAAACAGAAGCAAAAGATCTGAAAAATTGAAGCATGCAATCGATTGCACTAATATGCAAATCGATTGCACTCAAGTGAAAAATGAATTTTAACTTTGAAAAACTTGAGTAATGATTTATAAAACATTTCTTATTCACCATTGAGCATCTATATCTTAAGATCAAAGTAAATAATATCATTATACCTTGAAAGTTGTTAAGAGCTTTGAACTGAAGATTTTGTCCATAGATGCTTTAAGCTTGATCATAAATCTTTGCCTTATTTTTCAATCATGGTTTATCTTCATCAAAACAAAAGTTCATTTGAGAAGCTTGATTTTACACAAGATAGGTTTGGTATTCTACGGTCCTCAGTTTCAGTAGGCTCCCAGGTCGAAAGCAATACGTCTTCTTGATTACTCGGTAAACGACACTACAATCAAAGGGACCTCCACTGAGTGGGGGATCTCATGCCTCATTTTTTGGGATTACTCCCTCAAAGTTAACATGACTATACCGCCCGTCCTATCTTAAAGTTTTCCCAAGTTCGGGTATTGGACTTATGAGTAATCACCAAGCACCCTGAAAACCAGGAAAATCCAGACAAACATATATACAACATACAACACAAAAACAATAATAAAACATATAAAGATATAAACAAAGATAGGCTTAACCCACTTAGGGATGGACCAGCAAGAGGTCAATCTGTCCCCAGTGAAGTTGCCATTTTTCTGTAGCGGTAGAAATGTTTAAGACTAAGCCATTGGGTTGACTAGACTTATACAAATCAAAGTAAAAATCTCCACCGCGCTTTATTATTTCCAAAGGAATGGGAAAAGAGAAAATAACCCAAAAAGAAGGGGAAAGAATCAAGGTAAGGGGGTTGGTTATGCAAAGGGAAGGTATTAGCATCCTAAACTTATACGGTACTCCGCAGGAACCTCTTCGTGAAATCTGTATATTTTGGCTATGAAAAATGTTGTATAAAAATGGATGGTGGAGGTGAGAAAAGAAATATATTTATTTTATAATTTTTGCACCCGTCGCGGTTGTGAACCTTTAGTGCCTACGTACCACCTTTTCATGCAATAGGAGATCAGGGTACACGTAGTTCCTCTTTCAAAAATTTAAAATACAAATGTGTTGGTTAATTTTATGAGATAAAACATCATCGTCACTGTCCGTGTGGAAAACATATCTACTACCCATAATTATGAGAAAGGAGAATTTTCATCATCTCAAAGTGGAGGATATGGCCTGGATCTTAAAATCAACAACGCCTCACTCAATACCCAAGTGGAAAATATCTCTCTTCACTACATATTGTAGAAGTATAGTTGTTTGCATCACTACAAGGATTGACAAGAGTTCAATCTTTTGATAAAAGTTTAAAGATAAAAGCCAAAGTGGAAAAATGGTTTGAAATGAGATTGATTGACTTTTAGTCTTCTCACAAAAATGTCAAGGTATTATTAAGTTGATTGGAGTTTATTTATGAAAATATTTTGAAAATGCATGGACATAAGTCCAAGTTTATTCTGAAAGTGGTTCAAGTTTAAAAACAAGAAGAGTTTTCAAAAGGAGGAAGAAGATTTTTAAAATTAAAGAAGATGGGAGGAGAAGAAGGGACTATCCTAAAGCATAAGGTAAAAGCTAGGGATAAGAACCATCTAACTAACAAGAAGCCAATATTTGACATTATGAGCCAATTTAGAATTCCCATTCCTTGAATTGAAACCAATCAAGCAAAAAAATACTAGACCTCTTGAGAGAACCAAACTTCCAGTGTATTAAGTCTTCACAAAAATTGAGCAGAGTAACAGTTGTATACGGGTGAATTCCAGATTACAAACAAAGGGTGTAATCACAAAAACCTGCACACAAAAACAAACAAGCTACCCAATGTCTTGAGGTAAACCTCAAGAATTACAGACAAAATAATCAGATAAGATCACAAGGTCTCCAAGATAGACCAAGGTTTCTAATCCTAAGTCCAAGAAAAAAAGTCCCATGCTCCATAATTCCAAGGATAGTAACCAAATAATCCAAGTACTATTAAAGATTTTTATGCTTCATGTTGATTATTAAGTATCTTAAAAAAAAGAAAAGAAAATCTCAAGTGAGCAAAGTAAAAATGACAAGTAAATGCTCAAATGAGCAAAGATGAAAATGACATGAAATGTAAATGTTAAAAGTAAATGGTACATAAAGCATAAAAAAATAAGAGCAGAAAGTAAACCACATAAATAATTAGTGGTTAGTTGGATGACCATCTTGAAGCTTGCATTTGGAACTCATTAGAGGATTGGTAGAACCAAAGCCTCCACACAACAAGTTGCATTTGCTTTTTGTCAAGTATATCATCCATTTGGAGTTCTCACAAGTGCCATTTAATGATCAACGATGTTTAAGTGATCCGCGTTGACCAAAGGTGTTGTAGATCCATTAGAGGATTGGTAGAACCAAAGCCTCCACACAATGGATCTCAATATTATTGGATCAAAGAGATCAAATTAACATACTTTGGCTTGCAAACATAAGTTTGGGTCACGAGTGATCATTTATTCGAACCGGGACAAAATTTAGGGCCATGTTAAGCAATCGTAAGTGGACTTATATAGAAGTCGCACCTATTTTGAGGCCGATCAATAGCAATCTATGCACCATTTATTCTGAGACATGATATAGAGATCATGCTCCAATAACATTTAGTGCAATAAGAAGGGGATGAGATGAAGAGGGATGAGATAGAATATACAAACCACTTTTGAATTAAATTTAATCAAACTATTATTAAAATCATTCATTTGTTTTTGTGGAGTTAAACTCAACACCATGGATCCAATGATGTTAATAAAGTTCATGATCCAAAATTTAACCCAAGATCAGCCAGAAAATTGTCACAAAATAATATTACATTTTAATATATACAAAAGGGTTTAAAAATAATGTTTAAAAATATAAAATAAAGAGAAAAATATCAACTATGTTCAAATTAATCAAGAAATAAAAAGTAAGACTATAGAAAAATTAGAAAAAGGCTCAAATAATTTTACAAATTTTTTGGTAATTTTTTAAAGTCAGAAACTATTTTTAAAATTAAAAGAAATGGGTATAGTAAACAAAAAATGATAAAAAATAGTAAAGTCAGAAACAAAAATAAAATAAGGTCACCAATATTTGTCACAATATCATTGGATCACTCCATAATTTTTTCAGAATTTAAAAATGTATAAAAGTATTTTTAAACATTTAAAACAATTCAAATAAAGTGTAAATTTATAAAAAATACCAAAACACAAAATTAAATTGTGAAAAACTAAAAATCAGAAGAGAATAATCAAAATATTTTTTCATAATTTTTTCATATTTTTTGGACTTAAAATGAATTTTCTATGATTTTTTGAAATTTAAAATAATTAAAATATAAAAATCAGAAAAGAAAATAAAAGGAAAAATATGTGGACCATTGGATGAGAGTTAAAACGCATTAGTAATCAAATCAAGGGATCTGGCGCGTTGTACATATCATGGTCATTAGTGAATAAAGTACAGAATCAAATAAAAATCAGATTTTCAAAAATAACAAGTGGCGTGCCATCATTGGTTGGAAGATGACACATAGGTCATCTTCAACCTCCAGCCAATGTGACTTGCAGGTCTCTCAAACTGTAAAATCAGAAGCTCAGACCTATATCGTTCGCTTCGTCTCTTCAAGCTGAAGACAACCACACCCTCACGCCAAATTCATATAAACTGTAACTCAAGCAATTTGGAAGGAAAGTTTTGAAAAGGGATTTGAAATTTCATGGTCAAAATGTGTTTCCAGTAAAAGATAAGTGTTGCAACTAGAACCAGGGCAATGAGAGCAACACAATGATATAAGAGTTTTGAAGAATTGATGAAGGAATCTACTTATTAAAGTTGAGTTGCAGAGCTCTGAAACTGGACTTCTATGGAGCAGTATAGGGCACGATTCTTGAATGTACTTATGTGGTTGGCTTCAGGGAAGATCAAGGAAGGTGAACTGATGGAAAAATTGGATTGAAAAAGGCTTGAGAATGGATTTTGAAGTTATTGAATTCTGAGTTGTGGAACAAGTTTGGCAGGGTGATTCTGGCTATCCAAGCTTGAGAAAATGAATGGGGAATGACCCTCTATTTATAGGGAATCAAATGGAATGTTCAAGCGTGTGAAATGATGAAGTTTGGAGGGAAATCGTATGAAGTTGCAAATAAGAAAAGTGTGACTTCAAACTTGATCAAAACTCATCCAAAACACGCGTTTTGTTGTGCTAATCCATTCTAGAAGTTCACTAAACATGTCTAGAGGCAAAAACGCGTGGCAAACTTGTGATTAGAAGGCAAAACAAAGATTTCAAAATCTGACTTGTGAGGAAACTTCAGTTCCAAGTTACCAATTTCAAAATCATGGCATTCTCAACTCAAGGGTTCTTAAGGCATGATTCTCGATGCTTTAGAAAGATGAGGTTATAAGCTTTGCAATGGAAAAAGAATGGAATCAATTGGATGCTTGAGCTGAAAGTTGTGTTGAGTCAAAGTTGGAGAAAAAGAGTTGACTTTCCATACTTAGAAATATTTCAAGTTCTTCTTCAAAAATGACCTATAATGTCTTGCATCCAAACATGGCCTTCCACTTGGAATTTTCTCTTGACCAAAAAAGATGGCATGAAGTAGATCTCTTGAATGACATTTTGAAACTTGAACCATTCAAAATCTCCAAAAATTGATAGAGTTATGAATTGTTGAAGTTGGCAAAAAATCACGAAATGACCTATAATCTTTTGCATCCTTAAGGAAACTTCCATCCATTTTCTCACTTTGCACATAAAAGAAGGAATAAGTTTCACACCATCAAGATCATTATGGAAAAATAATGGGTTCAAGGTGATAAAATTTTTCCAAGTTATGATCATTTGAAGTCACACATAGAAAATTGGGGATTCATCTAGAGGACTTGTAATCTTTCTTCCTCATTAAGTCTCTTACTAATGACAACTCCTTGAAACTTTTGAAGTGATTTGTTGATAACGATTTGAAGATAAAGATATCTTTGGAGTCACTCAAAAATACCAAGAGATGAGAAAGATATATTCCTTTGAAGTTCAAAACCCTAGCTCCTTAGATCAAGAGAGTGTTTTGAGGAACTTTGACAATTTGAATAAACTTCTTGTACCAACACACATGATTTGTAAATAGAAGTTGTTGAGGATGATAATGAGAACTCATAGCCACCAAAACCACTTCCATATCTTGAATATTGAGAGAAATATGAACTTGTGACCAAATGGAATAAAATCTTGTCCAACCATGACAGCTTCTCCAATCCATCCCTTGTGCTTTTCAACCGAATTTGATAACCTTGAAATGTGATATACCAAATCAAACTTGCCATGCCAATTCTTCCAAAACAAATCCAATGGTGAGGTTTGAACTTCTCAAGCTTTATTTACTAGGGCATGGAAATAAACTGATGAACCCATAGGGTAAGTTGTTAAATCCCATTGCCTTTACCTACATGGATAACAAGAAAGACAAACTAACATTGTATTTTATTTAGTTAAAAGAAGAAATCAAGACAAAAACAATATTCATGATCACAAAAGAACATAAGTCAAGGTGCTTGGTTATTCCTCAAAAGGGAAAAGCTAAACATATGGAGGGGAATCAAGAATCCTAGTGTGATCTTGTTGTGAATGAATCAACATGGTATGATGAAGGGATCTTAGGGGGAAAAATTGGGGTACAACAGTGTGAAAGTAGATTTTTGGAAGTTGTAGATTGACCATACGCGTATGGGGGAGGCCATACGCATATGGGGACGCTCCCTGGGGCCGTACGCGTATGGTACACGCCCTGTCCCCAAGCCAACAAGGAGTTCTGCTGGAACGCATATGGTACGCGTATGAGAAAAGGGTCATACGCGTATGGACTAGCCAAAATGCGTACGGGAGGTTTAAAGAGGTTCTAGGAGGGGGGGGGGACGCCTCTAGTCATATGCGTATGATACACGTATGAGGCTTAGGCTCTGAGGCCCCACGCGTATGATACTCGTATGAGATGGGACAGGAAGAGGCCATACATGTATAGGGCTTGGCCATACCCATATGGGCCGACTGGTGTGCAGAATTTCTGTTTTCACGATTTCTTTTCATTTTTGCATGCAGCATAATTTCTCTTTACTCGTAGTGACTAGTATGACTTAGGCAGACATATGAAGGCTAGTAATAATGGAAATTGTGTTGAAACGGAACTTTGTGTGCATTTTGTATAATGCATGATGATAAAGATGAGGTGTAACATGATGATGTTATGTGAAGCTGTGTGGATGAGTTGCATAATGTATTGCATGATGATAGTGACGTTGTTGGCCCGTATTCGTGTAATGGTATGGGGTTATACCTGGTGTTTGCATAATTATGTGGTTGCATTCTGAAGTTGCATGTATGCATTGGTGAGGGCTTATGCCCTGTTTTTGGCCTGTAATGGCATTATATTGAGGGCTCGTGCCCTGTTGCTTCCCTATTTGGTAATATTTTAGGGGCTTATTCCCTGTTGGTACCATATGCATTGAGTCGGTGTTGGTCTCATTGCATTTCATTTTGATGATTTGATGATGTGTTATGCAGTTGATGTTTGGTGATGTAAAGTAGTGAATGACTTGTGAATTGTATGAATGGTGTGAATTACTACTCCATAGCATGTGACATTCACCGTATAGTTATTGAATGTAATTCTCACCCCTTTTCTATTGTTGTGTTTGTGGTCCTTTGGGAGTACAAATGATTAGGTACCCGAGTAGTGCTTGGAGTGAGTGTTACTTGATCGAGTCTTAGGAGTCGCTCTGATACATAACACGTGAATTTGGGAATTTGTTATACTCTGCATTTGTTTTCATTTTGTTACGTATCTTATTTCACACTTATGTTGACCCACACATTTTATGGAGTTTTATTATTGTTGAGGCCTTAGTGCCATGGAAGTGAACTAATATAAATGGTTCGCTATTATTTTAATTTTTATGAGAAATAAAGCAATAAAGTGACTTGAAACTTTATGAATTTTTTTGAAAGATGTGACATTCTACTAGTGTACTCTGATATATTTCATCATAATTACTCTTTTGAGAAAAGTGGGGTGTTACAATTGGTATCAGAGCAGGTCGGTTCGTTCGACCATGTTATTAAGTCATTAGTGTAGTTTGACAGTTGAATATTGTTGATATGTTTCTTCTAACCATTGGTTGATGTTATAGTGTGAAACAGAGAAATGGCTGGAACAAACAATGCTTCTCTTATTGCTTCTTTGCCTAATGCTTGTGGGAATGATGGATCCCATGTTTTGGAGACATTCCAGAGGAATAATCCGCCTACGTTCAAGGGTAGGTATGATCTTGATGGAGCACATAATTGGCTCAAGGAAATCGAGAGGATCTTTCGGGTTATGAACTGTTCTGAGGCACAAAAGGTGCAATTTGGTACACATATGATGGCAAAGGAAGTTGATGACTGGTGGGTTAGAACTCATCAGAGACTGGATGGTGAAGGTGAAGAGATTAGTTGGGATGTGTTTACCAGGGAATTTGTGAGAAAGTATTTTCCTGAAGATGTTCGGGGAAAGAAGGAAATTGAATTTCTAGAGTTGAAACATGGAGAATTATCGGTGACTGATTATGCCGCTAAATTAATGGAGTTGGCTAAGTTCTACCCTAACTACAGCAAGGCGACTGCTGAATTCTCAAAGTGAATTAAGTTTGAAAATGGTTTGAGTCCAAAAATTAAACGGGCTATTGGATATCAGCAAATTCGTAAACTTCCAAATTTGGTGAATAACTGTAGAATTTATGAGAAGGATAGTAAGGCTCACTACAAGGTCATAAATGATAGGCGAGGCAAGCAACAACAAACTCGTGGGAACCTTACAATGCTCAAGCTGACAAAGGCAAACATAGAATTGCTGATGGTAAGAGGACAAGTGGGGGAGGTGCTCTTACTGACATCACATGTTTCAAGTGTGGAAAAATAGGTCATCAAAGTAATGTGGAAGTGAAGTGGTGTTTCCGTTATGGCAAAGATGAGCTTGATATAGTTGATTGTAGACACAAAGTGGTGATATGTTTCACCTGTGGCGAAGAAGGACATATTAGTACTCAGTGTTAGAAACCGAAGAAAGCTCAGTCCGGTGGGAAGGTGTTTGCTTTAGCCGAAACTATGACATCCAATGAAGACCATTTAATCAAAGGTATATGTTTCATTAATAATACTCCTTTAATTACTATTATTGATACTGGTTCCACCCATTATTTTATTGCTTATATTATCTTCTATGAATGGAGAGATGGTTGTCTATACTTCAACTAAGGGATCGGTGACTACTTCTCTGGTATGTTCGAAGTTTCCTTTGTCAATCTTTGACAGAGACTTTGTTGTGGATTTAGTTTGCTTACCGTTGAGTGGTCTATACATGATTCTAGGCATGAACTAGTTGGAACCCAATTATGTCCATATTAACTATTACAACAAATCTGTACGGTTTTCTACTCCTAATGAAGAAGGGGAAGCTAGATTCTTATCTTCTAGAAAGTTGAATGAATTGATGAAAGATGAAGCTCAAGTGTTTTCTTTGATGGCGTACTTATCTATTGAGAATCAAGCTGTAATTGATGAGTTGCACGTAGTGCGCGATTTTCCTGAAGTTTTTCCAGATGATATTCCAAATGTGTCGCCAGAAAGAGAAGTGGAGACTTGTTCCTAGTGCCAGACCCATTTCTATGGAACCCTACAGGATGTTGGAATCTGAATTAGCAAAATTAAAAAAATCAATTAGAAGACTTGCTTGAAAAGAACATTGTGAGGCCAAGTGTATCGCCTTGGGGAGCTTCAGTGTTGCTAGTGAAAAAGAAGGACGGTAGTATGAGGATTTATGTTGATTACCGATAATTGAATAAAGTAACAATTAAAAACAAGTATCTGTTTCCGAGAATAGATGACTTGATGGATCAACTGGTGGGTGCACGTGTATTTAGCAAGATTGACTTGAGATCGGGCTATCACCAGATTCGAGTCAAAGATGACGATATTCAGAAGACAACTTTTAGAACTCGGTATGGACATTATGAGTATTCAGTGATGCCATTCGGTGTTACCAATGCGCCGAGAGTGTTTATGGAGTATATGAACCGTATATTTCACACTTACTTGGATCGGTTCGTAGTCGTATTCATTGATGATATTCTGATATATTCCAAATCTGAGGAAGAACATGTTGAGCAGTTGAGAATTGTATTACAAGTGTTGAAAGAGAAGAAGTTATACACAAACTATCAAAGTGTGAATTATGTTTAGAGAAAGTTATCTTTCTTAGTCATGTTATTTCAAGCATGGTATTATTGTAGATCCATCCAAGGTAGATGTAGTATTACAGTGGGAGACTCTGAAGTCGGTTATAGATATTTGAAGCTTTTAGGCTTGGTTAGTTATTATAGAAGATTCATTGAAGAATTTTTTAAGTTAGCACTTATGTTGACTCAGCTTACTTGTAAATGCAAAGCGTTTGTGTGGGATATCCAGTGTGAGGAAAGTTTTACATAGCTAAAGAAGAAATTGGTGACGACTCTAATTTTGATATTACCTAATCCTGAAGAATTGTTTGTAGAATATTATGATGCTTCTAAATTGGGTTTAGGTGGTGTGCTTATGCAGAATGATAAAGTGGTAGCTTATGTATCGAGGAAGTTGAGGATTTATAAAAGGAATTATCCTACTCATGATCTAGAATTAGCTGCAGTGGTGTTTGTACTGAAGATTTGGAGGCATTATCTTTACGGATCCAGATTTGAAGTATTTAGTGTTCATAAGATCTTGAAGTATTTATTCGACCAGAAGGAGTTGAATATGAGACAACGAATATGGATAGAACGGTTGAAGGACTACGATTTTTGCTTAAATTACCATCTGGGTAAAGCTAATGTCGGATGCCTTAATTTGAAAATTGTTATACATGTCTGTTATTATGGTTAAATAATTAGAATTGATTGAGAAATTCAGAGACATGAGTTTAGTTTGTGAGTTTGACACCACAAAGTGTGTTGTTGGGAATGTTGAAGATTAATAGTGATTTCTTGGATAACATTAAAGAAAATTAGAAATTGGATGTCAAAATAGTGGATTGGATGGTTGGAGGTGATCAGTCTGAAGATAGTGATTTCAAAATAGACCTGCAATATGTGTTGAGATTCTGGGATCAAATTTGTATTCCTGATGACTCCGAGATGTAAAAGATGATTCTAGAAGAAAGCCATTAAAGTAATTTGAGTATTCATCCAGGTGCGACTAAGATGTAACAAGATTTGAAGAAGTTGTTTGGGTGGTTTGGGTTGAAACAAGATGTTGCATGATTTGTGTATGCATGTCTAACTTGTCAGAAGTCGAAAGTCGAACATCGAAAACCTGCAGGATTGTTAGAGCTGTTAGATGTTCCAGAGTGGAAGTGGGATAATATATCGATAGACTTTGTGATGGGATTTTCGAGAACCCCATGGGGGCATGATACGATTTGGGTAATTGTTGATAGGCTAATGAAGTCATCTCATTTTATTCCGATCAATATCAAATTTCCGATATAATAGTTATCAAAGATTTATATCCGTGTGATTGTGAAGCTTCATGGTGTTCCATCTAGCATCGTGTCTGATAGGGATCCAAGGCCCACTTCTGGATTTTGGGAGATTCTACAGGCTTTCTTAGGCTCTAAGTTGAAATTGAGTTCGTCATATCATCCACAGACAGATGGACAGAAGGAGAGGACTATTCAGTGGTTGGAAGATTTGTTGAGAGTTTGCATGCTTGAACATGGAGGAACGTGGGATAATTATCTTCCATTTTTAGAGTTCACATATAAAAAAAGTTACCATTCTAGCATCGAAATGGCATCTTTTGAGGCGTTGTATGGTTGGAGATGTAGGGCTTTGTTGTGTTGGTATGAATCTGGTGAAAGTGTGGTGCTTGGACGAAAAATTATCTAACAAACTACAGTAAAAGTGAAGATAATTTGAGAAAAGACGATAACTTCATAGAGTAGGTAGAAGAGTTACCATAACAAGTGGAGCAAGGGCCTAGAGTTTCAAGAGGGAGATCATGTATTTTTGAGAGGCACACTAGTGACCGGTGTTGGATGAGCATTGAAATTGAAGAAACTTACTCCTCGGTTTATTGGTCCGTATTAGATTTCAGACAAAGTGGGGAGTTTTTCTCATAGAATGGCCTTGCCACCTAACCTTTTGAATTGGCATGATGTGTTCCATGTGTCGCAACTTTAGAAGTACATTTTGGATCCATCTCATGTGATCCCGATGAATGTCGTGCAAGTGAGAGATAACTTTATAGTTGAGACCTTACTAGTGAGAATCGAGAGACGTGAAATAAAGAAGTTGATGGGGCAAGGAAATTTCTCTTGTGAAGTTAGTTTAGGGAGGAGTATCCGGAGAAAGTATGACGTGGGAGTTAGAGAGCAAGATGCGGGAGTCTTATCCATAATTTTTGGCATAAGGTAATTTTCGAGGACAAAAATATTCTAAGTGGGGGAAAGTTGTAACACCCTGCTTTTTATCATATTTATTTTAATAAATTGATTATGTGTTATGATGTGTTATGTGGTGTTAGAATAACTTAGAGAATGGTAGTGGCTATTAAAAATATAAGAACGTAAGTGGTTATAATATATAGTGTTAGACCCCAATTTTTGCCCATAAGATCCCTCTATCATCTCATATCATCAATACACCAAGATCACACATTAGGGTTGGTTCTACCTATCTTCATCCTATATTTAAGTTAGATCTTTATGGATTACCAAGCACCTTGAAGTGTGTATCTTGTGCATGTGATCTTTAAACTAATATCAAAATATGTATATATGTTTCTTTAAATGTTCATATTGTAGGGGGTGATACAATTGCAATCATCTCACCATCTAACCTAGGGTTAAGGGTTGGTTCTCAATCAAATGACTCTACAATTTATTTCAAGCTCAATTTCCAAGGCTATGTCCATGATGTCAATGGTTTGTGTTTCAAATAATTCCTTCAACTTATTTAGGTCAAACTTTCCTCAAGGTTGGTATTGACTTTCATCAAAGAGATAGGTTCATGTGTTTATTTCCATGCCTTCTTCAATAAGCTTCATTGAGTCTTGAACTCCATTTGTTGAGTGAGCTTCAAGATAATACCATTTTAAGACCTATTATAATTCATCATGCTTTGTTTTTTCAAGAAAGATAAAAATATTCAAAGCTTGGTCTATCAAGTTTGACCTAATTGAGCAAATGTTTGATCAAGTGATCACAAGTGCATAACTCCCTCAATTTTCAACATTTTGAGTTGGTTATTTTTTCTATGGATTCTTAATATCATCAATAAAAACCTCTTTTCATGTAACAAGATCCAATTGTGCAAGAAAAATCATCAAAAGTTGAAAAGGGTGTCAAGTCATTTTTGGCACTCTTTGAGCAAGGGTTTGTTGACTTCCAAGGACCATATCTTACTCATTTTTTGAGTGACTCCAAAGCCATGATTCTCTTTAAAGGGTCCTTAACAAGCTCTCTTCGGAAATCTAAGGCTAATTTTGAATGTAAGGTCATTAATGATTGAGAAAGATTACAAGTCTCCTTGAAAGGCCTTTGAATTTTAGGGTTTGACTTCAAATGATCATAATCTGGTCAATTTTTATCTCATTAAGCCCATTATTTTTCCAGAATGATCTGAAGAGTGTGAAACTCAACTCTTCTTTTATGTGAAAAGCTTGAAAATGGTTAGATGATGCCTTAAGAGTTCAAAAGATTATAGGTCACTTTATGGATTTTCATCAACTTCACAAGGTCACGACTCTCTCAATTTTTGGAGTTTTTGGATGATTCAAGTTTCAAAATGGTATTTAATAACTCTAATTCATTCCATCTTCATTTACCAAAACATAATTTTGAGTGGAAGGCCATGTTTGAAGGTAAGAGATTATAAGTCACTTTTGAACTCAAAACTTGAAATTTTTCAAAGTCCATAATTCAATGTGTTTTTCACGATTTCAATTGATCATAACTTTTTACTAAAGAATCCAAATTCTACCATTCTTGGAAAATTGTGACCTTTGTGATGAAATCATTCAATTGCAAAAATAATGAGATCATAAATCCCCTTGAGATGTGTGCACCATGGATTCAAAATTGGCACCTTGAAACTGATTTTGTCAAAACAGTCAGATTGCAAATTGGTTAATATGGCCTCTAATTGCCAAATTTTTGCGCGTTTTTACTTCTAATCATGTTTAACAATTTTCTAGAAATTATTAGCACCTTGAAACACAAGTTTTGGCTGAGTTTTGAGAAAATATGAGTCACACTTTTCATGCTTGTAACTTCACAGAAATTCTCTCAAAATCTCATCATTCCACACGCTTGAGAATCCCATTTTCTTCCCTATAAATAGAGGGTGATATCCCACTCATTTGGATAAGATTGGACACCCAAAATCACCCTGCCAAACTCTCTCCATAACTCATAATTCTGCAACTTTGAATTTGGTTCTACAACCTATGTAAATCCATTTTCTTTGCTAATTCTTCACCCTTGAACTCCACTGAAGCTAACAGAAGATGAACCAAGCCCTGGAGTGCCCTAAATCGTGCTAACAAAGTCAAGATTTAGAGCTCTAGATTTTAACTTCAAAAGATAGATTCCTTCATCAATTCTCTCAAAATTTGTTACTACAATAAAGCTCTCATCACTCTGGTACTCATCGCCTCATTTTTTTTAACTGGAAGTGAGTTTTGGTCATGGATTTTCAAATCCCTATTCAACTGTTTTCTTCTGGTTTTCTTCAAATCGACTGAGCTACAATTTATATAATTTTTTTTTACGAGGGTACAATTGAAATCGTCTTGAAGAGACAAAGCGAAAGACACCAGTCTCGAACTCCAATTATTCCATTTCATGAACCTGTAAATCGCGTGGACGGAGGTTGAAAAGGACCTACGTGTCTGTCTTCAGCCAATGACAAACTGCCACACATTTTTTTCAAATTTGTTTAATAATTGATCACGTGTGTTATTTCCTAAAGACCATGATATGGACATCACGTCTGATCCGTTGGATTATCTTACTAACGCATTTTGACAATGATCATATGGTCCACATATTTTTTTAGTCTATTTTCTATTTCTGATTTTTATATTTAATTGTTTTAAACTTCAAAAATTCATAAAAAACTATTTTTGACTCAAAAATTATGAAAAATTCACAAAAATATTTTTAAACATTATCTTTATGATTCTTATTTTTTCATAATTTTATTTCATGATTTGATAATTTTAATATTTTTTCTCTTATTTTGATTTGTTTTAATTGTTTAAAAATACTTTTGGGTGATTTTTAATTCTGGATAAATTATGGAAAGATCCAATGACCTCTTGACAAATATTGGTGACCTCATTTTATTTTTATTTTTGATTTTATTATTTTTTTACAATTTTTGGTTTATTTTGCATGTTTCTTTAAATTTTAAATTTCTTGTGTTTGATTGTTGCATCATGCATTCACACACCCATGTGAATTCTTTAAAAAAATTGTTTTAATGGACTTAAAGTTGACTTTTTGCAAACGTATCAGGTACTTTTTGACCATGGATTCTGGAAAAAGAAAGACTCGGAAGTACAGTTTCAAGGACCCAAAGATAGAGGAACAAATGAGTTTGATTCCCGAGATTGAGAGCTTTATAGATTTTCAGAAGAAGTATGGATTCATCGTGTCTCTTATGAAGCTCAAGATGAAGGAGGGTATTCTTTCTACTTTGGTCCAGTTCTATGATCTGTTGTGTTAGTGTTTTACTTTCCCTGATTATCAGCTGATGCCCACATTGGAGAAGTATTCTTACTTACTTGGTTTACCTATTACTGATAGTGTTCATTTCACTGGTTTAGAGGGAGAGCCAAAGTTTCATGAGATTGCTATCATGATACATTTAGGGAAGTATGAGATTGAGTCTAACATGACTTCTAAAGGAGAAATCAGAGGTTTACCCGCTCAGTTTTTATGGAGAAAGCTCGCTACTTTGCTAGGATAAAGAGTACAATTGCTTTTGAGGATATCTTTGCTTTGCTTGCCTATGGGTTGTTCTTATTTCCTAACATCGAAAAATTTATGGATGTCAACGCCATTAGGATCTTTTTGATTGGGAATCCAGTCCCTACACTATCAGGAGATACTTATTATTCCATCTATCTTTGGGATTTTTATCATGGAGGGATGATCATTTTGCTGCACACCATTGTTATATCAGTGGCTTACTTCTCACTTACCTCAGTTTGTTGCTTTATGGGATATCAAGAAGGAACCTCGCTAGGCCCTGAAGATTATGGCTCTCACTCATTCGGACATTGTTTCGTACCATCGGGCTTATTATGATGTGGATATTATTTATAGTTGTGGTAGTTTCCCCAATGTACCTCTTCTTGGTGCAAAGGGAGGAATTAACTACAATCCCATTCTTGCGCATCGTCAACTTGGATATCAGATGAGAGACAAGCCAACTAGTATTCATCAAAGTGGTTTCTTTCTCAAAGAAGGAGAGGATCATAAGGAAGCTAAGGAATAAATTGCAAAGGATTGACGCCATATTCATAGGAAGATTAGAAAAGATTTGGGACCAAGAGGAGCCGTTTCTTTGGAGCCCCATCTCCGTTGGGTACAAGCAAGGGCAATTCAGTTGAAGATGCCATATTCTCATGAGGAACCTATACTTGATATGTTTGTGAGGACTACTCCTCCCCTTTTAGATGATGTGGAAGAGCCTTCCCTGGTTAGGATGCAAGAAGAGAAGGAAGCATGGAAGAACAAGTGCCATACTTTAGAGATGTCCTACCAAACATAATTGAGAGAGAAGGATGACTTGATCGAGATTCTTGAGAGTCATGTTTTGGAGATGATTGAGAAGCAATAGGATTGATTTTCCTCTAGAGTTCATCCAGGAAGTTGCTCACTTCCCGACTCTGGTGGTTACAAAGAAGTCACTGACATGTATGCAGAAGAGAACAAGCAGTTGAAGGATCAGGTTGCAAGACTCATGAGAAAGCGTCAGTGTGTAGAGAGATCTTAATCAACTTTGACTCCCTAGGGTTTTAGATTATGTCTTTATTCTCTTGTACTTAGGATTATTGAAACTTGTACTAAAAGTTGTAATCCATTCAGAAGTTATTATAATAAAATTTTCAGTATTTCAAAATGTATTAGTACTTTGATATTTGCATATTATCTATAATTATTTGAATTCCTTGAAATATTAATAATTATAAATAAATCATATGCATTGCATATCATGCATCATTTTGTATATTTTTTCATTTTTGTTCATACCTAGGTGTCTTACTATCTTTCTCTACTTTGTTCAGTCAGCAAGCTATTTCATCAATACAATACTCGGGCTAATTCCAAGAAGAAGATGGAAAATCTTGAACAAGAGAATTGCGAGTTGCACGAAGAAGTTACATCTTTAAGGGCTGGTATGGACAATCTGAATGCTTTGGTGGAATCATTGGTGGTTGCACATAATCAACCACCACCCCCTCCTCCATCTACTCAGCCACAACAGACTATTGTTACTTCCAAAGTTCTATCAGCTCCCATTTGTGTTACTCCAGTTACTACTGTTCAACACCGTATGCCTCTAAGTTACCCATGCGGAATGCCTAAGAATTTCATGCCAGAAGGTTACAACCTTGATGCTCAAGTTTCTCCGTTTGCTCAAACTGCTGCTATTCCTACACCTTATGTGGTGCAGATTTCTCCTATTTCTAGAAATGAGATTCATTATAATGCGCCTCATACAATGAATGCTCTGCCGTTTATTATCCTGTTCCTCCACCAAGTGAAAGTGTGGGCTTCTATGACCGATTGTATGACTTTCATGACCAATTCATTAAAATGCAGAAAGAAATGAAGGCTCTTCGAGGAAAGGAATTATTCTGACATAACGTCAGTGAACTCTGCTTAGTTCCCAATGTAAAAGTGCCTAAAAAATTTTAAGTGCCGGAATTTGAGAGGTACAAGGGCAACTCCTACCCCCGTGACCACTTGGTGATGTATATCAGATAAACGTCCACGTATACTGATGACCAACGCCTTCTTATTCATTTCTTTCAAGATAGTTTAACCGGTGTCGCTTTGAAATGGTATATGGGTTTGGACAGTAGCAATATCCGCACCTTCAATGATTTAGGTGAAGCTTTTATCAAGTAGTATAAGTATAACATGTTTATGGCACCTGACGTGACCAATTGAGAGCAATGGCTCAGAAAGATAAGGAGTCAATCAAAGAATATGCACAGTGTTGGCGCGAGGTTGCAGCCCAGGTGGTACCCCCAATGGGAGAGCAAGAAATGACAAAGGTCTTCCTGAAAACCCTTGGATCATTTTATTATGAAAGGATGGTTTCCAGTGCACCAAGTCATTTCACTGAGATGGTAAGCATGGGTGTTCTTCTAGAAGAAGCTTTAAGGGAAGGACGCTTAACAAAAGATGAAGGAACAAAGAAATCATCATATGAGTTTTCTAGAAAGAAATAAAGTGAAACAAACGCTGTCGTTGAGGAAAGAAATTTTAGACCACCAAGAAGACGTCATCAGTACCAACAACAAGTTGCTCCTATGACTCCAGTCGTCAGTGTAGCTCCGACTTCTATTGCCTATCAGAGAGTAAATCCTCAAGGTAATCAAGGGCAAGGCCAAAAGAGAGAAGCTTTTGACCCTATTCCAATGAGTTATACATAATTGTTTTCTGCTTTAAATCAAAAGAAGTTGGTGCAGACTAGGCCTCCCCCCGCTATACCTTCATCTTTACCATGATTTTATAAGGAGGACCAGACTTGTGATTTTCATCAAGGAGCCCCAGGGAACAACATCGAAAACTTTTATCCCTTGAAGTTCGAAGTGAAAAAGATGGTGAGATCTGGTCTTCTATCTTTTAAATATGTTGCTCCTAACTTGAAAGATATTTCGCTGCCCAAACATGGAGGTGGAAATGCCGTAAATATTGTTTCTGGTTGTCCTGGGGACTTCCGGATTTTGATATCAACTTGGTGAGAGAGGATTTAGTGAATATGCATGCTGGTCTCTGTGAGTTTGGAAATTATACACATGACATGCTGGTTGTAGTATTTGCAGTACAAATATCCATGGATGTGATAAGGTGAGAGTTGATCTTCAATAAATGATGAATGAAGATCTTATCCAACTAATCATACCAAGGGATGAGTATGAAGAAGACGTGAATATCGTTTATGGATGTCCCAATGAATTCTAGATTTTTTATGTGAATTATATGAATGAAGATTTGGTACAGCTGCACGCTACATTTTGTCACATATGTGACCAAGAAGAACATCATTATGGGTCCTGTCAGACCTGTTGTAAGTATTCTCATGGTTGTTCTATCGTAAGAAGATGTGTTCAGTTATTGCTAGATAATGGTACCATCAAAGTCACATGCAATATATATGATTACAATGGAGTTAAAGTGATTGAAGATTACTCAGTTGAGACCATGTCTGTTGATGAATATGTTTTTGTTGATGAATCCTTTTATTCTAATGAAGATATATTCTCCGATAATGATCTTGTGATTCTTAAATATTCTGAAGAAAGGGTGAATGTTATTGTGCCATGTTTTGGTGTTCTCTTTCCTATACAGATTGAGTACCATAGCAAGCCTACTGTTGCTCCCGTGGTTATTTGTCTGCATGGTCATGTCCCATATAAATTAGACAAAGCTGTGCCTTATAAGTACAATGCAACTATACTGGAAGATGGTGTGGAAATTCTAATATAACCTTTGTCCCATGTCAAGAATATTGTTGAAGCTAGTCGGGTAACCCACAGTGGTCGTGTCTTCTCCCCTACATTTTGAGGAGATGTTAATTCTGATAAAAAGGTTGTTGAGAATATTGAACCTAAGAAAGTGATGGGAGAATCTATTGGAACTACTTTGGAAAAGGATGTGGATGACTTGTTGAAAATCATCAAGATGAGTAATTATAAGATTGTGGATCAGTTGTTGCAAACTCCATCTAAGATTTCCATTCTACCCTTGCTAATGAACTCTTCTGCTCATCGGGAACCTCTGATGAGAGTGTTGGACCAGGCTTTTGTGGAAAGTGATATGTCTATGGATCAGTTCAACAGTGTTGTGGGGAATATTACATCTTTTAATAATCTGAGATTTTGTGATGATGAGTTGGACGATGAAGGAAGAAACCATAACCTGGCTCTCCATATTTCCATGAATGATAAGAATAACTCTTTGTCCAATGTGCTAATTGACAATGGGTCTGATTTGAATGTCATACCAAGAATTACACTCATGAAGCTTAAGTACCAGGGAGCTCCCATGCGCCTAAGTGGCATTATAGTGAAAGCATTTGATGGTTCGAGGAACTATATCATCGGAGAAGTAGATTTTCCTATTCATATAGGTCCTCACTTATTCCAGATTACTTTCCAAGTTATGGATATTATTCCCGCCTATAGCTATTTATTGGGGCGACTGTGGATCCATGAAGAAGGAGTTGTCACTTCAACCTTGCACCAGAAGCTTAAGTTTATTCGTGAAGGGAAGGTTGTCATTGGGAATGGTGAGAAAGCTCTGTTGATATCTCATTTATCTTCCTTTAGCATTGTAGAAGCTGAAGAACCACTAATGCAACTCAGTTCCAATCTTTTTCCATTGATAATATAAGGAAGAATGAGAATTCTATTGCCTCATTTAAGGATGCACAATAGGTAGTGCAGAAAGGCCCTAGAAAGGTGTGGGGGCAGGTTATTGATCCTCCTATGAACAGGAATGGCACTGTTTTGGGTTTCTCCATGAAAAAGTAAGTCGTGAAGCCGATGTCTTCTTTGAGTAAATATCAATACATCTTTCATAGTGCAAGCTATCTTCATCCAACTATTCCAAGGATCAATGCTATTCTCGAAGTTAAATCAGAGCAAGAGATGCTAAACTACGCGACACATGAAGTCAGAGTCCATAATTGGATCACTGTTGATGTTCCTTCTTGCATTCACATTTCAAAGTAATTTGTTTTTTGTTAATCTTCTAATAAATCTTTCAGTCTTCCCAGGGTGAAATTATTGATGTTGTATGGGCATATCTGTTGTTTTGATATTTAATATCTTTAATACAAGTTTTTTTATTCCAAAATTATGTCTTTATTTTCTACTTGTTCTTGGAAAATGGTAATCAAAAAAAGCCTTTCGAAATAAATAATAATTATAACTAAATTTGCATAATCACTTGCTACATATGTCCGTTTCTAAAATCAATCATAAATCACATGTGCAGATTGATTAAAAAACCGTTGAGTACAATGACCCTGCACCCTCTCCTAACTTCGAATATCCTATGTATGTGGCCGAAGAAGAAGAATATGATGAAATCCCAGAAGAGGTTTCATGGTTTCTTGAGCGTGAGGAAAGTACCTTCAGCCGTATAAAGATCCGTTGGAGATTATTAACTTGTGTTCAGAGGAAGATCCAAAGGAAGTCAAGATTGGAGCATTGCTTCATCCCAATGTGAAGAGCAGGTTGATTGAATTGTTGAAAGAGTATGTGGATATCTTTGCTTGGTCTTATCAAGACATGCCTGTTTTGGATACTAATATTATGGAACATTATTTTCCGTTAAAGCCAGAATGTCTACCAATCAAGCAGAAGTTGCGAAGAACTCACCCTGACATGGAAATGAAAATTAAAGAAGAAGTTTTAAAGAAAATTGATGCTAGTTTTCTTATGACGTCGGTGTACCCTCAGTGGATTGCCAATATTGTTCTAGTACCAAAGAAAGACGGAAAAGTTAGCATGTGTGTTGATTATAGAGATTTAAATAAAGTTAATCCAAAAGATGACTTTCCTTTGCCTCATATTGATATGTTGGTTGACAATACAACAAAGTTCAAAGTATTTTTGTTGATGGATGGATTTTCCAGATACAATCAAATCATAATGGCTTTTGAGGACATGGAAAAAACAATGTTTATCACACCCTAGGGAACATTCTGTTACAGAGTGATGCCCTTTGGGTTGAAGAATGTTGGTGCAATGTACTAGAGGGTTATGACAACCCTATTCCATAATCTGATGCATAAGGAAATTGAGGTATATGTTAATGATATGATTTCCAAATCTCAGACTGAGGAAGGGCCTATAGAAGATTTGTTGAAGTTGTTTCAGCGTTTAAGGAAATATCGTCCCCGCTTGAATCCAAATAAGTGCACTTTTGGTGTTCGTTTAGGAAAATTGCTAGGTTTCTTTATCTGCAAAAAAGGAATTGAAGTTGATCTTGATAAAGTTAAAGGAATTTGAGAAATGCTTGCACCATGAACTGAAAAGTAAGTTAGAGGCTTCCTTGGACGTCTGAATTACATTTCCAGACTCATTTCCCACATGACTGTGATGTGTGAACCGATCTTCAAGTTTTTTAAGAAAGATCAAAGTTGTGTGTGGATGAATTATTGCTCAAGGGAATTTGAAAGCATAAAAGAGTTTCTGCTTAAACCTTCTATCTTGCTCCCTCCTATTGAAGGAAGACCATTAATTATCTATTTAACTGTGTTAGATAATTCTATGGGCTATATTTTTGGACAGCAAGATGAAACGGGAAGAAAAGAATATGCCATTTATCATCTCAGTAAGAAGTTTACTGACTGCCAGTCACGGTATTTTATGCTGGAAAAAACATGTTGTGCTTTCGCCTGGGCGACAAAGCGATTGCGGTAATATATGTTGAATCATACCACTGGGTTCATTTCCAAAATGGATCCAATTAAGTATATTTTTGAAAAACCTGCTCTTACTGGAAGAGTTGCCCATTGGCAGATGCTGTTGTCTGAATATGATATTGAATACCGCACTCAGAAGGCCATAAAAAGCAGTGTGTTGGAATATTATCTTCCTCACTAACCAGTTGATAATTACCAGTCTGTTAAATATGATTTCCATGATGAGGATGTAATGTATTTGAAAGTAAAATATTGTGATGAACCTTTGCCTGAGGAAGGTCCGAATCATGAATCTTAGTGGGGTATGGTGTTTGATGGAGTTGTAAATGCTTATGGGAAAGGAATTAGTGTTGTGATTATCACTCCCCATGGGTCCCATATCTCTTTTACTGCAAGGTTAGAATTTGATTGTACCAATAATTTGGCAGAGTATGAAGCTTGTATCATGGGTCTTGAAGAGGATATAGATCTCATAATCAAAGTTTTAGATGTATATGGCGATTCAGCTTTGATATTAAATCATATTAAAGGAGAATGGGATACTCATCATGTTGGCTTGATTACCTACAAAGATTATTCTAGAAGATTATTACCTTTATTTAATAAAGTTTAATTTCATCATATTCCCAGAGATGAGAATCAGATGGCAGATGGTTTAGCCACTTTGGCTTCTATGTACCAAGTAAATGCTTGGAACGATGTACCTCATATCACAGTTTGACGTCTGGATAGGCCAACTCATGTGTTTGCGATTAAAGGAACGTTAGATGAAAAACCTCGGTATTATGATATCAATCACTTTCTCCAGACTAAAGAATACCCAGTAGGTACATCAAACAAAGATAGAAAGACATTGAGAAGGTTGGCAAGTAGCTTTTTCCTCAATGAAGATGTGTTAAACAAAAGAAATTACAACATGGTCTTGCTCAGATGCATGGATAAACACGAAGCAGACATGTTGATGCATGAGATTCATGAAGGTTCCTTTGGTACCCATGCTAATGGACATTCGATGGTAAAGAAGATGCTTAGGGAAAGTTACTATTGGCCGACAAAGGATTCTGACTATTACAAATTCGCGAAAAAGTTCCATAAGTGTCAGATTTATGCTAACAATATTCATGTGCCTCCGACGCTTCTCAATGTTATTTCTTCCCCGTGGCCTTTTTCCTATGTGGGGCATTAATATGATTGGAATGAATAAACCCAAGGCGTCGAATGGACATCGTTTCATCTTGGTGGCAATTGAATACTTCACCAAGTGGGTGAAAGTAGCTTCCTATTCCAATGTCACCAAGAAAGTGGTACTATGCTTTATCAAAAACGATCTTATATGTCGGTATGGTGTTCCAAGCAGGATTATGGCTGACAATGACTTAAATATAAATAAAAAAATGATGACAGAACTTTGTGATGAATTCAAGATCGTCCATGACAACTCGTCTCCTTATAGGCCTAAGATGAATGGGGTTGTTGAAGCTGCTAACAAAAACATTAAAAAGATCATTCAGAAGATGGTTGTTACCTATAAGGATTAGCATGAGATGCTTCCTTTTGCCCTGCATGGGTATCGTTCATTCATTCAAACTTTAATAGGGGCAACCCCGTTCTCCCTTGTGTATGGTACGGAAGCAACGCTCCCTGTCGAGGTTGAGATTCCCTCTTTGCGTGTAATAATGGAAACAAAATTGTCAGAGGCTGAGTGGGTCCAGAACAGGTTTAACTAATTGAATTTGATTGAATAAAAGAGAGTGATGGCTTTGTGCCATGGTCAATTGTATCAAAAGAGAATGAAGAAATCTTTTGATAAGAAGGTCAAGCCTCGTGAATTCAGAGAAGGCAACCTCGTGCTCAGAAAGATCATGTCTTTTAACGTTGATTCTAGGGGAAAGTGGACTCCTAATTATGAAGTCAAGAAATACTTCTCCTAAAGAAATAAAAGAACAACTTGCTAAGTTGAAAACCCGAAAGGGCGGCTTAGGCAAAAAAGAGCGTCTCGGTAGGCTGAAAACCTGAAAGGGTGGTCTAGGAAAAAGTAAGAGACACAAATAGAATAAATTTTCCCGCTAGGTTGAAAACCCGCGAGGGAAGCCTAGGAAATATTTAGGGATTTCTTGGCAAGTAACTGCACCAGACAAGACTTGATCATTGAAGAAACAACCTTCTCGGATCCTCATCATACTTTAACTGAAGTTTCTTCTCAGGAGTTCAAAGTTGTTAGGGAGAATAATGGTCATTGTTTTTCAATGTACCTTTTCCATATATTACCATTTTCCAAACTTTGTAATCATCCATGGAGTCTCTTCATTCGTAGACTACCATTCTATTAATAAAGTTTGAGCCTTTATCCAATTCTTTGTAGTTCTTATTTTATTCTGTTTGAAAAACTTCATTTATTATTGATACTAACTATCAAAACAAAAATATTAAATAATAAAAATGTTTTTTGAAAAGAATTTACAAATTACTTTTTTACTTCAGATTGTGTGATTCAAGTAGAACAAAAGTAGTGATTCCAAGGATGGATGAACTTCGAAGTTTTGAAAAACAAGGGATTCCCCAAGAAAGTTTTCCCAGGTTACTCTTGTTGGTATACACATGATCCTATTGTGTTTCTTTCCTCAGATAGTTGGAGTTCATACTAACAGATATATGGTGGGATGTTGGTTTGGTAATCCCATTTTCCCCAGTTAAGTCTTGGTCCGGATTATTTATCCATAATGATTATTGTGTTTTTGGGTTTGCATGATTTGATGCTTCTATCCCAGATTCTCCAGTAAAGACTTGACGCAAATTTCCCCCAGCCAAGAAGCTAGACAAGGGCATTATCTTTTTAATAAGTATTGAGACAGCTGTCATCTTTTTGAGTTTTCTCTTGCCAAATGTTGAGTTTGATTTAAAATCCCCATAATTTTTTTACTTCTTGCCGCATTGTTAAACTGTTTAGATCCCCCAAATGAAGCCGAGATGACGCTTCTCTCTGAAAATTGTTATCCCCGTGAAGTTTCATAATTTCTCCCCAAAGAAGTTTGTGTAACTATTACTCTTGATATAGAAGGATGTATTTAATCTCCCCTTAATGATGTGGTTTTGTCCTCCCCAATGAAGTCAGCACGAGATCCCTAGTTGAAGTCTCAACGATGTGGTTTTCAACTTCCCTAGTGAAGTCGATATTACAATCTCCAGTGGAAGTCTAGAAGATGAGGCATTGTCTTCCCTAGTAAGGTTTGTATGATATTTCTCGTTGAAGCCTTGAGGAGGATGTTATATCCCTACAATTGTATTTGTTTATTGCTATCAGATTATGCCTTGATTGTTTTCAAGCCATGTTTCTTCCCAACGAATTTAATCCGTGAAGTAAGAATTTGTTTCCTCAGTTGGTGCTTACTCACATATGGAATCCTAATCCTGGATGTGATTTAGCCGAGTGTTGTCTTTAACCAAGTTGTTTTTGTCTGGTTATTCCTGGTACTGTATATCTGTTTTGTCAGCATGAACATGATAACATTCATACATTCATACATACATCATGCATAACTAAATAAAGATGCATTTCTCATTTTCACTCATTAATATTTTTGTTGTCATATTACCCTATTTGCAGAGTTATGTTACCCTTTCTCCAATAGATTGTTAACTTTAAGTAGAAAATGTACATCCTTTCAATTTTTTTCCCACTAAGTTATCTCTCGTGGAAGAGTTTTGATTTAGCCTTCCTATTCAGCTCATTATCTGGATGGAACGTGATCCCCATTTGAGCTTATTCCTCATTGGATGCTATCATGGTTGACTGTTTCACTCTGGTTTATTTCTGGTTTGAATCTGTGGTCCCCGACAACATTATTATTCGGATTTTTGTAGGCTTCAAGCCCTAGTTTAAGAATGTGCATTTATTTTGGAAAGAGAATACTTTATCTCCCCAACATGAATATATTAGCATTTCCCTAGAGAAGTCATATTTCTTTCCCCAATAGGCTTCTTATAACAGCAAATGACAGGTCTCTTTATTTGAGCAATGTGTACTTCCACAGTAAGTCCGTTAGTTCCCAGAGAAGATTAATTTTATTTACTCCGATGAATGGTATTCTCATCATTATGGGAGATAGTTAGTCGTTGAGATTTGTTACTCCGATGAATGGTAGTCTCGTCATTATGGGAGATAGTTCGTTGTTGATATTTTTTTACTCTGATGAATGGTAGTCTTGTCATTATGGGAGATAGTTCGTTGTTGATATTTTTTACTCCGATGAATGGTAGTCTCGTCATTATGGGAGATAGTTCCTTGTTGAGATTTGTTACTCCAATGAATCGTAGTCTCGTCATTATGAGAGATAGTTCAATGTTGAGATTTTTTACTCCGATGAATCGTAGTCTCATCATTAGGGGAGATATTTCATTATTGAGATTTGTTACTCTGTTGAATGGTAGTCTCGTCATTATGAGAGATAGTTTGTTGTTGAGATTTATTACTCCGACGAATGGTAGTCTCGTCATTATGGGAGATAGTTCATTATTGAGATTTCTTACTCCGATGAATAGTAGTCTCGTCATTATGGGAGATGGTTCGTTGTTGAGGTTTTTTACTCGGATGAATGGTAATGTCGTCGTTATGGGGGATAGTTCATCGTTGAGATTAACTTTGCTCTAAATAAGTTCATTTGTTTCGAGTCATAAGTATTGATGCGGGTCATTCATTACCTACCCTAATATTGGTATTCACCGGTATTATCTTTCTATGCTCTGTGAGTCGATGTTACTTTTTTGCTATCTTTTCTGTGAGTGGGTAGTTTGCAGTAATTTGTCGATCTTTGTCAATCCATTACTTTTTCCTCAATATTTCAGTTGATGATGTCTTATCTCCTCCTTGGGCTTTACCCTAGTAGAGTCGAGTCTTCTGTTCACCAAGGATTTATTTTCCTGGTCAGACTTTCTTTTAATACTTTATTTTATTTCACGCATCCCCAGTGGTGTCTTGTGTCACCTTTGGAGTTGTTTGTTTGCATGCATAATCATAAGCATTGCATTGCATTGCATATTAGGACCAAAAATAGGGCTTATTTTATATTAAAGTATCTTCAATCGCATCGACACAAATATTTTAACCTTCGTATCTCCCGATAGAAGACACCTAAATAAGGGCAATTGTTATACCCTAACTTCCCCCCCTAAGATCCCTCTATCAACTCATATCATCAATACACCAAGATCACACAGTATGGTTAGTTCTCCCTATCTTCATCCTATCTTTAAGTTTTCTCTTGAGGGATTACCAATCACCTTGAAGTGTGTATCTTGTACATGTGTTCTTTAAACTAACATCAAAATATGTATATATGTTTATTTAAATATTCATATTGTAGGGGGTGATACAATTGTATTCATCTCACCATCTAACCTAGGGTTGAGGGTTGGTTCTCAATAAAATGACTCTTCAATGGATTGAAATAAATAAAGTTCCAAGTCTATGTCCATGATGACAAATATTTATGGTTCAAAGAATTCTCTCACCTTATTTAGGTCAAACTTCCCTCAAGGTTGGTGTTGACTTTCGTCAAAGAGATAGGTTCATGTGTTTATTTCCATGCCTTTTTCAACAAGCTTCATTGAGACTTAAGATCCATTTTTTGAGTGAGCTTCAAGACAATATCATTTATAGACCTATTATGATTCATCTTGCTTTGTTTTGTCAAGAAAGATCAAAATATTCAAAGCTTGGTTCAAAAAGTTTGACCTAATTGAAAAAATGTTTGATCCAGTGATCACAAGTGCATAACTCCCTCAATTATCAACATTTTGAGTTAGTTCTTTTTTCTATGTATTCTTATTATCATCAAAAACAACCTATTTTCATGTGACAAGATCCAATTGTGCAATAAAAATCATCAAAAGTTGAAAGGGGTGTCGAGTCATTTTTGGCACTCTTTGAGCTAAGGTTTGTTGACTTCCAAGGACCATATCTTACTCATTTTTTTGAGCTTTTTTTAGTGACTCCAAATACATTATTATCTTTAAAGGGTCCTTAACAAGCTCTCTTTAGAAATCTAAGGCTAATTTTGAATGGAAGATCATTAATGATTGAGAAAGATTACAAGTCTCCTTGAAAGGCCTTTGAATTTTAGGGTTTGACTTCAAATGATCACAATCTGGTAAATTTTTATCTCATTAAGCCCATTATTTTTCCATAATGATATTAAGAGTGTTATATTTAACTCTTCTTTTATGTGCAAATCTTGAAAATGGTTAGAAGATGCCTTAAGAGTTCAAAAGATTATAGATCACTTTATGGATTTCCATCAACTTCACAAGGTCATAAATCTCTCAATTTTTGGAGTTTTTGGATGATTCAAGTTTCACAATTCTATTTAATAACTCTACTTCATTCCATATACATTGACCAAAACATAATTTTGAGTGGAAAGTCATGTTTGAAGACAAGAGATTATAAGTTACTTTTGAACTCAAAACTTGAAATTTTTCTAAGTCCACAATTCAGTGTGTTTTTCACGGTTTCAATTGATCATAAATTTTTACTCAAGCATCCAAATGCTACCTTTCTTGGAACATTGTGAATTTTGTGATGAAATTTTTCCATTTCCAAAATAATGAGATGATAAAGCCCCTTGAGCTATGTGCACCATGGTTTCAAAATTGGTACCTTGAAACTGATTTTGTCAAAATAGCCAGATTGCAAATTGGTTAATATGGCCTCTAATCACCAAATTATTGCGCATTTTTAATTCTAATCATGTTTAAAAATTTCCAGAAATGATTAGCACCTTGAAATGCAAGTTTTTGCTTAGTTTTGAGCAAATATGAGTCACACTTTTCACGCTTGCAACTTTACACAAATTCTCTCAAAATATCATCATTCCACACACTTGAGCATCCCATTTTCCTCCCTATAAATAGAGGGTGATATCCCACTCATTTGGGACAAGCTTGAACAACCAAAATCACCCTTCCAAACTCTCTCCATAACTCATAATTTTGTAACTTCGAATTTGGTTCTACAACCTATGTCAATCCATTTTCTTTGCTAATTCTTCATCCCTGAACTTCACTGAAGCTAAAAGAAGAAGAACCAAGCCCTGGAGTGTCCTAAACCGTGCTAATAAAGTCAATATTCAGAGCTATAGATTTGAACTTCAAAATATAGATTCCTTCATCAATTGTCTCAAAATTTGTTACTACAATGAAGCTCTCATCACTCTGGTACTCATCGCCTCATTTATTTTAACTGGAAGTGAGTTTTGGTCATGAATTTTCAAATCCCTATTCAACTTTTTTCTTCTAGTTTTCTTTAAATCGACTGAGCTACATTTTATATAAATTTTTTGCGAGGATACCATTAAAATCGTCTTGAAGAGACGAAGCGAATGACACCGGTCTCGAACTCCAATTATTCCATTTCATGAACCTGCAAATCATGTGGAAGGAGGTTGAAGACGACCTACATGTCTGTCTTCAGCCAATGAAAAAATGCGACGCATTTTTTTCAAATTCATTTAATAATTGATCACATGTGTTATTTCCTGAAGACCATGATATGCATAGCGCATATGATCCGTTGGATTAGCTTATTGATGCGTTTTGACAATGATCATGTGGTCCACATCTTTCCATAACCAGCCCATGTATCTAGATTCTCTCTCCCTCTCTTTTTTGGGTTATTCGCTCTTTTCCCATTCCTCTGGAAACAATAAAGCGCGATGGTGATTTTTATATGATCTGTGCGAGTCAAGTCAATCTAATGGCTTTGTCTCAAGATTTCTACCACTACATATAGTGTATTACAAGACTTATTATCATTAATATAATAATTGGACTATAGTTGATGATTAAATAATTAGACTTTTTATAATTATTTAAATTAGAAGATGGGTATTATGGGGATTATAATTTAGGGGTCCAAGGGTTATAGTTGGGAAAACTAGGAATTAGAGAATCATTGTTTCAATCGATCATAGAAAACCAAAAAAAAGAGAGAACAAGGAAAGGAGAAGAGCATACAAGCTAAGGAAAAGATTCTTCTAGTAGAAGAACTAATAATCATCAACTAAGGTAAGGGGTGAAACAACCGGCTGAATATCATCAAACAATGAAGTCGCCATCGAACATATTTTATCCCACATGAAGGGAAAGGTAAACATCGATAAAACCTGATAAGGGAGAAGTCACGGTCTTGCAACCGAGAGATTGGGTAAGGGAGTCTGTTACGCAAGGGGAAGGTATTAGCACCCCACACGCTCGTAGTACTCTACGGTATCCACTCTTGTTGTCTATCTTATGGGTGTGTCTAATCTATGCTTACTGTTTGCTATACTAATGGTAGAATGCATGCAAAATAAAGGAGGAAAGAATATAGGGAAAATAAAATTGTACTCGATTGGGCCCTACCCCAATGCCTACGTATCTTTTTTGAGGAATCAGAGCTACCGTAGTTCGGCTCACATGTTTTGTTTATTTTGTGTTTTTTATGGACAATGTTAATTCTGCCTTCTTCCGCAGCTAAAACTTTGAAGACTTATGCATTGACACAAGTAAATTAATCATGTCCTTACCTGAAAAGGGTTTTAGAGAAAAGGTGCTCGAGCGCACAAAACGGTTTGAATTGGTTTGTGTTTTATTATCTTGAAAAAGGGTTTAAGTGAGATTAGCATGTTTTTGATTTGCTAAGAAAAGAATTTTTAGTTTTTGATGGAAGGATGCAAAAAAGGGAAGAAAAGAGTCTATGGGATACTAGCCTATTTCTAAACCTAATGTTATCATATAATGGTAGCCCTACGTCAAGGATGAAAGGGGAAATTTCTACCTAATGTTAGCATGCATGGTTTACAACCTAAGGTCTAACTCACATCCGAACGGAGCAAGCGCATCCTAAGGGAACATGGTATGTTCAAGGATAAAGCAAACAAGCTAATAAGCTCAAGAGAGCACACCTAGAGAGATCCTATATAGGTTAGCATGCCAAAGAAAGTCTAACAAAACCATCCTATAGGGAACATGCAATGAGAGCGAAGTCGTGATCTCAATTTCTAAATTGAGTGACTCATCGATCAATAAGAAATAAAGGAAAACGATAAAATCATATAGGGAGCATGCACTGAGGGGGTGATGATTTGAGTCCAGGGAGTATGGCTCAGTAAGTTGGGCGCTGGCCCGTTCAAAATGAAGCCCATCAGAAATATATTTTTGTTTTTTATCATCAGGCTACAAACAAATAGTAGTAGGTTTAGTTACTATCCAACATACCAAAAAATAGTAAAAAGAATCAAATAAAAAAATTTAAAAGAGATTAGGTTACGGAATGTGACGTTTAGCTTCCTCACTTCCCTTCCTCTCTCGCGGCGCCGCTGACCCTCTTCTGATCCCTTCGTACTGGATTCATGCCACGTATTCGACTTCTTCGGTTTGTAACACTGATTCGGCTCCACCATATTTCGGTTCAACTCCTCCGCCGTGGATCCTCAAATTGGACATCGCGATTCGTTGACGATGATGCGATGCGTTGGCGCGTTAATTATATCGCGGTGCAAGTTGAAGACGATGTTGTTGCAGTTGTTAATGTGAAGATGATTATAGATGAAGGCGGTGCAAGATATTGATGAAACTACATAAGCAATGTTGTGCGATGCACATGTCAATGCGGTGTTGATGTTGATTCAGAAGATGATGAGGCTTATAGAGGATTGAAGATGATGCTGATGATGTAGTTACCTTGCGAGATTACAATGTGAAGTTGCGGGTTGATGCGGTTGATGGAGCTTGAAGTGTGGTTATGGAAAAAGTGTATTGATGTGGTTGTAAAGAGAAAGCAGAGGGAAGATTGAAGATGGAGATTTTTGAGTTGCTGGTGATGATTGAAGATGCAGAGAGTTGAGATGAAGATGATGTTGAAGATCTTAGAGAAAGATGAAGATTATTGCTGGAGGATGATGATGAAGATGTTGTAGCAACTTGAAGATTGAAGGTTTATGAGGAATATCTTGATGCGGTTTAGAGAAAGAGAGGTGAGTTTTTTTCTCTAATTTTTTGTGACTTTTTCAGTTGAATAATCGTTAATGAATCTTCTCTGCCATTCTGTGAATTTTTACCCCTCTTTGTTCTGCTGCTTCAATCTTTTTTTGTTTTTCTGTTGCAGTCCATTATCTTTTCCGGTTAGGTGAATTCTGTTTTGAAACTATTATGAAACAGTTATTTTTTCGTTAGTTGGTTAGGGAGGTTGGTTATAGGTTAGTTAAAGATTCTGTTTTGACAGTTGGACAAATGGTTGAATATTGGTTGGTTGTTTTAGAAGTTAGGAATTTTGTTATGAAAGTTTTGAAAGTTAGTTGAATTTGTCAGTTCTGTTTTGCTGGTTGTTAAAAGGTTCAAGAATTAGCTTTATGTTTTCTGTTATCGAATGAACTGGATTTCTATTATGCTGTTGAGTTATGTTAGCTAACTATGTCAATTGATGCTAGGCTAGTTATTTCTGATTTTCTGCGAATTTATTTCTTCTTTAAGATATGGTGCCGCTGGTTCAAATTTGTAGTCTAGCCAATAAGTATCGGTTTGTGCAGGCTTGTAAAAATGAAGAACTGCTTCAGCATAACCCTAAGTATATGATTATGTTGCAAAATGGTCTAATTTATGTTTGTGGTTTATTTGAATGCAGGTTTACGACATTCAACTGAAGTGGAAAGGACATTGGGACTATTAATGATTAGTCTTCTGCAGATTATGGTTTTTTTGAAAGAAGGAATTCCCTTAGCATCTTCAAGAACATGGAGTTCTTCCTCACAGCCTGGTTTACTCTATCGTGCATTTCTAATGGCCTGCAAATCCAGTTCAGAATTATCCAAACCAGATCAGATTCTCTCTGCCGTAGAAGCCGCATCAGTTTTTTTATGTGAGATGGCATCATTTTCAAAATATGGAGATACTGACTCAGTTCTTTGTGTGTTGGTCTGACTTGGATGGTTTTATGTGCAGGGTTGTCTTGACATGATTCAATTGGCTCTTGGAGCTTGGGGAAAACTTTTGAAGGGAGCAAGAGAAGGTTAAATCATGACGATGAAACGAAGTAGCTTGAAGACTAGGTTTAGGATTAGGCTTAGAATCAAAATGTTGTGTAATTATGAATGTAATTGGATGGAACTTAGATGTTATATGTATTTGAAATATAGCTTTGTGATCTGAACTCGAATGTGCTACCATGCTTTGAAATGGTTTTATTATAACAGAGACTCTGATCTCAAATTTGAATTACTTTCCCTCCATTATGCTTGTAACTTGAATGAAATAATCATGAATTTTAATGGAACTTTGGCCAAAAGTTAACTTTCCCAAATTGACGTTGAACTTTATCATGGGACATCTGGAATCAAAACTTGAATCCAGTTTGATATCTCACAAAGAACTGAAACCAAATCCACATATATGCCATGCCTAGATCTTGAATAATGGAAGATGAATTAAGTGAACTCGAAGATGGCAACTTGAATTACATGAATCTTCCAATCTTATCTTGAATCAACCATTGACAAATCATGAAATTGAGATCTTGAGGAAATATTAATTTGAGCGTAATTAGAAGTTTCAATGAATCCAAATTGGCATATCATTTATCTTGAAATCCTAGTTAACTTGTAATTTAAGCAACAAGTGTCTGAAAGAATGATGATGTTTTGAACTCAATGAACTTACAACTTCATCTTCTGTACCATGGCTCGCATTTTGCAATCCCATCCACACTATATCTTGAATTTATGGATAACAACAATTCCTTGAGGTATAGAAAGAAATGTAACATGAAGGTCAATGAACCTCAGCCGATAGATATTACAAATTCGTACAGAGAAGATGTGACACCCTAATTAACTTGTGTTTGATGAATTCTTGATGGAGGATGACCTTGTAGCTTGATGAAGAAAAGTTCCACAACATCCATGAATACAAAACCCTAATTCCACAATTTCACTACCTTGAAAAATAACCAGGAGAATCAAGCTCTATTGAGCATATATACCTCAGTTAGTTGATAAAACCCTAATCATGTTCGTGAACATTGATCACATGCTAAATTTATTGATGAATGATGCATGAGGTGTTAGCTGACCTAATGAAGGTTATATACATGAGAAAAATGAGAGATGCATAAGCCAGATAAAAGTGAGAGGGTGGGACAAATTTGGGGTATTACAGCTGCCCCTATTTAACGTCTTAAACTTGAAAGTACGATTGGCGCGTGCCTTTCGGAAGTTCAAGGTTGAAGATTATTAAATACCAATGCTAAATATTTGTTATGGGAGAAAGTGTGAGTATTTATTTATATTATTTTTTTGTGATATCTGTTGGGGAAATAATTTTTCGTTTTTCAGTGAAGAGACGAAGATTGGACTTGTAACGTGGCGTGATGCCAATACGAGACAAAGGTTGGTACGAAAAGACAGCGGACAAGGCCTACGGGCGACCTACGATCCTAAGGTGAAACCTGAGAGTAATTTGCCGGGGAACCTAGCCTAAGGGCGACCTCAGGTTCGACGATGATCTATGGGAAGAACCTATCCAAGAGACGATCTCAGGTTCTAAGATGATTTGAGGGAGAACCTAGCCAAGAGGCGATCTCAGGTTCTACGATGATCTATGGGAAGAACCTAGCCAAGAGGCAATCTCAGGTTCGAAAATGATCTAAGGAAGAACCTAGCCTACAGGTGATATCAAGTTCGACGATGATCTAAGGAAGAACCTAGCCTACGACAATCTCAGGTTCATCGATGATCTAAGGAAGAACCTAGCCAATGGGCGATATCATGTTCTAAGATGATCTGAGGAAGAACCTATCCTACAGGCGATCAAAGATTCGACGATGATCTAAGGAAGAACCTAGCCTACGTGCGATATCAGGTTTGACGATGATCTATGGGAAGAACCTAGCCAAGAGGCAACTCATATTCTAAGATGATCTATGGGAAGAACCTAGCCTACGGGCGATCTCAGGTTTGACGATGATCTATGGGAAGAACCTAGCCAAGAGGCGATCTCAGATTCTAAGATGATCTATGGGAAGAACCTAGCCAAGAGGCAATCTCAGGTTCGACGATGATCTAAGGAAGAACCTAGCCTACAAGCAATCTCAGGTTTGACGATGATCTATGGGAAGAACATAGCCTATGGGCGATCTCAAGCTCGACGAGGATCTAAGGAAGAACCTAGCCTACGGGCGATCTCAAGTTCGATGATGATATAAGGAAGAACCTAGCCTACAGGCGATCTCCTAGGGAATCTAGATCTATGGAAGAACCTAGCCTAAGGGCAATCTCAAGTTCGACGATGATCTAAGGTTGAACCTAGCCTACGGGCAATCTCAGGTTCGACGATGATCTATGGGAAGAACCTAGCCAAGAGGCGATCTCAGATTCTAATATGATCTATGGGAAGAACCTAGCCAAGAGGCGATCTCAGGTTCGACGATGATCTAAGGAAGAACCTAGCCTACAGGCAATCTCAAGTTCGACAATGATCTATGGGAAGAACCTAGCCTACGGGTGATCTCAGACTCGACGATGATTTAAGGAAGAACCTAGCCTACAGGCGATCTCCCATGGAGTCTAGACCTACGGTCGATCTAAGATCCTAAGGTAAGACCTACGATCGGTCTACCAAAAACTAGGTCTATGATCGATCTACAAGGGAATCTAGATCTACGATTGATCTAAGATCCTAAGGTAAGACCTACGGTCGGTCTACCAAAACCTAGGTCTACGGTTGACCTACAAGGGAATCTAGATCTACGGTCGATCTAAGATCCTAAGGTAAGACCTATGGTCGGTCTACCAAAAACTAGGTCTACGGTCGACCTACAAGGGAATCTAGATCTACGGTCGATCTAAGATCCTAAGGTAAGACCTACAGTCGGTCTACCAAAAACTAGGTCTATGGATGACCTACAATTCTAATAAGGTGGTGGTATTGGTCACGACACGATAATTGGAGATACGAGAATGATGAAGTTTATTGCATTGAATTTGTTGGGGGTTGTGAAGGACAGATAGACACAAATGAATGTTTAGATAACTGACACAGACGAGTGTTTAGGAAACTGACACATACTAGTGTTTGGATCAATACGGACGAGTATTGAGAAAAGATACAGATGAGTACCAAGGGAAGTTTAAACACGGACGACTGTTTAGGAGGATGACACATATGAGTGTTTGGAGACTGACACAGACGAGTGATGGGTTTAGACTTGGTGTATTGATTTTGCTGGGCATTGAAAAGGTGAAGGTCATCGACTAGGGATTTTGGGAATGATATCCTCTTGTAGGGATGTACTATTGTCCTTGAATGATTCAGATCTTTCTTGCAAGGTACCTGATCTGGCTTATGCTTCGTATGCATGTTTGAATTCCTTTTGCCACAAAGATCCATTCTGATGGATCAGATACGCGCCTTTAAGGATGCAATGTTATGCAATAATAGTTGTATGCAATGCAAAGAAATAGACTTCATGGGGATAAGCGAAAGCTTTCTGGGAACCGTTGGTCATCATTGGGGATGCCAATACATATCGGCACCGGAAACCTACAGTACCAAAGATTGTTGGGGATACTGGTAAGAATTTGCACAGGGAGCTCATGATAACGAAGATTATTGGTGACTCCGTTGAAGATTGTGTTGGATTAAAATATCCAGCGTCAACCTTAGGGATTCGAAGGGCTTAACATCCCCCCATGGGCGCCTACACAGGTGTGTTAGGTGGGCCAGGTAGGCCCCTTGTTGGATTCGCTATAAGGAAATAGAGTAGCACCTTGGCTACAAGCAATTTCTTTTAGCGCAGTGGTAGGCGCTTGATCCAGTTTATGTGGTATCAGAGCAAGGTCATGGGTTCGAATCCCCCCGACTGACACTGGGGGGGAGATTGTTGGATTAAAATATCCAGCGTCAACCTTAGGGATTCGAAGGTGTTGTACCCCAAAATTTGCCCTCCCATATTCTTCAAGATTTGGCAAGATCAAGCTTCAAAATCTCTCAAGGGTTGCACAGTCCAATTGCCTCCTAACACAGTCAAATTAGGGTTTTGGTTCTGGAAAAGAAATTGAGGTTTCCAAGGGTCCAATCAAGTCCCATATGCCTATATACATTGTCAAGCATTCATATGTCAAGTTTCAAGACTCACGGCATCAAGTTGCACAGTCAAAAACCCTAATTGCTTCACAGTCAACTGTAGGGGCAAAATGGTCATTTGACAGTCAAAAGTCAAAAATTTTGGTCAATATCTTATTTTGAAGCCACAATCATCATTTGATCAATTCTTGATCATGATTCCACAAGCATGGCTCAAAAAGTCTCAAGATGCAAAAGTTTCTATTTTTGGACAGCTGAAAAGTCAGCTGCAAATTGACCAAGGCATAACTTCCTCATGGTTTATCAGAAAAATCCCATCCAAAGCTCATTTTGAAGGGGATGACATTTCCTACAACTCATTTTCACACTCCCAGTCCAAGAAATGCTCTCACAAAAAGTTATCAATTTCAACATTATAGGTCATTTTCAAAAGTCAACAAAAAGGCACTTTAAGTCAAAGACCATAACTTGAGATTGGTAAATAAAAATGACATGGGACCAAAGACATTGGTTAGAGGACTTCAAGACCTTTCCAAAATGTCCAAGAACATGTTCATAGATTAAAAATTGAGCAAGATATGCATTGGAGAAGTTGGGAAATTTTTGGGAACTTTCAAAAGTCAACTTTGCCTAAAAAGCTTCAAATTTGCTAATGGGCCTCAAATTCTTCCTTGAATCATTACCCAAAGCCTATGCACGACCCATTGAGCTCAAAATAATTTATTTTCTTATTTTTAATTAATTAATTTAATTTATATTTATATTAATTCATTTAATTGGTTTTAATTATAAGAAAATTCAAAGATATGCTTTTTTAAATCTTTTTATGCAGCAAATATACTCCAAATATGCTAAGGATTTCGTGCATCATCCAAGGGGACAAGATCTTCCATAATTGGAAAGATTTTCATGGCAAAAGATTGGAAAATACATAATTGAAAATCAAATATTCAAGTCATTAATCCATGGACTTGTGGGCTTATTTTTGACCTAAAATCATTCATATACATATGATGAGTGAAACCCTACTCATACATACACGTGAAGGCTGCTAAAACTCCATAACCAAGTTGCAAAAAACTCAAGAAATTGGTGAAACTGATTTCATACTTGCAGCATGTTTCAAAGCCTAAAAAGGATTCTAACACATTGCTGGACCTTCCAGGAGTCTATTGCAATCAAGAACAAGCTTCTATACCCAAGGAAACGGTAGAACAGAATCACGTTTTTCACTAATATTTCCAAAATCGAATTCTGCTTTCTATGCATCATTGTTATGTTTTGATTGTTGATTTATGCTACTAACATCTCCCTGAAGCTTTTGGTATAGTTGAATTGTGCTGAAACAGTCTAAATCAAAACCCACCATGGGAGATACCTAGGGTTTCTGAAGCTTCAAATTAGGGCTTTAGGCATCAAGAACAATTGGACTAAGCCATGACCATGGTTGAATTCGTCAAGGCCAGACGAATTCAACCAACCTATCGCGCCCTTTTTATATTAACTCCTCTTCTATTCGCTATTTTCCGTGGCTATGTTTAGTGGGGGTTTAAAACCCCCGCTATCTTATTCATATTGCAGGTGAAAACGAAGAAGAAAGCTGAGGTGTCCAAGCGCTACTGGAAGATTCAAATCTTAGTGCGTTTTTAATGTTTCAGCATAATTGTTTTTTTTCCATATATTATATTTGTTATGTATATATTTAACAAACAAACACAAATGGCCAGATGGTGGAGGACGTGTCCTGCAAGCATAGGGACCTGGGTTCGTTTCCCAGGTCCCCTCACATAATTCCTAATTTTTGTCTTAACACGTTCACATGCAGCAAGCATTCAAGGCTCCACCATACGTCCTCACGCGCTGGCTTGCCAAGTGGACATGAGAGCAATCTGAGGGCCAGGAGATAGAATCCACGGTGTACTCTAGTCAACCAATGTGCATACAATCCTGAAAGGTCAAACGTAGCTTGTGTTCTTGGGCCTGAATTACTTCCAAAAAAACCTCCACATGGGCCTGACACCCCCCTTGGTTTGCTTTATTTTTTTATTTTCTTTTCTTTTCTTTCTAATTCTTTTTAATTGTTTTAATTGTTTTTATTAATTCACCATTAATCAACTTTTCATGATAAAATCAGAAAATCAAAATACAAAAATATGTTTAATTATTTATTAATTTCCTCAATAATTTATTTTTGTAAATAAACTCTAACAATTAATTTTAGTTTAATTTAGGTTAAAATTCAATCTTTTTCTTAAATAAAAATCATATAGAATTAGGTTTTGAAGTTTTTATCTTTTTCTTAATTAATTATTTTCCTCATTATTTATTATTATTATTAATTATTATAGTTATTTTTGTAAATAAATATGTAAATTAATTAAACTAGTAAATTAGGTCAACTTTAATGTTTTCTTAAATAATTAAAATAGTTTAGAATTAGGGTTTCCTTTTAATTTTAACTTTCTTTATTTTCTATTAAATACAAAAAACATAAAAAACACTTTCTTTTCTTTAATTAAATAATTAATTAGGCTTTAATTTAATTTAATTTCTCAAAAGGGCCCAACACCCTCGGACGTCCTGGTCTTAATTCTTTTTGCGCACTTTTTCTTATTGATTATTATGTAACTGTTCAAGGAATGTAATAGTAATTAGGTTTACCGTATTTTTTACTTTCCGCATCTTTTATCAAAAACGGGTCTTTGTATTTTGGCGATGTATAGACCCGCGCCTTGTAATAGCGTAGCTTTTTATGTTTCCGTCTTTTAATTTTCCGCGCTCTTAAATTCTAAACTTGCATGAAAGAATGTATGTCAATTAAAAACAACGCGTAGCTCACAATGCCATGATCAAAGATAACTGTTAAACTGAAAACAACACACAAATACACACACCACTTCTAGGGTACGCCTCACTCGTTGCCTTCGAAACGTGGTCGTCAAGTATAGGACGTTTTAGCGGTCGCTCTTATGTCCAAGATCCAGTTGCCTCGAAACAGTTGCCTCGAAACGGTTGCCTCGGATTAAAAAAGGATCTAGGACATTAGGGTTGCTTCTAAGGTGTCCTAACTGTTGCTTCGGTGACCACACTGTCCCTAAAATCGAATTGACCCGAACACCTCCAACGATGGTGCTACCTACCTCTCAATGGTGGGATGGCACTACCTTAAGGACTTCTACACAGCTTAATTCCTTAGGGTAGGTAGATGACTCATGGATACTTGCTCTCTCAAAAAAACAAATCAAAAAAATCTTTTCACACTGACACTTTCAAAAGCTTTCAAAACAAATTTTTCAAACACTCTTGAGGACAGATACAAGAGTCATTCAGAAATCTTTCAATGAAACCTTTTTCAAACCCACTCACAATTTGAAAAGCAAACATTTTGAAAACATAAGAGCAAGTATCTAAGAGCCCATGGATAACCATGGATAGAAAGGGTGCTAACACCTTCCCTTTCTATAAATCTACCTCCCGAACCGAGAAACGTTCTCATAAGGAATTTTGCTGTGCTTTTGTCCTGTCCATGTTGGAGAAAATAAAAGACGGTGGTGACTCTTGCTTACCGCGACATTTCGCGAACCAGCTTTAAATAGTCAGTTCTATTTCCACCGATCATAGAACTGACGACTCTGCTGGGGACGTTTAAAGTGAGGTGTACCTTAGGATAGCTCATACTTGTGTTTTCAATTGCTGTGTTTTGTTTGCTTTATTATTATGGGCATTGTCTTGGAGTTTCATAGATCCTAACCCGGATCTGGGGATACCCTGTTAGGTAGCATAAGCTGTGAGGGACCTGTCCGGCGTAGACCGACACGGGTGAAGCAGTGGCTACGTTGGTGTGGCACCTTGGTCTGTACCGATATCCCTTGTGTTTCAACGAGGAGAATATGGGTCTTCTGAGGAGTCATTAAGCACCAACCGACCTTAGAACCCTAATTTGACCCAACTCGGCCATAGAACAGTAGCAGTATGCTACACCCATTGAGGCTAAACTCTCGCGATGGTTCTGGCCGCAAGAAAAGATTGCGATGCTGGAGTTATGACCGATTGAGGGTAGTCAGTGATATTGGGATCCTCTAGAACCCGGTTACTTTCAATAGGACAGGTCTTAACCAACAAACTGAAAGAGGGTAGTACCTGAACTTCATGCTGGCCTAAACTTTAAGGACTTTCTTGTGTGACTTGTGTGCCTTCGTACTTGAATACTTGCATACTAGTTATCTGACACTCGAGTTTCTCGCAGGTTTTGTTTACAGTCCTTAATCTGGACTCATAATAGGGTTACTTATATCACTCCATGCATAGCATAACATCATACCATTGCACACATCCTGCATAAGGACTAATCCATTTCAAGGATCTCAAGGGTTTGTGGTGCAGGTCATGATAAACCAAATGTCTAGCAAGGGGCAAAGGGGATTTATTTTCCTCTAGCCAATGTTGTTTGGAGACCAAAACACGATGACTTGAGTCAGGGGCTATGACCCACTCGATATGGTGAGCCTTGACTCTTGAAGAAGGACTCTCAACAACAGGAAGTTCCTTCAATCAAGCTACCAGATTCTAACGATTTTCTTGTTTACCCGGCGAGATCCTTGAAAACATTGCATGCATACATACACATCATTGCATAACAGGTACCCTTGTTACAGGTCACTTACCTTCTTCGTTGTTTATTTCAGCAATGGCTTCCCAATCAGACAACCAGGATCTCCGTACTCAAGAGACTCAGTTCGGGGAAATCCTCCTAAATCTATCCAAGGGGCAGGAAGAGCTGAGAACACTCCTCATGGGGACTTTGGTCAGGAACAGTCCAGAAGAAGATAAAGACGAACGGCTAAAACGTCTGCAAGCTGAGGTAGATACAATGAGAACCCATATGCTGGGGCAGATGGCTCTCATTCAAGACTTAGCTCAAAGACAAGAAGAGCTCAGGGTTCTCGTCAACCAACTGCTTCAGGATAACCAACTGGGGAAAACATCTAAGGTCGAGGAGCCAGTCATCATTAAATTCCCTCTGAGACAAGAAGACAAGGGAAAAGCTCCTCAATGTGCGTCAGGGTCACAAATTCAGCATCAACCTCACCAGCTTCAGCAAGACAATATGAAGCAAGCAGTCAGGGTTGGAGACCAAACCGGTAATCATCCCCCAAGAAGTCAAAGGTTTGGTTTGATGAATAGACCTCTCCAAGCTGCTACTACTTCACAGGTCCAACAACGACCTCGCCAAGAACAACGGGCTGATCAGAGCAAGCCTAAAAGGCAGTTCACCCAGCTTAACATGTCGCTGTTTCAAGCCTTACAACGCCTATTGAGATTGAATTTGATCACACTAAGGGACCCTCCTAAGAATCCCGACAAGACACCTTCAAGGTACAACCCCAACGCCCGTTGCGCTTATCATTATGACAGCCCGGGGCATGCCACAAACGACTGCTGGTCTCTGAAGAACAAGATCCAGGACTTGATTGATGAAGGAGCAGTGGAATTCACCCCAGATGGTCAGGTCGAGTTCTTCTACTATCCCTAGACGAGAAGACCTTTTGTTCATTCGAATGTTCAAGTTGTAATTTTCTTTTGATTGTTCAAACAATTATTGTCATAGCAAACTTTATTACTTTATCAATGCATCGCATATGTCTGTTTTGAATCAATATATTCGCATTCGCTATATTTAAACTGCTTTCATATTTTTGTGATGATCAACTCTTGATTGAAAATTCTAAGCCTCTTGAGGGAGGATGACAAAAACGATACCACAATATTTACAGTATGCTTTTGAACAGACCCCGCTGATGAGGTACAGGCATTGTTTCAAATCCTAAACAGTGGAGTTATAAGGAAGATAATCCCTAGTCAACCCCTTTGAGCCAAAGAAGTCGGAGTTTTTCTTTTCAAAAATTAAAACCCTTAATCATAACCTGGGGCAGGGTAGTTTTCTCAGTTGATCCAGGTGCACAACGAATAGCATCAAAGGAGTCCTTCTGAAACAAAAGACAGTGATGGTTCCGAATAATCATAAAGACAAGCAGTCATTATCTCTCAAAAAATTAAAACCCAGCAAGTCAAAACCTATGAAGGAGACTTACAAAAACCGGGGCATCCCGCTGACTGTAATCACCAAAAGAAACAGTTCAGGCAAAAAACAGGGATAACAAAATCAAAAAGAAAGAGGTCCTACTAACCCTCAACAAAAAAAGAAAAAGAAATGACTGCCTATTCAAAATAAACTGTTAATATCCGAACCATCATTGGAATATCAGGACAAAGACTCAAACAAGGTCTAATGCACGATCAACTGAGTTTAGGTTTGAAGAACATCACGAAGAGCGGGTGGGTACAAATATAATTTGAGCCTTTATACTTTGTTTCTTAAACCGTGAACCAGGCCACGTTATAACCCTTAAAAGTCCTAGCTGAAGCATGGGTTAGTTCGAAAGCATACTATTACGAAAGGTATCCTGACTCCTTAAGGTTTGCGGTAAAATAACGAGTTAACATCACAGTTTACAAAACACTCACTTGTTTTTATGAAAAAACTGCATTTTCAAAGACTTCAAGACAAACATAAGCTTTGCATTTTTAATATAACATTGTTTACATATGACTTTTTTGTTCGAACAGCAAAGAAATTCGCACGAAGAATATCTAGTGAACAAGAACACTTCCAACCAAGGGGCAGACATGATCATTGTCCATCATCTGGGGCAGTCAAGTCAAGATTCAGAGAATCTCTCAAATGCCAAATGCCAGGGGCAAATCTCCGCTTGAGTCACTTGGGGCATTGGACATGAGCTCCAGCTACGAATCTTGCCTGATCAAACATATTATGGTCGCATGGCAACACAATAACAGGGGCATCTCCCTACATTCTGAGAGCGTGGACATAGCAGAAAAAATACTACACATAATCAAAGACCCGCTAGGTTGACACACCTAGGCAAAAATAAGGGTTTCCCGGCGAACCAAAAGGGTTCGGGCAAAAATAAGGGATGAAAATGAAAAAATCTGTACACCCGGCAAGTCGAAAACCTGAAAAGGCGGCTTGGGAAAAAAAGGGTATCCCGATGGACTGAAAACCCGAAAGGGCGGTCCAGGCAAAAATTAGGGATCAAAGCGTACAACTATGTCTCGTCATCTCGTCACTTGCCTACCAGAAGAAGATTGGTCAATCGACAGTCATCAAGCACCTCTACGGGTACCTTCTCCCGCAGAAGCAGGGGCAGTAAAGAGTTGTCTAAGCGATCTAGTTGCTCTGTCCACCAAGGTACCAAGGTAAATTCGGCTGAAGAATGTAACCAAGATACCTTAATTCCCCGGAGAGTGAGCCAAGGTTCAGCCATACTCCCCTCGAGCAGAGAAGGCACAATACCTCCAGCAAGTCCGCAACACTCTCCCCGAGCAGAGTTATCCTCAGTCAGCCTCGAGGAAGTAGGTATCCCCATAAGATCTCAACATTCCCCAACGGAGCATACAAACCTTCCTAACAAGCATCCCCGGCAATCTTGATATAAGATTGAACCCCGGCGGAATACCAAACATCCCAGTGGAGCCATTCCCCGGTGCAATCTCAAAAGTTTCCCCAGGAAAGTCGAATCAATCCCCCCAGTAGGAAGCTTATCCCCAGTAGATTCTGGAAGCTTACCCCTGCAGAGCACGAACGCGTCTCCCCGTCTTTATTCAAAGGTTATTCTCCACCAGAGCTTATAACTGGGTTATCCTCAGCCAATTACCATGGAAAGATCGTCCTCGGCGAAGTTCCTCGTATCCTCCAGCGGAGTTCATCAAACCTTCCAACAGAGCTCAACAATGGTATCCCCAGTGGAGTTATCATCAACCTCAGCAAAGTACCTCTCTTTCCCCACAGAGTAACTCCCCGCCGAGTAATCTATTCGCAAAGTTTATTCCTCAACGGAGTCATCTTCTCCTACAGGTTTATTCTCGCAACCGTCATCCCCAGCGGAAACGAAGAACTCTACTCTTCAACATCAGCCCAGGATTCAACTTCCCGATATTCTTCAAGGATTTATTTTCCTAGACGAAAATATAACATTTCAAACATCACATCTTCATACATTATAGCATGCACATACGCATCATGAACATACAATCTCATTTATTCTGAAAACATCATGACATTGCATACAACTAAAGTTTTGTCTTTTCAGGACAAAAGTCAATACAAAGATGATTACTATCAACGGTTGGAATTCCAGATTCGATACCCGTAGCTAGCCCGGGCATATCTGTGAGCGATTATTTGCGGATTCGACACCTGTATCTAGCCAGGGCATATCTGCATAAAGAAATTCCGGACTCGATTCCTGTATCCTGCCAGGGCACGTCTGAAGAGTTTGAAGATCCGATTCCTGTATCTTGCCAGGGTGTATCTGTTGACGACTATTTTCTGGACTCGATTCCTGTTTCCTGCCAGGGCACGTCTGAAGAGTTTGAAGATCTGATTCCTGTATCTTGCCAGGGTGTATCTGTTGACGACTATTTTCCAAACTCGATTCCTGTATCCTGCCAGGGCACGTCTGAAGAGTTTGAAGATCCGATTCCTGTATCCTGCCAGGGTGTATCTGTTGACGACTATATTCCAGGCTCGATTCCTGTATCCTACCAGGGCGCGTCTGAAGAGTTTGAAGATCCGATTCCTGTATCTTGCCAGGGTGTATCTGTTGACGACTATTTTCCGGACTCGATTCCTGTATCCTGCCAGGGCACGTCTGAAGAGTTTGAAGATCCGATTCCTGTATCTTGCCAGGGTGTATCTGTTGACGACTAATTCCAGACTCGATTCCTGTATCCTGCCAGGGCACGTCTGAAGAGTTTGAAGATCCGATTCCTGTATCTTGCCAGGGTGTATCTGTTGACGACTAATTCTAGACTCGATTCCTGTATCCTGCCAGGGCACATCTGAAGAGTTTGAAGATCCGATTCCTGTATCTTGCCAGGGTGTATCTATTGACGACTAATTCCAGACTCGATTCCTGTATCCTGCCAGGGCACGTCTGAAGAGTTTGAAGATCCGATTCCTGTATCTTGCCAGGGTGTATCTGTTGACGACTAATTCCAGACTCGATTCCTGTATCCTGCCAGGGCACGTCTGAAGAGTTTGAAGATCCGATTCCTGTATCTTGCCAGGGTGTATCTGTTGAAGACTAATTCCGGACTCGATTCCTGTATCTTGCCAGAGCACGTCTGAAGAGTTTGAAGATCCGATTCTTGTATCTTGCCAGGGTATATCTGTTGACGACTAATTCCAGACTCGATTCCTTTATCCTGCCAGGGCACGTCTGAAGAGTTTGAAGATCCGATTCCTGTATCTTGCTAGGGTGTATCTGTTGACGACTAATTCCAGACTCGATTCCTGTATCCTGCCAGGGCACGTCTGAAGAGTTTGAAGATCCGATTCCTGTATCTTGCCAGGGTGTATCTGTTGACGACTAATTCCAGACTCGATTCCTGTATCTTGCCAGGGCACGTCTGAAGAGTTTGAAGATCTGATTCCTGTATCCTGCCAGGGTGTATCTGTTGACGACTATTTTCCGGACTCGATTCTTGTATCCTGCCAGGGAACGTCTGAAGAGTTTGAAGATCCGATTCCTGTATCTTGCCAGGGTGTATCTGTTGACGACTAATTCCAGACTCGATTCCTGTATCCTGCCAGGGCACGTCTGAAGAGTTTGAAGATCCGATTCCTGTATCTTGCCAGGGTGTATCTGTTGACGACTAATTTTAGACTCGATTCTTGTATCCTGCCAGGGCACGTCTGAAGAGTTTGAAGATCCGATTCCTGTATCTTGCCAGGGTGTATCTGTTGACGACTAATTCCAGACTCGATTCCTGTATCCTGCCAGGGCACGTCTGAAGAGTTTGATGATCCGATTCCTGTATCTTGCCAGGGTGTATCTATTGACGACTAATTCCAGACTCGATTCCTGTATCCTGCCAGGGAACGTCTGAAGAGTTTGAAGATCCGATTCCTTTATCTTGCCAGGGTGTATCTGTTGACGACTAATTCCAGACTCGATTCTTGTATCCTGCCAGGGAACGTATGAAGAGTTTGAAGATCCGATTCTTGTATCTTGCCAGGGTGTATCTGTTGACGACTAATTCCGGACTCGATTCCTGTATCCTGCCAGGGCACGTCTGAAGAGTTTGAAGATCCGATTCCTGTATCTTGCCAGGGTGTATCTGTTGACGACTAATTTTAGACTCGATTCCTGTATCCTGCCAGGGCACGTCTGAAGAGTTTGAAGATCCGAATCCTGTATCCTGCCAGGGTATATCTGTTGACGACTATATTCCAGACTCGATTCCTGTATCCTGCCAGGGCACGTCTGAAGAGTTTGAAGATCCGATTCCTGTATCTTGCCAGGGTGTATCTGTTGACGACTATTTTCCGGACTCGATTCCTGTATCCTGCCAGGGCACGTCTGAAGAGTTTGAAGATCCGATTCATGTATCTTGCCAGGGTGTATCTGTTGACGACTAATTCCAGACTCGATTCCTGTATCCTGCCAGGGCACGTCTGAAGAGTTTGAAGATCCGATTCCTGTATCTTGCCAGGGTGTATTTGTTGACGACTAATTCTAGACTCGATTCCTGTATCCTGCCAGGGCACGTCTGAAGAGTTTGAAGATCCGATTCCTGTATCTTGCCAGGGTGTATCTATTGACGACTAATTCCAGACTCGATTCTTGTATCCTGCCAGGGCACGTCTGAAGAGTTTGAAGATCCGATTCCTGTATCTTGCCAGGGTGTATCTGTTGACGACTAATTCCAGACTCGATTCCTGTATCCTGCCACGGCACGTCTGAAGAGTTTGAAGATCCGATTCCTGTATCTTGCTAGGGTGTATCTGTTGACGACTAATTCCAGACTCGATTCCTGTATCCTGCCAGGGAACGTCTGAAGAGTTTGAAGATCTGATTCCTGTATCTTGCCAGGGTGTATCTGTTGACGACTAATTTTAGACTCGATTCCTGTATCCTGCCAGGGCACGTCTGAAGAGTTTGAAGATCCGATTCCTGTATCTTGCCAGGGTGTATCTGTTGACGACTAATTCCAGACTCGATTCCTGTATCCTGCCAGGGCACGTCTGAAGAGTTTGATGATCCGATTCCTGTATCTTGCCAGGGTGTATCTATTGACGACTAATTCCAGACTCGATTCCTGTATCCTGCCAGGGCACGTCTGAAGAGTTTGAAGATCCGATTCCTTTATCTTGCCAAGGTGTATCTGTTGACGACTAATTCCAGACTCGATTCTTGTATCCTGCCAGGGCACGTCTGAAGAGTTTGAAGATCCGATTCTTGTATCTTGCCAGGGTGTATCTGTTGACGACTAATTCCGGACTCGATTCCTGTATCTTGCCAGGGCGCGTCTGAAGAGTTTGAAGATCCTATTGATGTATCTTGCCAGGGTGTATCTGTTGACGACTATTTCCAGACTCGATTCCTGTATCCTGCCAGGGCACGTCTGAAGAGTTTGAGGATCCGATTCCTGTATCTTTCCAGGGTGTATCTGTTGACGACTAATTCCAGACTCGATTCCTGTATCCTTCCAGGACACGTCTGAAGAGTTTGATGATCCGATTCCTGTATCTTGCCAGGGTGTATCTGTTGACGACTAATTCCAGACTCGATTCCTGTATCTTGCCAGGGCACGTCTGAAGAGTTTGAAGATCCGATTCCTGTATCCTGCCAGGGTGTATCTATTGACGACTATTTTCCGGACTCGATTCCTGTATCCTGCCATGGCACGTCTGAAGAGTTTGAAGATCCGATTCATGTATCTTGCCAGGGTGTATCTGTTGACGACTAATTCCAGACTTGATTCCTGTATCCTGCCAGGGCACGTTTGAAGAGTTTGAAGATCCGATTCCTGTATCCTGCCAAGGTGTATCTGTTGACGACTAATTCCGGACTCGATTCCTGTATCTTGCCAGGGCACGTCTGAAGAGTTTGAAGATTCGATTCCTGTATCTTGCCAGGGTGTATCTGTTGACGACTAATTCCAGACTCGATTCCTGTATCCTGCCAGGGCACGTCTGAAGAGTTTGAAGATCCGATTCCTGTATCTTGCCAGGGTGTATCTGTTGACGACTAATTCCAGACTCGATTCCTGTATCCTGCCAGGGCACGTCTGAAGAGTTTGATGATCCGATTCCTGTATCTTGCCAGGGTGTATCTGTTGACGACTAATTCCAGACTCGATTCCTGTATCTTGCTAGGGCACGTCTGAAGAGTTTGAAGATCCAATTCTTGTATCTTGCCAGGGTGTATCTGTTGACGACTAATTCCAGACTCGATTCCTGTATCTTGCCAGGGCACGTCTGAAGAGTTTGAAGATCTGATTCCTGTATCCTGCCAGGGTGTATCTGTTGACGACTATTTTTCGGACTCGATTCCTGTATCCTGCCAGGGCACGTCTGAAGAGTTTGAAGATCTGATTCCTGTATCTTGCCAGGGTGTATCTGTTGACGACTAATTCCAGACTCGATTCCTGTATCCTGCCAGGGTACGTCTGAAGAGTTTGAAGATCCGATTCCTGTATCTTGCCAGGGTGTATCTGTTGACGACTAATTTTAGACTCGATTCCTGTATCCTGCCAGGGCACGTCTGAAGAGTTTGAAGATCCGATTCCTGTATCTTGCCAGGGTGTATCTGTTGACGACTAATTCCAGACTCGATTCCTGTATCCTGCCAGGGCACGTCTGAAGAGTTTGATGATCCGATTCCTGTATCTTGCCAGGGTGTATCTATTGACGACTAATTCCAGACTCGATTCCTGTATCCTGCCAGGGCACGTCTGAAGAGTTTGAAGATCCGATTCCTTTATCTTGCCAGGGTGTATCTGTTGACGACTAATTCCAGACTCGATTCTTGTATCTTGCCAGGGCACGTCTGAAGAGTATGAAGATCCGATTCTTGTATCTTGCCAGGGTGTATCTGTTGACGACTAATTCCGGACTCGATTCCTGTATCTTGCCAGGGCATGTCTGAAGAGTTTGAAGATCCTATTCATGTATCTTGCCAGGGTGTATCCGTTGACGACTATTTCCAGACTCGATTCCTGTATCCTGCCAGGGCACGTCTGAAGAGTTTGAGGATCCGATTCCTGTATCTTTCCAGGGTGTATCTGTTAACGACTAATTCCAGACTCGATTCCTGTATCCTTCCAGGACACGTCTGAAGAGTTTGAAGATCCGATTCATGTATCTTGCCAGGGTGTATCTGTTGACGACTAATTCCAGACTCGATTCCTGTATCCTGCCAGGGCACGTTTGAAGAGTTTGAAGATCCGATTCCTGTATCCTGCCAGGGTGTATCTGTTGACGACTAATTCCAGACTCGATTCCTGTATCTTGCCAGGGCACGTCTGAAGAGTTTGAAGATCCGATTCCTGTATCTTGCCAGGGTGTATCTGTTGACGACTAATTCCAGACTCGATTCCTGTATCCTGCCAGGGCACGTCTGAAGAGTTTGAAGATCCGATTCCTGTATCTTGCCAGGGTGTATCTGTTGACGACTAATTCCAGACTCGATTCCTGTATCCTGCCAGGGCACGTCTGAAGAGTTTGATGATCCGATTCCTGTATCTTGCCAGGGTGAATCTGTTGACGACTAATTCCAGACTCGATTCCTGTATCTTGCCAGGGCACGTCTGAAGAGTTTGAAGATCCGATTCCTGTATCCTGCCAGGGTGTATCTGTTGACGACTATTTTCCGGACTCGATTCCTGTATCCTGCCAGGGCACGTCTGAACAGTTTGAAGATCCGATTCCTGTATCTTTCCAGGGTGTATCTGTTGACGACTAATTCCAGACACGATTCCTGTATCCTGCCAGGGAACGTCTGAAGAGTTTGAAGATCCGATTCATGTATCCTGCCAGGGTGTATCTGTTGACGACTAATTCCGGACTCGATTCCTGTATCTTGCCAGGGCACGTCTGAAGATTTTGAAGATCCGATTCCTGTATCTTGCCAGGGTGTATCTGTTGACGACTAATTCCAGACTCGATTCCTGTATCCTGCCAGGGCACGTCTGAAGAGTTTCAAGATCCGATTCCTGTATCTTGCCAGGGTGTATCTGTTGACGACTAATTCCAGACTCGATTCATGTATCCTTCCAGGGCACGTCTGAAGAGTTTGATGATCCGATTCCTGTATCTTGCCAGGGTGTATCTGTTGACGACTAATTCCAGACTCGATTCCTGTATCTTGCCAGGGCACGTCTGAAGAGTTTGAAGATCCGAGTCCTGTATCTTGCCAGGGTGTATCTGTTGACGACTATTTTCTGGACTCGATTCCTGTATCCTGCCAGGGCACGTCTGAAGAGTTTGAAGATCCGATTCCTGTATCTTTCCAGGGTGTATCTGTTGACGACTAATTCCAGACACGATTCCTGTATCCTGCCAGTGCACGTCTGAAGAGTTTGAAGATCCGATTCATGTATCCTGCCAGGGTGTATCTGTTGACGACTAATTCTAGACTCGATTCCTGTATCCTGCCAGGGCAAGTCTGAAGAGTTTGAAGATCCGATTCCTGTATCTTGCCAGGGTGTATCTGTTGAAGACTAATTCCAGACTCGATTCCTGTATCCTGCCAGGGCACGTCTGAAGAGTTTGAAGATCCGATTCTTGTATCTTGCCAGGGTGTATCTGTTGACGACTAATTCCATACTCGATTCCTATATCCTGCCAGGGCATGTATGAAGAGTTTGAAGATTCGATTCCTGTATCCGGCCAGGGCACATCTACATAAAGAGTTCGAAGATCAACCCCTGTAACAGGCCAGGTAACTATTTTCTTTCTCAGGTACGCAAGTTCTCGCTAAGGAATCTCTTACGCGATCAACACCCGGATGGCATCTATAAGCCCATCCACATATCAACAGTCTCCAAATGGCGTCCATAAGCCCATTCCCGACAAGGTTCCGTCATATCCCCAGATGGCATCTATAAGCCCATCCTCCTATCCACCATCTCTCTAAATGGCATCTGTAAGCCCATTCCATACATCACGCTGCTGATACTCTACTATGTGAGTGCAAATTTCTGGGCACTCTAGTGTTCAATCATCTTCCACCTTCGGATTACGAAAGGCACACCAGCCAATCTACATCCTCAGGTCTAAGAAGATTGAACAGGGGCAACTGTTGTACCCCAAAATTTTCCCTCCCATATTCTTCAAGATTTGGCAAGATCAAGCTTCAAAATCTCTCAAGGGTTGCACAGTCCAATTGCCTCCTAACACGGTCAAATTAGGGTTTTGGTTATGGCAAAGAAATTGAGGTTTCCAAGGGTCCAATCAAGTCCCATATGCCTATATACATTGTCAAGCATTCATATGTCAAGTTTCAAGACTCATAACATCAAGTTGCACAGTCAAAAACCCTAATTGCTTCACAGTCAACTGCAGGGGCAAAACGGTCATTTGACAGTCAAAAGTCAAAAATTTTGGTCAACATCTTATTTTGAAGCCACAATCATCATTTGATCAATTCTTGATCATGATTCCACAAGCATGGCTCAAAAAGTCTCAAGATGCAAAAGTTTCTATTTTTGGACAATTGAAAAGTCAACTGCAAATTGACCAAGGCATAACTTCCTCATGGTTTATCAGAAAAATCCCATCCAAAGCTCATTTTGAAGGGGATGACATTTCCTACAACTCATCTTCACACTCCCAGTCTAAGAAATGCTCTCACAAAAAGGTATCAATTTCAACATTATAGGTCATTTTCAAAAGTCAACAAAAAGGCACTTTAAGTCAAAGACCATAACTTGAGATTGGTAAATCAAAATGACATGGGACCAAAGACATTGGTTAGAGGACTTCATGAAATTTCCAAAATGTCCAAGAACATGTTCATAGATTCAAAATTGAGCAAGATATGCATTGGATAAGTTGGGAAATTTTTGGGAACTTTCAAAAGTCAACTTTGCCTAAAAAGCTTCAAATTTGCTAATGGGCCTCAAATTATTCCTTGAATTATTACCCAAAGCCTATGCACGACCCATTGAGCTCAAAATAAATTATTTTCTTATTTTTAATTAATTAATTGAATTTATATTTATATTAATTCATTTAATTGGTTTTAATTATAAGAAAATTCAAAGATATGCTTTTTTAAATCTTTTTATGCAGCAAATATACTCCAAATATGCTAAGGATTTCGTGCATCATCCAAGGGGACAAGATCTTCCATAATTGGCAAGATTTTCATGGCAAAAGATTGGAAAATACATAATTGAAAATCAAATATTCAAGTCATTAATCCATGGACTTGTGGGCTTATTTTTGACCTAGAATCATTCATATACATATGCTGAGTGAAACCCTACTCATACATACACGTGAAGGCTGCTAAAACTCCATAACCAAGTTGCAAAAAACTCAAGAAATTGGTGAAACTGATTTCATACTTGCAGCACGTTTCAAAGCCTAAAAAGGATTCTAACACATTGTTGGACCTTCCAGGAGTCTATTGCAATCAAGAACAAGCTTCTATACCCAAGGAAACGGTAGAACAGAATCACGTTTTCACTAATATTTCCATAATCGAATTCTGCTTTCTATGCATCATTGTTATGTTTTGATTGTTGATTTATGCTACTAACATCTCCCTGAAGCTTTTGGTATAGTTGAATTGTGCTGAAACAGTCTAAATCAAAATCCACCATGGGAGATACCTAGGGTTTCTGAAGCTTCAAATTAGGGCTTTAGGCATCAAGAACAATTGTACTAAGCCATGACCATGGTTGAATTCGTCAAGGCCAGACGAATTTAACCAACCTATCGCGCCCTTTTTATATTAACTCCTCTTTTATTCGCTATTTTCCGTGGCTATGGTTAGTGGGGGTTTAAAACCCCCGCTATCTTATTCATATTGCAGGTGAAAACGAAGAAGAAAGCTGAGGTGTCCAAGCGCTACTGGAAGATTCAAATCTTAGCGCGTTTTTAATGTTTCAGCATAATTGTTTTTTTTTCCATATATTATATTTGTTATGTATATATTTAACAAACAAACGCAAATGGCCAGATGGTGGAGGACGTGTCCTGCAAGCATAGGGACCTGGGTTCAATTCCCAGGTCCCCTCACATAATTCCTAATTTTTGTCTTAACACGTTCACATGCAGCAAGCATTCAAGGCTCCACCATACGTCCTCACGCGCTTGCTTGCCAAGTGGACATGAGAGCAATCTGAGGGCCAGGAGATGGAATCCATAGTGTACTCTAGTCAACCAATGTGCATACAATCCTGAAAGGTCAAACGCAGCTTGTGTTCTTGGGCCTGAATTACTTCCAAAAAAACCTCCACATGGGCCTGACACCCCCCTTGGTTTGCTTTATTTTTTTATTTTCTTTTATTTTCTTTCTAATTCTTTTTAATTGTTTTAATTGTTTTTATTAATTCACCATTAATCAACTTTTCATGATAAAATCAGAAAATCAAAATACAAAAATATGTTTAATTATTTATTAATTTCCTCACTAATTTATTTTGGTAAATAAACTCTAACAATTAATTTTAGTTTAATTTAGGTTAAAATTCAATCTTTTTCTTAAATAAAAATCATATAGAATTAGGTTTTGACGTTTTTATCTTTTTCTTAATTAATTATTTTCCTCATTATTTATTATTATTATTATTATTAATTATTATAGTTATTTTTGTAAATAAATATGTAAATTAATTAAACTAGTAAATTAGGTCAACTTTAATGTTTTCTTAAATAATTAAAATAGTTTAGAATTAGGGTTTCCTTTTAATTTTAACTTTCTTTATTTTCTATTAAATACAAAAAACATAAAAAACACTTTCTTTTCTTTAATTAAATAATTAATTAGGCTTTAATTTAATTTAATTTCTCAAAAGGGCCCAACACCCTCGGACGTCCTGGTCTTAATTCTTTTTGCGCACTTTTTCTTATTGATTATTATGTAACTGTTCAAGGAATGTAATAGTAATTAGGTTTACCGCATTTTTTACTTTCCGCATCTTTTATCAAAAACGGGTCTTTGTATTTTGGCGATGTATAGACCCGCGCCTTGTAATAGCGTAGCTTTTTATGTTTCCGTCTTTTAATTTTCCGCGCTCTTAAATTCTAAACTTGCATGAAAGAATGTATGTCAATTAAAAACAACGCGTAGCTCACAATGCCATGATCAAAGATAACTGTTAAACTGAAAACAACACACAAATACACACACCACTTCTAGGGTACGCCTCACTCGTTGCCTTCGAAACGTAGTCGTCAAGTATAGGATGTTTTAGCGGTCGCTCTTATGTCCAAGATCCAGTTGCCTCGAAACAGTTGCCTCGAAACGGTTGCCTCAGATTAAAAAAGCATCTAGGACATTAGGGTTGCTTCTAAGGTGTCCTAACTGTTGCTTCGGTGACCACACTGTCCCTAAAATCGAATTGACCCGAACACCTCCAACGGTGGTGCTACCTACCTCTCAATGGTGGGATGGCACTACCTTAAGGACTTCTACACAGCTTAATTCCTTAGGGTAGGTAGATGACTCATGGATACTTGCTCTCTCAAAAAAACAAATCAAAAAAATCTTTTCACACTGACACTTTCAAAAGCTTTCAAAACAAAATTTTCAAACACTCTTGAGGACAGATACAAGAGTCATTCCGAAATCTTTCAATGAAACCTTTTTCAAACCCACTCACATTTTAAAAAGCAAACATTTTGAAAACATAAGAGCAAGTATCTAAGAGCCCATGGATAACCATGGATAGAAAGGGTTCTAACACCTTCCCTTTCTATAAATCTACCTCCCGAACCGAGAAACGTTCTCATAAGGAATTTTGCTGTGCTTTTGTCCTGTCCATGTTGGAGAAAATAAAAGATGGTGGCGACTCTTGCTTACCGCGACATTTCGTGAACCAGCTTTAAACAGTCAGTTCTATTTCCACCGATCACAGAAGGGCTTAACATCCCCCCATGGGCGCCTACACAGGTGTGTTAGGTGGGCCAGGTAGGCCCCTTGTTGGATTCACTATAAGGAAATAGAGTAGCACCTTGGCTACAAGCAATTTCTTTTAGCGCAGTGGTAGGCGCTTGATCCAGTTTATGAATTGTTAGAACAAAGTTTGAATCTACTACCCTAGGTTAAAGTTTTGATGATAACAAAATTCTAGATTAAATAAATTGTATAATTCATATGAGACATATATGCTACCTAAAAATTATATTGTGCATTTATAGAAACTCTGATGGATATCAGCATAAGAATGTCAACATCAGCATCAGAAGATGAAATATCATATGCCAGCATCAGAAGATGAAATATCATATGCCAGTATCAGAAGATCAAAGCATGTGCTTACGCTGAAGCTTGATGAATAGATCTGCGCGTAACATACTCTAAACTCCGATCAAGACCAAAACAATATCATCAGCACCTAGAAGCGTCAGAATAAGCCAAAGCCAATCAACACGCTTAATTGACAACAGTACTGTGCATTCAAGACACTTTATTACCAACGGCTGTATTCCAAGACAAAGATCCTCTCAATATGGAAAGAACGTAATGGGCATTGAAATGGAATAATTGACTACAACGTATCTTTTCCAAGGCTATATAAACAAGTCAGTGAGAAATGATTTGGCCAATGCTCTACAACTCTTTACACGCATAAAGCAAATCATCTCCATCCTCACTCATACAGCTTGCTATATCTCTCAAATTGCTTACTCTATAGTTATAGCATCCTAGTTTCACATAAGCTTAATTTGTGTATTATCACAGTTGTGATATAAAGTTTTTGTAGAAAACATTCAACACACATAGTATTCATTTATCTGTAAGAAAGAATTTCCTTGAGAAACCGGTCTGTGGTTTAGACTCAAGAAGGCTTTAGCAGTTGTTAAAGCAGTTGTAATATTCAGTTGAATATAGTGGATTAAGACCTCGTTGGAGAGAGGCAAAATCACCTTGACGGGTGGACTGGAGTAGTTTGAGATCAAACGAACCAGGATAAAAATAACGTGTTGTCTACATTTGATTTCAAGTTTTACAATTCAACCCCCCTTCTTGTGTTTTTCACTTCTTCAATTGGCATCAGAGCACCTGGTTCTGAGCTAAAACACTTAACTATGTCAGTACAAGATCCAGCATCAGAAAAACACAATGGCAGGAACATATCAACACACCAGCAATGACAACAATGAAGATAGAGACAGATTCAGCGGCAAACCTCCAGTCTTTGATGGAGAGAATTTTGATTACTGGAAAGACAGAATAGAAAGCTTCTTTCTGGCACATGATGTTGATCTGTCGGACATGGTGACAAATGGATACACGCACCCAGTGAATGTAAGTGGTCAGAAGATTGACAGGAAGGCAATGTCTGATCAACAAAAGCATGACTTCAAAAATCACCACAAGGCCAGAACTATTCTTCTCAGTGCCATCTCTTACGCTGAATATGAAAAGATATCTAACAGAGACACTGCAAAGAGTATGTTTGACTCTCTCAGAATGATGCATGAAGGCAACATTCAGGTCAAAGAAACTAAAGCTCTTGAGCTCATTCAGAAGTATGAGGAATTCAAAATGGAAGAAAGTGAATCAATTGAAGTGATGTTCTCAAGATTTCAAATTCTGGTGGCTGGTCTCAAAGTTCTGGACAAAGGGTATTCTACTGCTGATCATGTCAAGAAGATCATCAGAAGCTTGCCAAAACAGTGGAGGCCAATGGTTACAACGCTGAAGCTAGCTAAAGATCTCAACAAAATCTCTCTGGAGGAACTTATCAGCTCCCTTAGAAGTCACGAGATAGAGCTAGAAGCTGATGAACCTCAGAAGCAAGGTAAGCCTTTAGCCTTAAAATCTAACAGAAAATCTGACTCCAAAGTTTTGCAGGTTGTTGAAGAAACTTCTGATGGGTCCTCATTAGAAGAAGACGAACTTTCCCTCCTCTCCAGAAGAGTGAATCAACTATGGAAGCAGAGGCAAAGAAAGTTTAGGAATACCAGAAGATCCGATCAGAATGAGTCCTCCTCCAGATACAGAAGGTCAGACTCCTCCTCTGGATACAGAAAATCTGAAGGCTCTTCAGGAAGCAGAAAGCCAAACACCAAGGACATCATCTGCTATGAATGCAACAAGCAAGGACACTACAAGAGTGACTGTCCAAAGCTTCAGAGGGAAAAGCCTAAAAAGAAGTTTGGAAGGGAAAAGAAGAAGAGTCTCATGGCTACATGGGATGACTCTGACTCGTCTGAAGCTGACTCAGAATCAGATGATGAGAGAGCAAACATAGCTCTCATGGCTAACATATCAGAAGACAGTGAAGCTTCTGAATCAGACTCTGAATCAGACACCGAAGAGGTATTCCCTGACTTTGCAATTAATTTTACTAAGGCTGAACTTGCTGAAAGCCTTAACGAAATTCTGGAAAGATATCAGTAGATCAGAGTTAAATTCAGAAACCTGAAAAGGAATCTTGATTCTGACTCTGATAAAACTGAGAGTCTTAAATTGGAAAATTCTGAGTTGAAAAATAAAATTTCAAAATTAGAAAATCTTTTACAAAACTCTCAGAAGGAAACAATTTCTGAAACTCCCAGCAGCGCTGATGAGATCATCAAGGAGTATGATCACAACTTTCAGAAGTTCCTTGCTAAAAGCATAGATAGAAGCAAAACAGCTTCAATGATCTATGGAGTTAGTAGAAACGACAGAAAGGGAATAGGATACCAAGGTAAGGTACCTACACCAAAGAATGCCATGGACCTAATTATTAAACGCACTCCTCTGAATTCACACTTCGTGTATGGTCACACACATGACATTAAATATACTAGTAGTAATTATTCTGTGAAACCAAAATTCAACCAGAGTTTTGGTAAAACTAACAAATCAGGACCCAAGAAAATATGGGTACCTAAGGATAAAATAATACATGTTGCAGATATCTTTAGCAGCAAATCAGAAACACCAGTCATGGTACCTGGACTCTGGCTGCTCACGACACATGACGGGAAGAAGGCATATGTTCCAAAGCCTGGAACTTAAGCCTGGAGGCCACGTAGGCTTTGGAGGCAATCAGAGGGGAAAGATCATTGGCTCTGGAACAGTAGGTAATGGAAATCTTCCCTCTATAAATAATGTTCTATTAGTAGATGGATTAATGCATAATATGTTATCCATAAGTCAATTAAGTGATAACGGTTATGATATAATCTTTAATCAAAAATCATGTAAAGCTGTTAGTCAGAAAGATGGGACTATCCTATTTAATGGAAAGAGGAAAAACAACATTTATAAAATCAAACTTTCTGAACTGAAAAGTCAGAATGTAAAGTGTCTTCTGTCTGTTAACAATGAGCAATGGATCTGGCACAGAAGATTGGGGCATGTTAGTATGAGAAGAATATCTCAGATTAACAAACTCAATCTGGTCAGAGGACTTCCTAATCTGAAGTTCAATTCAGAAGCTCTGTGTGAAGCATGTCAGAAAGGTAAGTTTGCAAAACCTGCTTTCAAATCTAAAAACGTTGTTTCCACCTCTAAGCCATTAGAACTTCTACACATTGACTTATTTGTACCAGTTAAAACTGCTTCAGTCAGTGGCAAGAAGTACGGGTTAGTAATCGTAGATGACTATAGCAGATGGACATGGGTAAAGTTCTTAAGACACAAGGACGAGTCACACTCTGTGTTTGTCACCTTCTGTAACCAAGTTCAGAATGAAAAGGATCTTAGAATCGTTAAAGTCATAAGTGATCATGGTGGAGAATTTGAAAACAAAGATTTTGAGTCATTCTTTAATGACAGAGGCATTCTGCATGATTTCTCTTGTCCTAGAACTCCCCAGCAAAATGGAGTTGTAGAACGAAAGAACAGAACATTGCAAGAAATGGCCAGAACCATGATCAATGAGACAAATGTTGCTAAGATCTTCTGGGCAGAGGCAATAAACACAGCGTGCTACATTCAGAATAGAATCTCCATAAGACCTATTCTGGAAAAGACTCCATATGAATTGTGGAAGAACAGAAAGCCCAACATTTCATATTTTCATCCATTTGGATGTACTTGTTTTATGTTAAACACAAAAAATTATTTGAACAAGTTTTACTCTAAAGCACATAAGTGTATTATGTTAGGATACTCTGAACGCTCAAGAGGGTACAGAGTATACAATACAAAAACATAGATTGTGGAAGAATCAATCAGTGTTTGTTTTGATGATAAGCTTGACTCTGAAAAGTCAAAGCAGAATGAAGTCTTTGCAGGTATGGAAGTTGAATTCACAAGTTCTGAAGACAAGTCATCACAAGCTCTCAACAAAGACACTCCTTCAACATCAGAAAGAGGAACTGCGAGCAATCCAGCAACATCTGTTGATCAACCTCAGAAAAGACTATCCAGAAGCAGCATGGATCACCCAGAAGAAACAATCTTAGGAAGAAAGGAAGATCCAATTAGAACAAGAGCCAGCTTCAGAAACTCTGAAGAATCCCTCATGGGACTTGTTTCTCTGATTAAACCTTATTCAATTGATGAAGCACTTATGGACAACGACTGGATTCTAGCAATGCAAGAAGAGCTGAATCAATTCACCAAAAATGACGTGTGGGATCTAGTTCCCAGACCAAAAGGATTCAACGTCATTGGAACAAAATGGGTGTTCAGAAACAAACTGAACGAACAAGGTGAAGTCATCAGAAACAAGGCACGACTGGTAGCACAAGGTTATAGTCAGCAAGAGGGGATAGACTATACAGAAACCTTTGCTCCAGTCGCCAGGTTAGAATCTATCAGACTTTTAATTTCTTTTGCTGTTAATAAAGGCATCACTCTATATCAGATGGATGTCAAGAGTGCATTCTTAAATGACTATATAGAAGAAGAGGTTTATGTGCACCAACCCCCTGGCTTTGAAAGTACAAAAAATCCAGAGTATGTTTTAAAACTAAAGAAGTCACTGTATGGTCTGAAACAAGCTCCCAGAGCTTGGTATGAAAGACTAAGTAACTTTCTGTTAGAAAAGGAATTCACCAGAGGGAAAGTGGACACAACCTTATTCTGTAAGACAGTTAAGAATGACATCTTAGTGTGTCAGATTTATGTTGACAATATTATATTTGGATCTACTAATCCTTCTCTTGGAAGAAAATTTGCTAAGTGTATGCAGGCAGAATTTGAGATGAGCCTCATGGGGGAACTGAAATTCTTTCTGGGAATTCAGATCAATCAAAATCCAGAGGGAACTTACATTCATCAGAGCAAATATGTCAGAACTTCTGAAGAAATTTGATCTCTCAGAATGTAAGTCATCAAAGATTCCAATGCATCCCACGTGCATTCCGGAAAGAGAAGAGGTAAGCAAAAAGGTAGAACAGAAGGTCTACAGAGGTATGATTGGTTCTCTTCTTTATCTGACGGCTTCAAGGCCTGATATTTTATTTAGTGTATGCATTTGTGCAAGATTCCAATCAGATCCTAGAGAATCTCACTTAACAGCTGTTAAGCGAATTTTCAAGTATCTGAAAGGTACTACTAATCTGGGTTTATTTTATAGAAAATCTAGTGATTACACCTTAGTAGGTTACTGTGATGCTGACTTTGCTGGAGACAGAGTAGAGCATAAAAGTACTTCTGGAAGCTGCCAGCTTCTGGGAGAAAATCTGATCTCTTGGTCCAGCAAAAGGCAATCCACAATTGCGCTATCAACAGCAGAAGCTGAATACATAGCAGCAGCAAGATGCAGCACACAAATGCTCTGGATGAAAAGTCAGCTTGAAGACTTCCAGATATTTGAGAGTAACATTCCTATACTCTGTGACAACACTTCTGCCATTTGCTTAAGTAAAAATCCAATTTTGCATTCTAGGGCTAAGCATATAGAAATAAAACATCATTTCATTAGGGACTATATTCAGAAAGGTGTCTTAAACTTAAAATTTATTGATACAGACCATCAATGGGCTGATATTTTCACAAAACCACTTTCTGAAGATAGGTTCAACTTCATTCTGAAACATCTCAGCATGAAGCTCTGCCCAGAGTGAAAATGTTTTAATTTTATATATTAACCTTCAGAATTTGTTTTATTTTACTGTGAAATTCTGATCAATCTTCTTTCAGAAATTTAGACATGCAGATTGTATCAGATTCTATCCATAAAGATCTGAGCGTTTCATTTCAAGGATAGATGTGTTGTTCACTAAATCAAACAAGTGTCATCCAGTCATCAGCTAATTCCTGAGGCAGAACACGCGTGCACGCTTCTGAGAAGGCAAAGCGCTGATTGGATGCATTGAGACACATGTCATGGGTAACCGTTCCAAATATCTTTCTAAATCCCCCAAAATCAGCCAACATTAAATGCGAGTAATCATGATTTAATTCTCTCTCTTAAAACGTTTATGTTTTCAAAACATTTTTTGAAACCTATTTAAACGCCTTAAACATCATTCATTCTTTTTTACCGTCACTTACAAATCTTCAACATTTTTCTGTGTTCTTACTGTGTGTTAATTTTTTTCAAAGAAACCCTTTTCAAGCTTTTTCTCAAAAACCCTTGTGAAAATGGAATCTTCTAGCACTCCTTCTGCAGGTTCCCAGCAAGATGCTTCTTCTGAATAGTATCAGATTCCTTTCAGAATGCTCCTTACTCCGGTCAAGAACTTGGAAGTTCTCTCAGAATTGATAGTAGATTTCAACAGCTTGAAGGAAAATGGCTTTGATTTGTCTGAAGAAATTAAGGCACAAGGTTGGGAAAGGTACTTTGATAGGTTGGTGGGTCCAACGTTCCCCATTTTGGTTAAAGAATTCTGGATACATGCGTCTTCCTCAACTCATCAGGTTACTTCGTATATCATGGGAAAGAAAATTGTGATTACTGAAGATCACATTGCAAGGCTGATTGGATACAATGGTGGTGGAATTCGCTGTATAGACATGGCAGAAAGGTGCTCAGATGTTGCCGTTATAGCAAGGCAGATTTTCACACATGGGGTTCCCTCCAGCAAAATAAGAGATTTGAAAGATCAGCACAGAGTTTGGGCAAAGATTATTCTGGGCTGCTTCAATCACAGGAAGCCTACAAGCTCTCCTGATTACATAAACATAGATCAACAGTTTCTGATCTATTTTATTAATCAGAAGGTAAAGATTAATCTAGCTCATCTTCTGTTCAACCATCTGAGGACCAGCGTCAAGGAGACCAAAGAAGAAGAAAGGACTAAAAGTGATTGGATACCCTTCGGCAGATTGATATCAGATATTCTAACGGAGAATAGGCTGATTGAACACTTGACAGAGGCACATGAAATAAGCTCTCTAGAACCTTCTGTTGGCAAGCAGCTGAATGCCAAGAATCTCAAGAAGATGAAGCTGATAGAAAACATTAAGAAGGAGCCCAGCGTTACTCCTTTTGCTGAAATCTCCAACAGAAGAATTCCCCTGGACAACTTCCCCATGTTCTCAGATATTGACTCCAAGCCTCAAATAGTTTTGAGATACTTGGATGCGTGCAAAGCTGATGGAACAGCACCCAATCTCAACATTCAAGATCTTTAGCAGAAGGCACCAGAGGTTACTCTGAAGAAGACCAAGAAGAGAAAGGTTGTATCAGAAGGATCGTCTCAGCAGACCCCAAAGAAGAGAGGTAATCTGTCTTCTATTAATGTTTTAAATTCATCTGCTGTTCCAACATTTATTCCAATCCCAACTTCAATTGAAATCCCAATTCCCATTCCAATCATTGATGATACTGAACCTGAGTTTGACCCTTCTGAGCCATTAACCCTCAGAAGATCCTGCGCCAAACCTCTCAATCCAAAACCTACAACCACAACATAACCAGAACTTGAAAAAGTTCTTTCAGAAATAGATCAACACTCTTCTGCTCCCCATATAGAAAATCCAAATCTTCAACCAGAAACTCCCACTCACCTCAACCAGAAACTACACTCTCACCAATACCAGAAGATCCACATTCACCACAACCAGAAATTCCACAACCTCCATCTCCACAACCAAAACTTAATCCACCCTCACCTCAACACGAATCATCTCAACAACCTGAGTTTCAACACTCTGAGGCTCAAACCCCTGAACCTCAATCATCTGAATCCTCTGAACCACAACCCTTAGCCATACAATTTCCTGGTGGTACCACTGTTAATATCCCTCAACTACCATCCTCACCAGAAATTACTCCACCTAATACCCCATCCAGTCCAATAATCATTTTTGATTCTCCTACTCCCTCACCCAAGCAAAATCCAGATGACCACAGCAAGACCTTAATTGATTTAACAGTCCTTGACCGCCTTGCTGCCCTTAAAAATAAAACCGCCATTCCCAAACCCAAACAACCAGATGTTGGTTTTAGCATCTTGAATTTTGAAACAGACATGCAGAAGTGGATTTCTTCTCTAAAACAGGCTAGTCCAGGAGTGATTGATCCTGCAGTTTCAGACCAACTCTGGACACAATTCAGAGGATGGGTATGCGCTGAAACCTTTAAGCTGCAAGACCAAAGCTATGAACAGGCTCAACAAAACTTCAGCAATCTACTGAAAGAAGTTGAAGGTCTGCTGAATGTTAAAGGGCTTCTTCTGGACAGTGAGCCTTGGTCTGAAAAGCGTCCAGCTTCAACAGTTCAACCAGCAGAAGAACAGACGATTCCAGCTGAAGATTTAAGTCAAGAAGAAGTTATTGCAGAAAGCTCTCAGAAGCATCCTGATTTTGACATCTCTCAAGCTGCATTGGACAGGCAGACTCTTGAAGAGCTGAAGCAAAATGATCTTCGACTGCAGGAGAGAATGGATGAGAATGATCAACGAATGAAGGAAAGGATGGATGTTTAGGATAGTAAGATTGACTCTGTAGTCAGCATGGTGCATCAGCAGAAGGAAACCACTGATCAGATTAAGAACATGCTAGAAGCTCTGTTCACACGCCTTCCTCCCCAACCTTAGAGTTTGTTTCTTGATGTTTTCATTGTTTTCTTTACATGTTATCTGTAATATTTTCTGAGATCTGAACTGAATATAATCGTTTTTCTGCACTGATCGTTTTTAACTTCAATTATTTGCACTTTTTGATTGCTGACAAAAATGGGGAGAAAGAATGATATTTTTCAATAACGGATTGCTGAGACAAAAGTCTCAAACATTCTAACACTCTGATATACTTGAATGTTTATTTGTTCTGCATAAGCTTACAGGTACAAGAATCCGATGAACTCTAATACACTGAAGCTCTGCTCTAGTAAAGGAAAGATCTGATGCTCAAAGAAATTTCAATAAAGATCTGATGCTAAAAGACTCGTGGAATTAAAAGGGAAGTAATAAACTCAGGGGGAGTTTTTCTGATCATAACTCTGATACCTTTCTATTCCCTATCTTCTTATCTTTGATACCTTTCTGTTTATCGCTGATACAAATTTATTATTTGGTTATCTCTGATATTTTTTTCTTTAAATTTCAATTGAAAATATCCGGTTTTTGTCATCATCAAAAAGGGGGAGATTGTTAGAACAAAGTTTGAATCTACTACCCTAAGTTAAAGTTTTGATGATAAAAAAATGCTAGATTAAATAAATTGTATAATTCATATGAGACATATATGCTACCTAAAAATTATATTGTGCATTTACAGAAACTCTGATGGATATCAGCATAAGAATGTCAACATCAGCATCAGAAGATGAAATATCATATGCCAGCATCAGAAGATGAAATATCATATGCCAGCATCAGAAGATCAAAGCATGTGCTTACGCTGAAGCTTGATGAACAGATCTGCGCGTAACATACTCTAAACTCTGATCAAGACCAAAACAATATCATCAGCACCTAGAAGCGTCAGAATAAGCCAAAGCCAATCAACACGCTTAATTGACAACGGTACTGTGCATTCAAGACACTTTATTACCAACGGTTGTATTCCAAGACAAAGATCCTCTCAATATGGAAAGAACGTAATGGGTATTGAAATGGAATAATTGACTACAACGTATCTTTTCCAAGGCTATATAAACAAGTCAGTGAGAAATGGTTTGGCCAATGCTCTACAACTCTTTACACGCATAAATAAAATCATCTTCATCCTCACTCATACAGCTTACTATATCTCTCAAATTGCTTACTCTATAGTTATAGCATCCTAGTTTCACATAAGCTTAATTTGTGTATTATCACAGTTGTGATATAAAGTTTTTGTAGAAAACATTCAACACACATAGTATTCATTTATCTGTAAGAAATAATTTCCTTGAGAAACCGGTCTGTGGTTTAGACTCAAGAAGGCTTTAGAAATTGTTAAAGCAGTTGTAATATTCAGTTGAATATAGTGGATTAAGACCTCGTTGGAGAGAGGCGAAATCACCTTGACGGGTGGACTGGAGTAGTTTGAGATCAAACGAACCAGGATAAAAATAACGTGTTGTCTGCATTTGATTTCAAGTTTTACAATTCAACCCCCCTTCTTATGTTTTTCACTTCTTCAGATTGAATCGCCGATGAAGTGAATCTACTGGTATCCCATTGAATTCTGAATTGTGTTGTTGGGGAAGAGATAATCTGGCCCAACTCCCTACATCCTGAACTGCTGAGGGGATGGTAGAACTGGATATGCCGAAGAATGGATACTGAACACCATATGAATCTCTCTGAATGTATGACCCAAGTTTACGCCACACTAGGGAATGATCTCTTAACCCACTCGGTGATAAAATATAGGCATGAACACCTGTGAATGCCTCAGTTTGGCTCTGTGAATGCCCCGATTTAGCTCCACTGGGGATGCACTTGATTAACCCTACTGGGGACGCACTTGTGCGTGCCGAGCCAAATGATGATTCTGGACTTTATAAATTCACTTGGGGAATCAGGTTTGAAATTGTCTGTAGTAGATGAAGGAAGCTCTGCGTGTTGGTTAGGTCAGGGTGACCGTTATGATGCTTTTAGCTTGATTGTAGTGGTCTCGTGCAACATAATTGGCTTGAGAAACTTTGCAAGTACGAATGAAGGATGCCCCTGTCTGTGGGATTTCTGAAAGACTTTGTGTTGGATAGAAGACCATAATATTCGTGCCACAATACGATATGAGGTGGCCTTCCCCAATCTCTTGAACCATAAAATAAACTGCTCTTGATTACAACTTTCTTGGAGAGATTTGTCGAATCTCGTCGTAACTGCCCCAGGTTGAATGAATTCTGAATATATTTCTCGATGTGATAGCCTCTGATTGATCGATCTTGAAGATATTTATCGACGTGATAGCCTCTGATTGGTTGAGCTTGAAGAGATTTATTGACGTGATAGCCTCTTATTGATAGCTTTGAAGGAATGCCCCAGATTTGGCTGACCTCAGAGAGATCGACTCTCGACTTGATTGCCCCAGATTGGCGGACTATGCTAACTTCATCCTTGAAGGATACTCAAATTGTAAAGTGTCAAGATATGCTTTCGCTTAACAAAATCACTAGTTAACATGCCCCTGGATAAGTCATTTCTCTTGTGGCAGCTGACTCTTGCTTCAACAGGGTATCCAAGCCTCTCTTCTCTGACAAGATTGAGCTCTTTACCGATTGCTCGTTGTGTAAACTTACTTGATGTTGATAAGTTGTTTTGTATGCATAAGAATGTTTTTTATGAGAATGATAATTCTAATGAAACACATATGTAAGTCTTGAAGTTTGAAAAAATCTTGAATGAAATGACGTCACAACTCTGTTGTGAACGAGTCACTAGCTAGAGAGAAACATTTGCAAATTCTTTTTTATGAAAGATAATGCAAGCATATGATGCCAACACATATATTCAAACATACCTATTAGGAGTCAGTTAAACGCTATCTCATTGTAGCATGCTTTCAAATTGACCCATGATTCAATTAGGACTTTTATGGGTTATAACGTGGCCTAGTTCACGGTTTTAGAAAAAAGGAATTAAGGATCAAAATTATTTTGTGCCCACCCATTCTCCATGATGTTCTCCATTCCTACATTCAGTTGACCCGATACAAGCAGTCATCTCTCTAGAAGAGTTTGCGATGGTTGAGGAACCACTGAGGCCTCTTGGACACAACAATCACTAACTTCTGATTTTGGTGTCTAATCAGATGACTTTGTTCTTTGATGAGGATTTTCATTGGTATTCCTTTTATCGCCTTTTAGGCTTTTCAATTTCCTTCTTGCTTTTACCTGGACATATTCTTTTGAATTTCGATTTGGAAGTCTAGCGGGATGCTCCAACATTTCCCTAAGCGGCTTATTTTCAAGTTTCTACTTAGCGGAGATTTTTGTTTCTTTCTTATTCATTTTCCTTTTGAACAAGTCATTGATCTCTACGTTGTCTTTGATTTTTCAGAAGTGGTCGTGGTTGTCTGAGTCTTTAGTAGATGACGGATAGCCATTATTGAATTGTTATCTATTGACCTCCTGATGTGCGAGAGATACCCATTAGGATATCGTTAGTTGATACAGGCTATTGTTAGATGAGGGTTAACCATTGTGGTTTTGACTTTCCTCAACCTATTGATGGATAACCATTGTTGTACCCTTGGATGAACACTCTTTATGAGTTCTGAATGTTTGATCAGATTAACTGAACACTACCCGCCCCAGGGTTAAAATGAGGTTTTTTTCTAAACAGAAAAGAAAATCCTACTCTGAAGGCTCAGAGGAGTTAACGAGGGTGTTGTACCCCAAAATTTGCCCTCCCATTTTCTCAACATTTTCTCATCACAAAGCCCTTGAAGCTCAAGATCCAGTTAGGGTTTCATCTGCTCAAGATTTCTCCTTGCACTGCTGACCCAAATTAGGGTTTGTGTTTGCACAAAGATGTTTTGACCTAAAATGCCTAAGATGACTTTCATGCTTCATATTGGACTCCCAAGTTTATCCATACCAAGTTTCAAGTCTTGATTCCAAGTTTTGCCCAGTCAATTGGACATTTGACATAGAAATCAACTGTATTGGGGAAAAAGTCAACTGTGGCCAATTGACAGTCAAATCCCATGAAAATTGACCCACATTAACATTATAAACTCACATGGACCATTTGATCAAGTTTGGATCACAATTCCATAAGAAATTTGATCAGATCATCAAAAGGGCAAAATGGTCATTTTTAGGGTTTTGACTGCACAAAGGCAATTTTTGACTGTTTGACCTAGCCAATGGCAAACCAAGCTCACATATGGACTCAAGGACCCCATGGAATTGTCTTGACATGCTCAACAAGTTCAAAAGATCCCAAATGCACAAGATTGACAGTTGAATTTCTCAGTCAATTGATCAATTTTGACTATATACTAAAAAGTCAAACTTTGACTTTTTGGTCAAAATCAAGAGTCAAGATTCATTTTTCATCAAAACATGCCAAATCATGAAACTTGTTCATCAAGAAATCAAGAAATGCAAATTAGGGTTTGAAATGAAGATTTTTCATAACTTAGAATTTTTCTAAGTTATGAAAAACCCTAATTTTTTCCTAACTTTGCCCCACTTTCTCACCAAGATTCATTTGGATTCAAACAAAAGTCAAAACATGAAAGTTGTAGCCTATTGCATAATCTACAACTTTTATTCACAAAGTTTTCCCGAAAGAATCTTGTATCTCAAGTTACAATTTTTGGAACAAGGGTACCAAACCATTCTTAACTTAAAGAAAATTTGACCTATTTTAGGCAAGGTTTTTACCTAACTTTAAGACCATTTTCCACATACTTCCACTTGGCATTTCAATTTGCACTTCAAAGATGGATTGTAGTACACATTACAAGCTTTCCAAAATGTCTAAGAACTCATCAAACAACCTCATGGTTTGAGAGAATCTAATTTGGCAAGTTGGGAAAAACTCACTTTTGTTATGACCAATTTCCATGTTCATACACTTAGGCAATTTTCAAATCAGCATGCATTCCTTGATTACAGGCCCTAAATCCTTTTTACACTCATAAATTTAATGCAAACTCATTGTTCCAAGACCATGTTCTATGTGTTCAAGCATTGCATAAAGGTTTAATCCATTTTTAGATAAAGCATTTTATCCATTTTGGAAAAGTTTCACTTTATGTCAAAATACAATCCAAGCAAGGACAGTGCAAATCTCTTTGGCACAAGTTATTAGACTAATTACACTGATCAAGACCAAGGTTTGCAGCACATTAGGGGGGCCTCTATCAGTCTAGAACTCCACTTGACCTTTTCTTGCTTAAGTGTGAAGAAACATAGCATTTTGGACACCAACTCTCATTTTCCTGTAAACCAAGCTTAAGCAAACTTGTCAAACACTTTCTAAACATCAAACACAAGCTGAAACACGAGCTATCCACCTCCATTTCCCTCTCCAACACAGAATCACCCTCAAACTGTCCAAACAGAGCACCTGCTGCAGTTTGAATCCCACAACTCATTTCCATCGTGCATTCTTGCCCAAACCAGTTCAAACACCTTCCCTACCATCAATCCAAACTATCCAAAGCATTAGAAGTGGGTTGTAACTCCTCTAATCAGTTTGGCCATTTTCATTTTCTTGTTTTGCAGGTGGAGTGCTACAACTCGATTCAGCTAGTTTCAAAGCAAAGTAAAACTTGGAATAGCATCCCTGGACATCAAGGAAGCTGTACCAATCATCACCTTGCTCTGAAAGTACCTCCATCATCAGATACAACTTCAACTGAACAGATATATTCTTGAACTTCTATCTCTCAATGTAGATATCATTAGCTCTAGGTTTGTGAATAAGAAGTGTTCTACTCATGCCCCTGAAACTGTACATACCTTTACTTTTCATTTCTTTTACATATGCTGTGAGAATTTAAGGTCTGAATATTGATAAAAAGTTAGGTTAAGATTTGGGAATGATGAAATTCTCTCTCATTTCTGAGAGTTAGGATGAGTTCTTTACATATTCAGAATCGTGGCTTGATGATTAACATTTCTTATGTTGTAAGTTTGTGCAAAAAGTCAAGGAATCCAGATGTTTGAATCAGTGTACATGCGCGCGTTTTTTGAACAATTTCTGGCTGGAGGTTGAAGAAGGACTTGGTGGGCTGGGCCTGTTTTTTGTATTTCTTTTCACACCCCATTTTTGCTTTTACACCTCTGTGGCCCATTGTGCTTATTTTCATGATTTTTTTACTTTTCTTTTTTTATTCTGACTTATTTATTTTTGCTAATAATATTAAAAATATAAAAAATATTTTTTACACCATTTTTGAATTTATAGGCATTTATTTGTTTAGAATAGTTTTTTTACATAGATAAATAAATAAACACTTTTATTTAAAAATACCAAAAATAATGCAAACTTATTTTATTTTTGATTTTTATTTTATTTCTCCCCTGAAAATATTTTATATAAAATATATTTTTTTTATAAATATTAAATATTATTATTTTATATATATAATACATATTTAGGAAATAATACAAATATATATATATTTATTAGAATATTTAGGTTAAAATACAAAATATACACTCTTTTATTTTTTTTATTAATATTTAATGTTAAAAATACCCTTTTACAAATATACTTCATTTTTACTTTATTTTATACATAATTATTAAATATTTGTATATATTAAATAATTAATACTTTTACTTAATAAAATTAGGGTTTTGCCCTAAACATAAAAAACTCCAAAAAATAATACTTTTTATTTTGATTATTTGACATATAAAAATACCTTTTTTCATACATATAAAAAACCCTTTTTGCATCTTGCATATTTATTTTATTTCTATTTAATTTGTGCAATTAATTATCTTGTAAATAATTCCAAATTGATGTAATAGCTAGGTTTAAATTCCTTGTCAAATACCCCCCCATTTGAACATTTGTACCCCCCTTCCCATATTGTGTTGTAATAGCTTAGGAACTTTAAATTTCGCACTTTATTGCTTTCTAAATATACCATGTTAGAATTAGGATTTGTATGCAAATAAAAACAACAAAAATAGTTTGGCCTAATTTCAAGATAATCAAGCATGAAAATGGACAACACTAATCACACTTGCACCCCTAGGGTATTCCACTTGTTGCCTTCAATAAATGGGCCATATTGCATGTTAGGTCTCTTTGGGCAAAACAAACAATCAAATGATCATAGTCCCTCGATGACGCTTTCGAAAGTTGCCTAAAAATGATCAAGTCCCTTAAAGGAAAATTGCCCAAAGATACTTGGCACCATTGCAATTATGGTCTAGACGATGACCCGCGCCCGTCCCTTTCACATCCTAACACAAGATTGTCCATCAAATGCAATGGTGGAACAAAATTGTTAAAAGGGTTAAAACATAACAAAAATCTTTGAGAACTTTAGGGTAGATAGCTCTTAAGTACTTGTCAACTTGCAAAACAAAAACACTTGCCTATTTTTCAAACCACACTTCACAAACACTTTCAAAACAAACTTTCAAAAAACCTTGAAACATCTTTTCAAAAAGACAAACACCTTTTGTAAAACATTCGAGTAAAGAATTGTTACAAGTGTAGCCTAGACAAGGCATCTTTTTTCAAAACATTTTCAAAACCACACACAAAGCACCATTTTAAAACAATTGAAAACCAAGGCAAGTTGATCTAAGCAAGTACCTAAGAGCCCATGGATAACCATGGATAGAAAGGGTGCTAATACCTTCCCTTTCTATAATCTACTCCCCGAACCCACGAAAAATCTCAAAGGTTTTTGATGTGCTTTTTAAACCTTTCCTTAGGATAAAATAAAAAGTCAGTGGTGACTCTTGCTCAACCGAAACATTTGAGAAAACAAACGCAAAACCACAGTCAGTTCTCCCACCGTATCACAGAACTGGCGACTCTGCTGGGGATAATTTTAAAAGTGGAGTAACCTTAGGGCTTAGATCACCCTCTTGCATGACTAATTGTTTGATTTGATTGCTTTATGTTTTGGCTCTCTTGTTTGGGTTTGCAATCCTACACCCGGATTTTGGGAAACATTCATAGATAGCAATACGTTGTGGAAACTGTGCGGGGTATACCGACACGGTCGAAGCAATAACTATATTAGTGCGACATATTTGTGAGTACCGGTAACCCTTGAGTTCAATCAAGGAGAGTACGGGGCCGCTGAGTGATGTCACTAAGCACTAATGACCTAGAACCTTACTTGACCATCTTGGCCTTTTATTAGGGGTAGTGAGATGACCGGCTTTGGTGCAGTCCAAAGTTGGTAGATACTCGATACTACACTCATCGAGGGTTGCTTTCTTGGAATATTTTGGTCGCCAGTTAAGTGGCTAAACCAAAACAATGAACAATGAAAACAATCCAGTGATATTGAGCTCCTTAGAACCCTGTTACTATTTATAGGACAGGTTTTTAAGCCAACTACACTCAAGAGGGTACTTACCTATGAAACCTCATGCAAGCCTGAAACTAGGGTTTGGTGTGATTTGCTTGTACATATGTTTGTGCATACATCATAAACATCATAAAGCATCATATGCATTCACTAACCATTTCAAGGGTTTGGATCTTCATCTTTGTTCTTGTTTTGTAGGTCATGGAAATTCCTCGCAGAAAAACCATCCAAGTCAACCTTGTGAGAATCTCTCCTCAACTCAAGGAGCTCACCTCAAGAATTCCGGAAAGCTCATCCTTCAGTGAGAGACATGGTAGACTGCTCAGATTAGTCAACACCAACATTGAAGAAGACATGATGAAAGTGCTATTCCAGTTCTTTGACCCTCTTCACCACTGTTTCACTTTCCCTGACTATCAGTTGGTGCCCACTTTGGAGGAGTTTTCTCAACTCCTAAGAATCCCTATCCTTAATCAACTACCCTTCAACGGTACGGAAAAGGAACCAAAGCCGGACGATGTTGCTCGAGCATTACATCTACAACCATCCGACATCAAGGGGCATTGGGAAACCAGAAGCGGCGTCAAAGGATTCTTAGCAAGATTCTTGTTTGAGAAGGCACAAGAATGTTGGAATTCATTGGACCTTCAAGCCTTTGAAGAAATTGTGGCACTCCTTATCTATGGGTTGGTCTTGTTCCCAAATTCTGACCAATTGATAGATGTCAACGCCGTCAAAATCTTCTTGTCCAGAAATCCAATACCAACATTGCTTGGGGACATCCTTCACTCATTTTACACACGAACAATGAGACAGAGGGGTGTTCTCATGTGCTGTACTCCTCTCCTTGCAAGGTGGTTTATTTCGCACCTTCCACAATCTGTCTTGAAGAATGACCAAGGCTCAAGGTGGTCCCAACGGTTGATAACTCTTACTCACTCTGATGTACATTGGTGTTCTCGGTCCAGAGAAAATGTCATCATCGTCGATCATTGCGGAGAGTTTCCTAATGTTCCTTTACTTGGAATCAGAGGAGGTATCACCTACAACCCTTGCCTAGCTTTGAGGCAATTTGGATATGCACAGAGGGATGGCCCTCACGACATGTTGATTCCTGACCTAGTTTTTGACTTCGACAACGATGCGCAAGGACTTCGCCAAAGATTCATCAGAGCTTGGGGGAGGCCCAACAAGGTTGATAGCAAGACTCTGGGACACAAGAACTCCATCCCTCTTGAGCCTTATCTCAAGTGGGTACGAGCCAGAGCCCAAAGTCTAATGATGCCTTATCCTCATGTACTCCCTGTGATTAAAGAGCCCGTCAAGGAAGGAGAGGTTCCCTACACCATCCTACATCCTGACATGCCTACATCATGGGAGGAAATGCAGAAAAGTTGGATTCAGCTCAAGGAGGAACAGAACACTTTTGAAGCTAGCTTCTACGCCAGTGAGAAGAAGGTTCTAGAGCTTACCCGCCGACTCCAGGAGCAAGAGGCCCTCAACACCTTCATTGCGCCAAAGAGGATGCGCAACGTCTTTTTGCCTTGAGAAGTTGTTTTTGTAATATTTGGCCCATGGGGCATTTATGTACTAACAAATTTCTTCTTATTAATATGACGTGCGTTCCTTTTTGTCTACAACAATTTTGAATGTTCCAAATCCTTGAATGCATTGCATACATAAGCATATCATTCATCATGTGCATAAGCAGGTCTCACGCCAGGTTTCCTTATTTGTCTGCTGTTTATTTCAGTAGGATGGATCTCGAGCAAACCGTCAAAGACCTACAAACTCAAAATGCATAGTTCCAGCAACTCCTGATGACCTTGGCTAAGGGTCAGGAGGATCTGAAGACCTTGCTGGGGAATAAAGACCCAGTGAAAAAGAAGAAAAAGAGACTCGGGGTGGCTACTCTAGGGAGAAGATTTGAAGGAGATGCCAGGAGAGTGCTTGAATTCCCTCCTACTTCTGATGAAGGAACCAGTAAAGGAGGTGGGGCTGCGGTACCTTCTGAGTCCGATGTGGAAGAAGAGGAGGTCGAAGAGGATGAAGACTACTCTAATCAACAATACCCTCCAGCTGATGATAAATACAAGGGTTTAGAAGACAGGTTGGCCGCCATGGAGCTACATAGAGTACCGGATTTGGATTTTGAAGACTTGGGTTTGGTTGCCGGGATTGTAATTCCCCCAAAGTTCAAAGTACCAGTTTTTGTGAGGTATGATGGGTTGTCCTGTCCAAAAATGCATCTCAGGTCCTACGTAAGAAAGATCCAACCCTATACGGCAGATAAAAACCTTTGGATCCATTTCTTTCAAGACAGCCTTTCTGGGGCTCAGCTGGAGTGGTTTTATCAGCTAGAGGGAACCAGCATCCGAAACTGGGAAGACTTGGCCACCGCCTTCTACAAACAATATCAGTACAATTCTGACCTTGCTCCTACTCGTACCCAACTTCAGGGTATGTCACTAGGAACAGGCGAAGGATTCAAAGAATATGCACAAAAATGTAGGGATTTGGCTGGCAGGGTGCAGCCTCCTTTAACCGACCGTGAACTTGTTGATATGTTTCTAGGGACCCTATCTGGGCCATTTTTCAATCATCTGATTGGTAACTCTTCCGCGGGGTTTACCGATTTGATCCTAACGGGCGAAATAATAGAAGTTGGCATCAAGTCAGGAAAGATTCAGAAGGGTGTTGCTGCGAGTGTTGAGAAGAAACCTTTCAAGAAGGAAACGGCTGTGGTATACTCCCAGAGAAGAGCAGGGAAGACTGAGCGCCGGCCGACCGTGGGGGCCGTAATGATTCAAAATCCTTCAAATGAGAAGCCTTGCTATAACCAGTCCAGACCAAATCAGCAACTGGTGGAACGGCCACAACGGCAGTTCACCCGCATTAATATGACTCCAGCGCAAGTGCTTCCCCATCTGTTGAAGTTGAATCTCGCCACTATCAAGGAGGCACCAAAAAATGTGAATACGTCCTCTCCGCATTATCATCCTAATGCTAAATGCGCCTACCATTCTGACAGTGTTGGGCACGACACCAATGATTGTTGGGCACTCAAGCATAAAATCCAAGACCTGATAGAGGCGAAGGAGGTGGAGTTCGACGCTCCGGAGAAGCCTAATGTGATATCTTCTCCCATGCCGAAGCACGGCCGAAATGTCAATGCCATTGAAGAAGATTTATATGTTATTGATGTCAATGATCTGATAACTCCATTGTTAACCATCAAGTTGAATCTGTTAAGGGCCGGGATCTTCCCGGGATGTAAAGAAGACTGTTATTGCTGTTACTCTCTGCCGTTTGATTGTCCGTTACTGAAGAAAGGCATCCAAGACCTAATGGATAGTCGACAAATTTTGTTTGAAAAAGTTTCTGCTATTCCAACCCATACTGAAGATGTCTCAATCATAACCATTCACGCCAATCTTTCCAAGGTCGTCAGAAAGCCTGTTAAGATTACACCAGCTACGAAATCTGTTCCTTTGAAGATAACAATGCCAGGGCCTGTCCCCTATGTTTCTGAGAAGTCAATACCATGGAACTACGACGGTGACGTCTACTACCATGGTATTAAACAAATAGAAATAACTGAAGAAAGTTCGGATGATGAAGAAGCCAGCATTGGAAACATTGCAGGCACGAGCAAAATCACCCGGAGCGGGAGAATATTTTCTCCAGAGATTGCCCCTCCAAGAGCAATCTTTGGACCCTCATCAGCTGACAAGGTCATCCCTGCACCAATAAAACTCTCCGCTAGAACCCCATTGATTGAAGATGTTGTTGTCCCTAGTATTGTCCCTCCTACCTCTATGGATAAAGGTAAGGGAATCCAAGATGAGCTCGTCAGGACGAGGGCTCAACCCTTGGTCATCCCGGAGACCTCCAAGAAAGAAATGGATGAGATCTTGAAGATAATCAAAAGGAGTGATTACGATGTGGTAGAACAACTTGGGCAAACCCCCTCAAAGATCTCCATGCTGGCACTACTACTTTGCTCAGAAGCGCACGCTAAAGCTTTGATAAAATTCCTGAAGGCAGCCCATGTGCCCCAGGAAACCTCTGCAGATCAATTCCAAAATTGTGTGGCTAGCCTTACTGCGGACAATGGATTAGGTTTCTCTGATGCCGACCTAACTCCTAAAGGTAGAAACCACAATGATGTTTTGCACATTTCAGTCGAGTGCCGAGGAACTACTCTCGCACATGTCTTGGTCGACACTGGTTCGTCGCTGAATGTACTGCCTAAGAAGGCCTTGGACCGACTAGATTGTGAAGGGTTGGAGTTGAAACCGAGTGATATTGTTGTCAGAGCTTTCGATGGTTCGAAGAGAATGGTCCATGGGGAGGTTGATATTCCCATCAAGATAGGCACTGAGGTGTTTAAATCTACTTTCTATGTGATGGACATCCGTCCGTCATACTCTTGCTTGTTCGGTAGGCCTTGGATACACCATGCTGGGGCAGTCACCTCCTCCTTACATCAGATGTTGAAGTATCCTTTCCAGGGGAAGATCATTACCGTCCATGGTGAAGAGGAGTACATGATCAGCCATTTGAACTCATTCCGGTATGTGGAGGTAGAGGGGGAGTTCATTGAGACGCCTTTCCAGCATTTCGAAGAAGTCCTTCCTGAAATAGCAGTAGCAAAGTTGGCAGCTGAGGCACCGAGGCAGATGGCCAGGATGGCATCTCTGGAGGACGCAAAGGCCGCAATAAAGGAGGGGAAGAATTCAGCATGGGGGAAGTTGCCTGATATTCCACATAAAACAGACAAATTTGGATTTGGGTTCACTACCGCGGGCCAGAAAGCTATGCGTCGTTCGAAGATTGAAAGGGCGCCAATCAAAATTTCTCCCTACGGAATCAACGCTTTGGAGGATGAGGACAAAGAGAGCAACATCGAAGAGTGGATCTACCCAACTGTCAAAGGGGGATTGTGCAACTGGGAGGCAAAAGACTTTGTCCCCATCACTTTTATTCATCAGTAATTTATCTGTCAAACATTTCCTCTTGGTCTGTAATATTTATTTTCGAACAATCCACACACTATCTTTTCACCTCATGCCTTGCCCGGGGCATGTAGGTCCACTTGTAAGGGTTTTGATTACTTTCATATCCATATGCCATGTTTAATGATTCATTGGACGTTTTTCATTTGATAAACTGCTTGTGTTCATTTTCTTTCATTTTGCATTTTTTGTTTAAGGATGGCTATCCCTTACACACACCCACACTCACAAATGCAGGTACCCATCCACTCCAGATTCCATGGGTGACTATTCTGCTATATCCTTCAATAACTCTGAAGATCTGGTCAATCAAGCCGAGTATGAAGATGACGAAAGTTGTGAAGTACCAGGGGAACTAGCCAGACTTCTACAGCAAGAGGAAAGGGCCATCTTACCACACGAAGAGTCATTGGAAACTGTCAACTTAGGGACCGAGGAAGACCGGAAGGAGGTACAAGTGGGTTCCAATCTGGAACCAAGTGTCAAGGAACGCCTGATACAATTGTTGAATGAGTATGTTGAAATCTTCGCTTGGTCTTATGAAGACATGCCGGGTTTAGACACAGACATCGTGGTTCACCGTCTCCCCACAAGAGCGGATTGTCCACCGATCAAGCAAAAAGTCCGCCGAATGAGGCCTGACATGTCTGAAAAGATCAAAGCAGAAGTGATGAAGCAATTCGACGCTGGCTTTCTGGCTGTTACGTCCTATCCTCAATGGGTCGCTAACATCGTGCCAGTACCTAAGAAAGATGGCAAAGTCAGGATGTGTGTGGACTACCTGGATTTGAATAGGGCCAGCCCCAAAGATGATTTTCCGCTACCACACATTGACATTTTGATCGACAATACAGCTCAGCACAAAGTGTTTTCCTTCATGGATGGATTCTCGGGCTACAATCAAATCAAAATGGCCCCCGAGGATATGGAGAAAACAACTTTTGTCACACAATGGGGCACTTTCTGTTACAAGGTGATGCCGTTCAGGCTGAAGAATGCTGGGGCAACTTATCAACGCGCCATGGTAGCTTTGTTTCATGATATGATACATCATGAGATTGAAGTTTACGTAGACGATATGATAGCTCGGTCACAAACAGAGGAGGAGCACCTTGAACATCTAGAAAAGTTGTTTGCCAGGTTGAAAGAATACATACTCAGGCTGAATCCAAGTAAGTGCACTTTTGGAGTTAGGTCTGGTAAACTTCTAGGATTCATTGTAAGCAACAAAGGCATTGAAGTCGATCCAGCAAAAGTGAAAGCAATACAAGAAATGCCTGCTCCCCGTACTGAAAAGGAGGTTAGAGGGTTCTTTGGGCGCTTGAACTATATTGCCAGATTCATCTCTCATCTGACTTCTACCTGTGAGCCAATTTTCAAACTCTTGAAGAAAGATCAGGTAGTCGAATGGAACGACGATTGCCAAGCTGCTTTTGATAAAATCAAGGAGTATTTGCTAGAACCTCCTATTCTGATGCCACCCGTCGAAGGAAGACCATTGATCATGTATCTGACCGTCTTGGATAACTCAATGGGGTGTGTTTTGGGCCAGCATGACGAGTCTGGTCGAAAAGAGCATGCTATTTATTACCTTAGCAAAAAGTTTACCGACTGTGAGACTCGCTTCTCACTGCTCGAGAAAACTTGCTGCGCTTTGGTATGGGCTGCTCGCCGAATAAGGCAGTATATGTTGACTCATACTACCTTGTTGATTTCCAAAATGGATCCTATCAAGTATATCTTCGAAAAGCCTGCTTTATCTAGAAGGATAGCCAGATGGCAAATGATCCTAACTGAGTATGACATCCAGTATATAACCCAAAAAGCTATAAAAGGGAGTGTACTAGCTGACCATCTGGCTCATCAAGCTATCGAAGATTATCAACCCATGAGATTTGACTTCCCAGACGAGGACATCATGAATTTGGACAACATTGAAAGTAACGGACCGTATGACGGACCCGAAAGGGGATCCCGATGGACCCTGTACTTTGATGGTGCTTCAAATGCACTTGGAAACGGTATCGACGCGGTACTCATTTCTCCGGAAGGTTGTCACACACCTTTCACGGCCCGACTTTGCTTCAGCTGCACAAACAACATGGCTGAGTATGAAGCTTGCATCTTCGGTCTCAAGGCTGCTATAGACTTGGGGATCAAATCTTTGATCGTATTTGGGGACTCGGCTTTGATTATCAGTCAAATCAAAGGAGAGTGGGATACCAAGCATCCTAATCTTATCCCATGTCCTGACATTGTTGCCTCATTTCGAGCAAATTACCTTCGAGCATTTCCCGCGAGAAGAGAATCAGCTAGCAGATGCTCTAGCTACAATGTCCTCCATGTTTAAACTCAACTGGGATAACGAGGCTCCCCAAATCACCATCGAGCGAATGGATGAACCTGCGCATTGTCACGAGATTAATACCGAAGAAGTAGTGGAACAACCCTGGTTCCATGAAATCAAAAGGTATCTCCAGACTAGAGATTATCCCGAAGGAGCTTCCGTAAATGACAAGAAGTTCTTAAGGAAATTTGCTGCCAAATTCTTCCTGAGCAACGACATCCTTTACAAACGAAGCCATGATTGTGTATTACTTCGATGCGTAGACAAAGCTGAAGCAGAGTTGATCATGACTGAGATACACAGCGGCACATTTGGCACTCACTTGAGCGGGCATACAATGGCTAAGAAGATCCTAAGGGCAGGCTATTACTGGTCTACCATGGAAGCTGACTGCCATCAACATTCCCGTACTTGCCACAAATGTCAAGTCTATGCTGACAAAGTTCATATCCCTCCGGTTCCTCTCAACGTTCTGACTGCTCCTTGGCCATTTGCGATGTGGGGCATTGACATGATTGGAGAAATCAAGCCCACAGCTTCCAACGGACATCGCTTCATCCTAGTTGCCATTGACTATTTCACCAAATGGGTCGAAGCAGCTTCCTTCGCCTCTGTTACTAAAAATGTGGTTGCCCGCTTCATCAAACAAAATCTCATATGCCGGTATGGTGTTCCAGACAGGATCATCACAGACAATGGTACAAATCTGAATAACACAATGATCACCGCTTTGTGCGAACAGTTCAAGATTTATCATCACAATTCATCTCCCTATCGGCCGAAGATGAACGGTGTTGTTGAAGATGCGAACAAAAACATTAAGAAGATCATTCAGAAAATGACAGTCACTTACAAAGACTGGCACGAGATGTTACCGTTTGCTCTACATGGATACCGTACGACGGCACGTACTTCAACCGGGGAAACCCCATTTTCTTTGGTATATGGCATGGAAGCTGTCCTGCCTATGGAAGTTCAGATTCCTTCTCTAAGGATTATGAAGGACGCAGGTTTGAATGAAGATGATTGGATGTAGACCCGACTTGATCAACTCAATTTGATCGACGAGAAGCGACTCGTTGCTATATGCCATGGTCAGACATATCAAAAGCGGATGATCAAGGCCTTCAATAAGAAAGTCAGACGTCAAGTGTATCAAGTCGGGGACCTCGTAATCAAGCGGATTATCTTGCCGCAAAGTGATCCCAGGGGCAAATGGACTCCTACATATGAAGGACCATTTGTGATCAAGAGCATATTTTCTGGTGGTGCGATGATTCTAACCACCATGGGCAGCGACGATTTGCCGCACCCTGCGAACACAGACATAGTCAAAAGATACTACGCATAAAATAACCCGACAAGTCGAAAACCCGAAAGGGCGGCTTGGGCAAAAATGGGCATCCCGGTGAACCGAAAACCCGAAAGGGAGGTTCAGGCAAAAATAAGGGATAAAAACAAAAAAATCTGTACACCCGGCAAGTTGAAAACCCGAAAGGGCGGCTTGGGCAAAAAGGGGTTTCCCGGTGGATCGAAAACCCGAAAGGGCGATTCAGGCAAAAGTTAGGGAATTAAAGCGTATGACTATGTCTCGTTGGATCACTTCAAAGACAATCTCTTCATCAACCAGTTCCAGGCTTTTGATCAATCCAGTCATCGGCAGACGAAGCATTGAATGGACAAACATTCAGAGTTGTGAAGGCTATAACGGAATGGAATCCCATGGAATTATTTCACATAGCCATCCTTATTTTGTATAAATCTTTCAATATTTACGACGAAATCCTCTTACTAGGGTGTTTGTCTCCTTTGTACAAATATACTCATAGAAAGTCAATACAAATACTTTTCCCAGAAATTTGTGTCATTTCCTGTTTCTTTTTCTCTTGCACTAATTGTTTTATTTTGAGAAACGTCCAATGTTTTGTTAAATAGGCATATGCATTTGAACATAATCATTTCCTTATGAATCGAGAAAGAGGATTACTGATAGGTTGAAGGTGCAGTTGGATATCTTGATACCCTTTCAAAGGAAACCCCCAGGAGATTTGGAATCCATATCCCCAGCAAGTCTTGAAGCTTATCCCCAGTAGATTCTGGAAGCTTATCCCCTGCAGAGTACGGACGCCTCTCCCGAGCTTTATTCAAAGTTACTCCTCACAAGGGCTTATGACTGGGTTATCCTCAGCTTATTGCCACGGAAGATCGCACTCGGAAAAATTCTTCCTATCCCCAGTGGAGTTCATCAGAGTTCCCCAGCATAAACTTATCAATACAATCCCCAGAGGAGTTTATCTTTGTTATCCCCAGCCAGAGAATCCTCCAGAACTCAATTCCCCTCAGAGTTTAAGTTTCAGTATCCCCAGCAGAGCTGAAACTTCAAACTATCAATCCCCAGCGGAGCCAGACTAGTGAACCTTTTCCCTACAGGAATGCTTCTCACTAGACTAGAGATTCTTGGTCTTATCCCCCCAGCTTAAGTCTACCAGGTTCTAAAATCCCCAGTAGACATCATCAGAAATTCTCTTACCCTGCAAGTCACCAAGGAAATTCCAAGTCCCCGCAAGTGGTTCTAAGGCCCCTCGACGTTTGAAGGTCTGGTATTCCCCAAGAAAATCTGCAGACTTTCAGTCTTCAGTTCCTCATTGTATATTCAAGGTTCTCCAATGAAGATCTCCTCAAGACAGGAATTCCCCAGTAGTTTGGCATACAACCCCAGCTCCTTATTCCCCAGCAACAACCAGGAATTATTCTTCCCGGCAGCAGTCAAGATGCTTTTATCTTCAACCATCTCGGATTCATCTATCCTTTGCAAGACAGCTCTCCATCTTACATGCGCATCCATTTACATTCATATCATATAACATACATTGTATCATGCATCATGACATTGCATATAACTAACTCTTTGCCTTTGCAGGTAAGATCAGTCGACAGACAAAAAATCATTATCTTCCGAGATTCTTTCCAGGAATAGTTCAGATATGACCCAGACATGGAAATATTCTGATGCTTATACAAGATTCATCCAGATGCAGTTTTACACAAGCTCATCATCAGGAAACCCTACACCGGTTCCTCCTCAAAATTCAAGATTTCTGAAAACAGTTCACGGGTTCTCCAAGTAACGGATGCTAACCTATCACTTGTTCAGTTTCTTCTCAAGACTTCTGAAAACAATTTATGGATTCTTCCCAACAACGGATGTTAATCTATCAACTTGTTCAGATGCAACTTTTGAAAACAGTTTACGGGTTCTCCAAGTAACGGATGCTAACCTATCACTTGTTCAGTTTCTTCTCAAGACTTCTGAAAACAGTTTATGGATTCTTCCCAACAACGGATGTTAATCTATCAACTTGTTCAGATGCAACTTTTGAAAACAGTTTATGGACGCTTCCCAACAACGGATGCTGCTCTATTGCTTATTTAACTTCAAGATTTCTGAAAACAGTTCACGGGTTCTCCAAGTAACGGATGCTAACCTATCACTTGTTCAGTTTCTTCTCAAGACTTCTGAAAATAGTTTATGGATTCTTCCCAACAACGGATGTTAATCTATCAACTTGTTCAGATGCAACTTTTGAAAACAGTTTACGGACGCTTCCCAACAACGGATACTGCTCTATTGCTTATTCAACTCCAAGATTTCTGAAAACAGTTCACGGGTTCTCCAAGTAACGGATGTTAACCTATCGCTTGTTCAGTTTCTTCTCAAGACTTCTGAAAACAGTTTACGGATTCTTCCCAACAACGGATGTTAATCTATCGCTTGTTCAGACTCTTCTCAACCTCTGAAAACAGTTTACGGATGCCTCCAGATACGGATGTCAATCTATTGCTTATTCAGACCCCAATTCAAAGATGGTACTAAACACGGACACCTTTCTGATACTCATTCCAGATGGCATCTCTAAGCCCATCCCCGACAAGTTTCTGTCACTCCACCAGATGGCATCTTTAAGCCCATCACCAAATGGCATCTCTAAGCCCATTCCCGCATCCATTGCTTTGACAAGTGCAAATTTAAGGGCACTCTAGTGTCCAATCTCCTTTTACCCTCGAGTCACGAAAGGCAAACTTGCCAATCTAACTCTTCGAATTCAAGAAGATTGAACAGGGGCAACTGTTGTACCCCAAAATTTGCCCTCCCATTTTCTCAACATTTTCTCATCACAAAGCCCTTGAAGCTCAAGATCCAGTTAGGGTTTCATCTGCTCAAGATTTCTCCTTGCACTGTTGACCCAAATTAGGGTTTGTGTTTGCACAAAGATGTTTTGACCTAAAATGCCTAAGATGACTTTCATGCTTCATATTGGACTCCCAAGTTTATCCATACCAAGTTTCAAGTCTTGATTCCAAGTTTTGCCCAGTCAATTGGACAGTTGACCTAGAAATCAATTGTATTGGGGAAAAAGTCAACTGTGGCCAATTGACAGTCAAATCCCATGAAAATTGACCCACATTAACATTATAAACTCACATGGACCATTTGATCAAGTTTGGATCACAATTCCACAAGAAATTTGATCAGATCATCAAAAGGGCAAAATGGTCATTTTTAGGGTTTTGACTGCACAAAGGCAATTTTTGACTGTTTGACCTAGCCAATGGCAAACCAAGCTCACATATGGACTCAAGGACCCCATGGAATTGTCTTGACATGCTCAACAAGTTCAAAAGATCCCAAATGCACAAGATTGACAGTTGAATTTCTCAGTCAATTGATCAATTTTGACTGTATACTGAAAAGTCAAACTTTGACTTTTTGTTCAAAATCAAGAGTCAAGATTCATTTTTCATCAAAACATGCAAAATCATGAAACTTGTTCATCAAGAAATCAAGAAATGCAAATTAGGGTTTGAAATGAAGATTTTTCATAACTTAGAATTTTTCTAAGTTATGAAAAACTCTAATTTTTTCCTAACTTTGCCCCACTTTCTCACCAAGATTCATTTGGATTCAAGCAAAAGTCAAAACATGAAAGTTGTAGCCTATTTCATAATCTACAACTTTTATTCACAAAGTTTTCCCGAAAGAATATTGTATCTCAAGTTACAATTTTTGGAACAAGGGTACCAAACCATTCTTAACTTAGAGAAAATTTGACCTATTTTAGGAAAGGTTTTTACCTAACTTTAAGACCATTTTCCACATACTTCCACTTGGCATTTCAATTTGCACTTCAAATATGGATTGTAGTACACATTCCAAGCTTTCCAAAGTGTCCAAGAACTCTTCAAACAACCTCATGGTTTGAGAGAATCAAATTTGGCAAGTTGGGAAAAACTCACTTTTGTTATGACCAATTTCCATGTTCATACACTTAGGCAATTTTCAAATCAGCATGCATTCCTTGATTACAGGCCCTAAATCCTTTTTACACTCATAAATTTAATGCAAACTCATTGTGCCAAGACCATGTTCTATGTGTTCAAGCATTGCATAAAGGTTTAATCCATTTTTAGATAAAGCATTTTATCCATTTTGGAAAAGTTTCACTTTATGTCAAAATACAATCCAAGCAAGGACAGTGCAAATCTCTTTGGCATAAGTTATTAGACTAATTACATTGATCAAGGCCAAGGTTTGAAGCACATTACGGGGGCCTCTATCAGTCTAGAACTCCACTTGACCTTTTCTTGCTTAAGTGTGAAGAAACATAGCATTTTGGACACCAACTCTCATTTTCCTGTAAACCAAGCTTAAGCAAACTTGTCAAACACTTTCTAAACATCAAACACAAGCTGAAACACGAGCTATCCACCTCCATTGCCCTCTCCAACACAGAATCACCCTCAAACTGTCCAAACAGAGCACCTGCTGCAGTTTGAATCCCACAACTCATTTCCATCGTGCATTCTTGCCCAAACCAGTTCAAACACCTTCCCTACCATCAATCCAAACTATCCAAAGCATTAGAAGTGGACTGTAACTCCTCTAATCAGTTTGGCCATTTTCATTTTCTTGTTTTGCAGGTGGAGTGCTATAACTCGATTCAGTTAGTTTCAAAGCAAAGTAAAACTTGGAATAGCATCCCTGGACATCAAGGAAGTTGTACCAATCATCACCTTGCTCTGAAAGTACCTCCATCATCAGATACAACTTCAACTGAACAGGTATATTCTTGAACTTCTATCTCTCAATGTAGACATCATTAGCTCTAGGTTTGTGAATAAGAAGTGTTCTACTCATGCCCCTGAAACTGTACATACCTTTACTTTTCATTTCTTTTACATATGCTGTGAGAATTTAAGGTCTGAATATTGATAAAAAGTTAGGTTAAGATTTGGGAATGATGAAATTCTCTCTCATTTCTGAGAGTTAGGATGAGTTCTTTACATATTCAGAATCGTGGCTTGATGATTAACATTTCTTATGTTGTAAGTTTGTGCAAAAAGTCAAGGAATCCAGATGTTTGAATCAGTGTACAGGCGCGCATTTTTTGAACAATTTCTGGCTGGAGGTTGAAGAAGGACTTGGTGGGCTGGGCCTGTTTTTTGTATTTCTTTTCACACCCCATTTTTGCTTTTACACCTCTGTGGCCCATTGTGCTTATTTTCATGATTTTTTTACTTTTCTTTTTTTATTCTGACTTATTTATTTTTGCTAATAATATTAAAAATATAAAAAATATTTTTTACACCATTTTTGAATTTATAGGCATTTATTTGTTTAGAATAGTTTTTTTTACATAGATAAATAAATAAACACTTTTATTTAAAAATACCAAAAATAATGCAAACTTATTTTATTTCTGATTTTTATTTTATTTCTCCCCTGAAAATATTTTATATAAAATATATTTTTTTTTATAAATATTAAATATTATTATTTTATATATATAATACATATTTAGGAAATAATACAAATATATATATATATATATATATATATATATATATATATATATATATATATATATATATATATATATATATATATATATATATATATATATATATATATATATATATATATATATATATATATATATATATATATATATATATATATATATATATATATATATATATATATATATATATATATATATATATATATATATATATATATATATATATTTATTAGAATATTTAGGTTAAAATACAAAATATACACTCTTTTATTTTATTTATTAATATTTAATGTTAAAAATACCCTTTTACAAATATACTTCATTTTTACTTTATTTTATACATAATTATTAAATATTTGTATATATTAAATAATTAATACTTTTACTTAATAAAATTAGGGTTTTGCCCTAAACATAAAAAACTCCAAAAAATAATACTTTTTATTTTGATTATTTGACATATAAAAATACCTTTTTTCATACATATAAAAAACCCTTTTTGCATCTTGCATATTTATTTTATTTCTATTTAATTTGTGCAATTAATTATCTTGTAAATAATTCCAAATTGATGTAATAGCTAGGTTTAAATTCCTTGTCAAATACCCCCCCATTTGAACATTTGTACCCCCCTTCCCATATTGTGTTGTAATAGCTTAGGAACTTTAAATTTCGCACTTTATTACTTTCTAAATATACCATGTTAGAATTAGGGTTTGTATGCAAATAAAAACAACAAAAATAGTTTGGCCTAATTTCAAGATAATCAAGCATGAAAATGGACAACACTAATCACACTTGCACCCCTAGGGTATTCCACTTGTTGCCTTCAATAAATGGGCCATATTGCATGTTAGGCCTCTTTGGGCAAAACAAACAATCAAATGATCATAGTCCCTCGATGACGCTTTCGAAAGTTGCCTAAAAATGATCAAGTCCCTTAAAGGAAAATTGCCCAAAGATACTTGGCACCATTCAAATTATGGTCTAAACAATGACCCGCGCCCGTCCCTTTCACATCCTAACACAAGATTGTCCATCAAATGCAATGGTGGAACAAAATTGTTAAAAGGGTTAAAACATAACAAAAATCTTTGAGAACTTTAGGGTAGATAGCTCTTAAGTACTTGTCAACTTGCAAAACAAAAACACTTGCCTATTTTTCAAACCACACTTCACAAACACTTTCAAAACAAACTTTCAAAAAACCTTGAAACATCTTTTCAAAAAGATAAACACCTTTTGTAAAACATTCGAGTAAAGAATTGTTACAAGGGTAGCCTAGACAAGGCATCTTTTTTCAAAACATTTTCAAAACCACACACAAAGCACCATTTTCAAACAATTGAAAACCAAGGCAAGTTGATCTAAGCAAGTACCTAAGAGCCCACGGATAACCATGGATAGAAAGGGTGCTAATACCTTCCCTTTCTATAATCTACTCCCCGAACCCACGAAAAATCTCAAAGGTTTTTGCTGTGCTTTTTAAACCTTTCCTTAGGATAAAATAAAAAGTTGGTGGCGACTCTTGCTCAACCGAAACATTTGCGAAAACAAACGCAAAACCACAGTCAGTTCTCCCACCGTATCACAGAGGGTCTATCTCCCTTATATCTCTAGTGTTTAGGAATAGAAACAAGGAATGTACATCGTCAGCAGGGTCTCACTCAAAAGCGTACCAACCAGAGATTTTTGTGTTTTTAGATTATCGTCATCCTTCCTCCAATCTTTACCTAAGCATAAGACTTGGAAAATTGGCATCAATATGCAAGTAAAACCTTTAAAGAGTGATAAAAAATGGATGAATAAAAATGAAAAGAAAACTTCAAGACAAGCATACTTATTTCATTAAGATTTTCATTCAAAAATAGACAAGTTTATATATACAAGCAATGTTTAAACAAACAAGTAAGAATGCGAATGAAATGCAGTAAATAAACCAATGATTACCATTGTTTAGGAGATTTGGCTCCGTATGGATTTCTTCATTCTGACGACTTTATGCAGTCTTGATGCTTAAATGGGCGAGAGAATTCTCCTTTTGATCTGATGTGAACAAAATATTCTCTGGATTAACATGCCATCTTCAATCGAATAGCCATGTGCTCCAAAATAATATGCATAGAAGATTCTTTCATGAGACCGAATGAATGCTTTATCAAACGAATCGGTATAAACTACATCACCAAGCATATTACGCCATATAGAAATAATATAGTTCGTCTTCTATCAGAATAACAGAGACATCCAAGCTGGTGAGAAAGAGTCCAACAGTTATCCAAATAGGAATTGGACCTTTGGAAGAGACGCCAGACAGGTGTTGGGATTTATATTTCGACCCCTTTACAGTCTTTGATATCAAAACCGGGTCCCTCAGAACAGTAGACACCTCTAGCATGTGCATTGTAATCAGAAGAGATATTTGTGGGAGGAGGACCCCAAAGATCATAGTTGGAAATAACAGGATGTAATGCATTGGGATCACATAAACATGCTCATCGGGATTCTTCTGTCTTTGCTTAAGCTTTTTCCCATGAATTCCCTAGGGGAATAAATATTGACTGCTATTAAACAAATCAGGGAACACAAAGTTGTGGGGAGTACCCCTGAATGAATAGTCGGATGCCCCAACATAGTAACCACATCTGATGTTGGTATCAATAAGAACGAATCATTGATATAAGATCCCACAGTAAATGTGAACCATCTACTGATAAGATGCTTCAAGAACTCAAGATTGTGTAGCACTCCATGGTTGAAATTATTCCCAAAAGATGAGGAGAAGACAGAACCTGCTGCAGAAATAAGTGCAAGATTGTTGACATCATTATCAGAGTTTCCATGACCTGGCTTATCTGAGTCTTCAATCAATTATCTTCCTTCTTGAAGGATTCCCGGCCATAGGCTAAGGCTTGCATGTATATCACTTAGAGATATTCCATAACTGATCCCTGAACATGTGTGGTGAGAAATCAAGTTGAACCTTTGAAGAGAATACCAGGCCTAAATAAGAATCCCCAATCTTCGGGTACCTGTTATGAATGCATGAATATGCGTGGGGTGCATGAATATGTATGAATATGCATGGATGGATTTCATGCCATGTTCCGTCATTTCCAAGGAATTTACGTGTTTTGATTTTGATTTTACACAAGTAAGGGATTGAAGAGTTCAACACAAGGATTGCAAATTTGATTCCCTGGAAATAATAGAACATGCATGTTAAGCATGTGGTTATCCATGTTATGTACGCAAAGACATGGGATCAAAGTTCCATCACTTCTGAATATGATTGTTGCACTGTTCCTAAACCATATGAGTATCATCAGATCAAAGGTCAAACATAGCTTCTGCACATACAAGAACCAAGTACCCCGCATATTATCAATAGTACGGGATCAATGCTTCTGGAACCAGATATTGTTGAGTCTTCTCTGAACATGCTGGAAATACCAAGATCGAAGGCTCGAATGAACCTCCAAGTAAACAAGTCAGGAACTCAGAAAATAAATCCAAGCCCCCCATAGTCACCAACAGCACACCATCTGAATATAGTCACTATCTGAGTAATTCATTGACAGAAATACAGAACATAACCATTAGAACCAACAATCATTGTCTGAGCATAGTTACCATCTGAACATGAGTAACCATCTGAACATAGTCACCATATGAGTATAGTCACCATCTGAACATAAGCAACCATCTGAACATAGTCCCTATTTGTACCTATGATAAAGCATTCCCTCCCCACTCACGGGTGAAGACTAGGTCAGCGTAAGGCAATGGTAACTCAAAATCATGGGTTCGCTTAAGAGTACTATCATCGTACACCTACGTGATAATGATAACACCTCATTAAAACCTCATATGAGCGTGGATGACACAGCCGTATAGGGTAATCTACATCCCCTATTCGTCGTGTTCCAATTTATTCCTAGGATCCATATGGTTGTCACTTGGCCTGGGTATTGGGCCTTTTACCTCTTGTAACGTCCACCCAACAAGAAACAGATCCAGTACAACAGTAGTATATGGAAGACAGTAAAATGCAATGCATACATATGCTCAGGTATATCAAAATGAATGAATAAACTGAAAGCATAAAATAAACACCCAAGGAAAAAGAAACAAGAGCTAGGAGCAACTCGGGGATGGACCAGCATTTGGTCGACCTGTCCCTAGTGAAGTCGCCAGCTGAAACAACCGGCTGAAAATCATCAAACAATGAAGTCGCCATCGAACGTCTTTTATCCCACATGAAGGGAAAGGTAAACATCGAGAAAACCTGAGAAGGGAGAAGTCACGGTCTTGCGACCGAGAGATCGGGTAAGGGAGTCTGTTACGCAAGGGGAAGGTATTAGCACCCCACATGCCCGTAGTAATCTATGGTATCCATTCTTGTTGTCTATCTTATGGGTTTGTCTAATCTATGCTTATTGTTTGCTATACTAATGGTAGAATGCATGCAAAATAAATGAGAAAATAATGTAGGGAAAATAAAATTTTACTCGCTTGGGCCCTACCTCAATGCCTACGTATCATTTTTGAGGAATCAGAGCTACCGTAGTTCGGCTCACATGTTTTGTTTGTTTTGTGTTTTTTTATGGACAATGTTAATTCCTCCTTCTGCCGCATCTCGACCTTTGGAGACTTATGCGTTGACACAGAAGTAAATTAATCATGTCCTTACCTGAAAAGGGTTTTAGAGAAAAGGTGCTCGAGCGCACATAATGTTTTGAATTGGTTTGTGTTTTATTACCTTGAAAAAGGGTTTAAGTGAGATTATCATGTTTTTAATTTGCTAAGAAAAGAAGTTTTAGTTTTAGATGCAAGGATGCAAAAAGGGAAGAAAATAGTCTATGGGAGACTAGCCTATTTCTAAACCTAATGTTATCATACAATGGTAGCCCTACCTCAAGGATGAAAGGGGAAATTTTTACCTAATGTTAGCATACATGGTTTACAACCTAAGGTCTAACTCGCATCCGAACAGAGCAAGCACATCCTAAGGGAACATGGTATGTACAAGGATAAAGCAAACAAGCTAATAAGCTCAAGAGAGCACACCTAGTGAGATCCTATCTAGGTTAGCATGCCAAATAAAGTCTAACAAAACCATCCTATAGGGAACATGCAATGAGAGCGAAGTTGTGATCTCAATTTCTAAATTGAGTGAATCATCGATCAATAAGAAATATAGGAAAGCGATAAAATCCTATAGGGAGCATGCACTGAGAGCAAAGTCGTGATCTCAATTCCTAAATTGAGTGACTCATCGATCAACAACCAAGGAAACAAACACAAGCACAACACATATAGCAAATGAAGTGCGGAATGCCTGCTACAGGTATTTAAACAGTAACTTCGAGCGCACACCTTTATTCCCTACTTCTCATGGTATCTAGAAAAGCGGTAAACTGCGAAAATGAAGAATAAAATAGAGTTGTGATGATACCGAATGGAGAAGGTTCGTTGCCTCTTCAAAACCACGCAAGCCATAAGAAAACTCTACCGAGTGCTTCCTCGAATTTCTCTAGATGGAGATTGTGTTCTTAGTTAGCTTCAATATTTATCAAGCCCAAGTCCCTTTTTTATTTCAAGTCTCACACAAAATTGGCATTAAAATCTACGAAAAACATGGCTAAGATGACAACAAACCAAATTAATAAAGGAATTAAGATTCTATTATAATATTTTTGAGTTTTTATCATGTATTACATTGGCAAAAATTAACAAAAACAAAACAAAAAAAAATCCTAAATCTAATGAAGAATTAATAAACTCAGGGGGTGATGATTTGAGTCCAGGGAGTATGGCTCAGTAAGTTGGGCGATGGCCCGTTCAAAATGAAGCCCATCAGAAATATATATTTTTTTATCATTAGGCTACAAACAAATAGTAGTAGGCTTAGTTACTATCCAACATACCAAAAAATAGTAAAAAGAATCAAATAAAAAAAATTTAAAATATATTAGGTTATGGAATGTGACGTTTAGCTTCCTCACTTCCCTTCCTCTCTCGCGGCGCCACTGATCTCTCTTCCGATGCCTTCGTACTAGATTCATGCCACAGATTCGACTTCTTCGGTTTGTAAAACTGATTCGCCTCTACCATATTTCGGTTCAACTCCTCCACCGTGGATTCTCAAATCCGGCTTCGCGATTCATTGACTACGATGCAATGTGTTGGCGCGTTAATGCTATCGCGATGCAAGTTGAAGACGATGTTGTTGCAGTTATTGATGTGAAGATGATTATAGATGAAGGCGGTGCAACATATTGTTGAAATTTCAGAAGCAATGTTGTGCGATGCACATGTCAATCCAGCATTGATGTTGATTCATAAGATGATGAGGCTTGTATAGGATTAAAGATGATGCTGATGATGTAGTTACCTTGCGAGATTACGATGTGAAGTTGCGGGTTGATGCGGTTGATGGAGCTTGAAGTGTGGTTATGGAAAAAGTGTATTGATGCGGTTGTAGAGAGAAAGCAGAGGGAAGATTGAAGATGGAGATTTTTGAGTTGCTGGTGATGATCAAAGATGCAGAGAGTTGAGATGAAGATGATGTTGAAGATCTTAAACAAAGATGAAGATTATTGCTGGAGGATGATGATGAAAATGTTGTAGCAACTTGAAGATTGGAGGTCGATGAGGAATATCTTGATGCGGTTTAGAGAAAGAAAGGTGAGTTTTTTTCTCTAATTTTCGGTGACTTTTTCTGTTGAATAATGGTTAATGAATCTTCTCTGCCATTATGTGAATTTCCCCCCCTCTTTGTTCTGTTGCTTCAATCCTTATTTGTTTTTCTGTTGCAGTCCCTTATCTTTTCCAGTTGGATGAATTCTGTTTTGAAACTATTATGAAACGGTTATTTTTCTGTTAGTTGGTTAGGGAGGTTGGTTATAGGTTAGTTAAAGATTCTGTTTTGACAGTTGGAAAAATGGTTGAATATTGGTTGGTTGTTTTGGAAGTTAGGAATTTTGTTGTGACAATTTTGGAAGTTAGTTGAATCTGTCAGTTTTGTTTTGTTGGTTGTTAAAAGGTTCCGAAATTAGCTTTCTGTTTTCTGTTATCGATCGAACTGGATTTCTATTATTCTGTTGAGTTCTGTTAGCTAACTGTGTCAATTGATTCTGGGCTGGTTATTTCAGATTTTCTGCGAATTTATTTCTTCTTTAAGACATCATGCCGCTGGTTCAAAATTGTACTCTATCCAATAAGTATCGGTTTGTGCAGGCTTGTAAAAACAACGATCTGCTTCAGCATAACCCTAAGTATATGATTATGTTGCAAAATTGTTTGATTTATGTTTGTGGTTTATTTGAATGCAGGTTTACGTCATTCAACTAAAGTGGCGAGGATATTGGGACTATTAATGATTAGTCTTCTCCAGATTATGGTTTTTTTGAAAGAAGGAATTCCCTTAGCATCTTCAAGAACATGGAGTTCTTCCTCACAACCTGGTTTACTCTATCATGCATTTCTAATGGCCTGCAAATCCAGTTCAGAATTATCCAAACCAGATCGGATTCTCTCTACCGTAGAAGTCGCATCCGTGTTTTTATGTGAGATGGCATCATTTTCAAAATGTGGAGATACTGACTCAGTTCTTTGTGTGCTGGTCTGACTTGGATGGTTTTATGTGCAGGGTTGTCTTGACATGATTCAATTGGCTCTTGGAGCTTGGGGAAAACTTTTGAAGGGAGCAAGAGAAGGTTAAATCATGACGATGAAACGGAGCAGCTTGAAGACTAGGTTTAGGATTAGGCTTAGAATCAAAATGTTGTGTAATTATGAATGTAATTGGATGGAACTTAGATGTTGTATATATTTGAAATATAGCTTTGTGATCAGAACTCGAATGAGCTACCATGCTTTGAAATGGTTTTTTTATAACGGAGACTCTGATCTCAAATTTGAATTACATTCCCTCCATTATGCTTGTAACTTGAATGAAATAATCATGAATTTTAATGGAACTTTGGCCAAAAGTTAACTTTCCCAAATTGACGTTGAACTTTATCATGGGACATCTGGCATCAAAACTTGAATCCAATTTGATATCTCACAAAGAACTAAAACCAAATCCAATTATATTCCATGCCTAGATCTTGAATAATGTCAGATGAATTAAGTGAACTCGGAGATGGCAACTTGAATTACATGAATCTTCCAATCTTATCTTGAATCACCCATTGACAAATCATGAAATTGAGATCTTGAGCCAATATTAATCTTGAGCATAATTAGAAGTTTCAATGAATCCAAATTGGCATCTCATTTATCTTGAAATCCTAGTTAACTTGTAATCGAAGCAACATGTATTTGAAAGGATGACGATGTTTTGAACTCAATGAAATCACAACATCATCTTCTGTACCATGGCTTGCATTTTGCAATCCAATCCACACTATATATTGACTTTATGGATAAAAACAATACCTTGAGGTATAGAAAGAAATGTAACATGAAGGTCAATGAACCTCAGTCGATAGATATTACAAATTCGCACAGAGAAGATGTGACACCATAATTCACTTGTGTTTGATGAATTCTTGATGGAGGATGACCTTGTAGCTTGATGAAGAAAAGGTCCACAACACTCATGAATACAAAACCCTAATTCCTCAATTTCACTACCTTGAAAAATAACCAGGAGAATTAAGCTCTATTGAACATATATACCTCAGTCAGTTGATAAAACCCTAATCATGTTCGTGAACATTGATCACATGCTAAATTTATTGATGAATGATGCATGAGGTGTTAGCTGATCTAATGAAGGTTATATACACGAGAAAAATGCGAGATGCATAAGCCAGATAAAAGTGAGAGGGTGGGACAAATTTGGGGTATTACAAGGGGAAGAATGGGTTCTATAAAGAGTGATTATAACATGAGAGGATAGTGATGGTTCCTTTCCCTCTTTTAGGTTTTGTGTATAATTGATTGGTGTTTTTCTTTGTTTAATTGATGATGTTTCTATGTGATAATATGTGGAATGGTGAAACTAAATGATGTTAAATTTGTGATTGTTGTTGGTAATTGTTGTTATTATAGTGTAGTTCCATGAAAATCCTAATTTTGTAAATGTTGATCTACAGGGATGATGTAATATGAGTTTTGATGTAGAAAATTATTGTAGATTAAGTGATTAATGAAGTTGGATTGATCCTATAGGTTATTAGGTGTAAAAACACTATTTTGGACCCAAATTAGGAGGCTGAAAGTGCTTAAAATGAGTGGAAGTTGCAGACAGGCCATACACGTATGAGGGAGACCATACGCGTATGGGGGATGCTCCCTGGGGCTGTATGCCTATAGTATGCGCCCTGTCCCCAAGCTAGCAATGCCTTTTGCTGAAACACATATGGTACGCGTATGAGAAGAGGTCATATGCGTATGGACTAGCCAAAACGCGTATGGGAGGTTTAGAGAGATTCTGGGAGGAAAATTCTTCTGGTCGTATGCATACAATATGCATATGAGGCTTGGGCTCTGAGGCCTCACGTGTACGATACGTGTAAGAGATGGGTCAGGAAGAGGCCATGCGCGTATGGGGCAGGGCCAAACGCGTTTGGGCAAACTATTGTGCAAAATTTCTGTTTTCGGGATTTCTTTCCTGTTTTCGCGTGTAACATAATTTCTCTTAACCCGTAGTGACTAGTATGACTTAGGCAGATATAAGAGGGCAAGTAATAATGGAAATTATGTTAAAACATGGAACTTTTTGTGCATTTTGTATAATTCTTGATGATAATGATGAGGTGTAACATGATGATCTTGTGTTAAACTGTGTAGATGATTTACGTAATGTATTGCATGATGATAGTGACGTTGTTGTCCTGTAATCGTGTAATGTTGTGGGCTTATGCCCTGTGTTTGCATAATTATATGGTTGCATTCTAGAGTTGCATGTATGCATTAGTGAGGGCTTATGCCCTTTTGTTGGCCTTTAATGGCTTTATGTTAAGGGCCCATGCCCTGTTTCGACCCTATTCGGCAATATGTTGGGGGCTTATGCCCACTTGGTACCACATGCATTGAGTCGGTGTTGGTCTCATTGCATTGTATTTTGATGATGTGTTATGCAGTTAATGTTTGGTGATGTAAAGTAATGAATGACCTGTGAATTATATGAATGGTGTGAATTTCTACTCCTTATCATGTGATATTCATGGTATATTTATTGAATGTAATTCTCACCCCTTTTGTGTTGTTGTGTTTGTGCTCCTCAAGGAGTACAGATAATCACATACCCGATTAGTGCTTGGAGTGAGTGTTACCTGATCGAGTCTTAGTAGTCACTCTGATACGTAAAACGGGAATTTGGGAATTTGTTATACTTTGCATTTGTTATATTTTCTTACGTATTTTATTTCACACTTATGTTGAACCATACTTTTTGTGGAGTTTTATTGTTGTCGAGGCCTTAGTGCCATGGAAGTGAACTAATCTAAACGTTTTGCTGTTATTTTGATTTTTATGAGAAATGAAGTAATAAAGTTACTTGAAACTTTATGAGTTTTTTTGAAAGATGTGACATCCTACTGGTGTACTTTGATATATTTAGAATATTTTATCATAATTATTCTTTCGGGAAAAGTGGGGTGTTACAATAGCTAGATTAGAGGCCATAAGGATGTTTTTAGGTTTCTCATGCATTTAAAAGAAAGTGTTTGTTGGTCAAACTTTGGGTTTTGTAAACTCTTCCTTTCCTAATCATGTTTTCAAATTAAGTAAGGCTCTGCATATGCTAAACTAAAATCCTAGGGCTTAGTATGTGTATTATCCAAAAATTACATTTGTGTGTGTGTTCCCCCTGCAAGGGCAGTGATATCTAGATGCCCTCGTAGGTATATTACAAGTTTAAGGGTGAGGGTGATAAGGGTCAAATTATGATGTATTTTTGCATGGAAACATGGTACTTATTAGCTTATTTCATAAGATTCATAATTCAAAATATCAACTTGATGTAAATAATAACTTTAGTAGGTTATCAAGTAAATATTGCTTAGTTTAATTAAATCCAACTCATTTTGTATCTATTTATGCATATGAGGAGCTTTGGTCATCAAAAAACAAAGAAATGGCTTCACCATGTGCCAAACCTAATGTTTACCCCTAAGATTCCACCTATCAGATCATACCCTAATATTTACAAAAATATGTGTTGCTTTCTTTTCTTATTGTTTAAGGTAGGGACTTGAAACCAAAGGATCAAGATTGGTTTCCAAATTAGGGTTTTTGTTCCCAAGGTCAAAGTGTGGTCAACAAGTAGTTCTCGAGAGCTTTCTGTTCCAGGCATGGCGTATAATATTAGGTCACATTCACGTCAATCTTCATTCAACTTCATTTGGTTAAGGGAAGTTAAAGTTTGGTGCATTATTTCAAAATTGATTCAAGAATAGTTCATGTGTTTATTTCTATGCCATCTCCATCCAATTCTCAAGAAATTATCAGGATTATTCAAGAGACAATCAAGTTTATTTCATTTGGTGTCCAGGTGTTCATTATTGGGACTTTGGATGCAAGGAAATCTTAAAAATCACAAGTTGGTACTGAAATTCTGACACGCACACAATATCATAAATTAAGACTAATGTCTTAACAACACACAATGTCATAATAGATGTTATGACATCTTCTGATAGAACAATAAACAAACTAACAACACAACATAATTATAACTTGTAGAAAGTAAAGAACACAACAATATGTTAACCAAGTTTGGTGAAACTCACCTACTCCTAGGGCTAACAAGCCAGGAAGGAAATCCACTATCAGTAGTACTAGTTAAAATCTAAACTCCCCCATTTACAACTTATCACCAAATCCATACCCAGTGCAACTTCTACCTAGGTCCTCCCTATATATGAGAAATCACCATCCCACTTCCAATCACTATAATGATAAAAAAAACCCAACCACAGAGAAAACAATTCCAGTCCCAAGAACTGTTAGGAAATACACACTCCCAAATTATAACAAAAAAGAAGATAACACTTCCAAAGTAAAAATACTTAGTCTTTCTTAAAAGCTTCGGCTAAGAACAAAACTCAACTCGTGCCTACGGGCTTTGAGTGAGAATAATAACTTGACAAGCAAGTAAAAATCAGTCAACTCAAATGCATCAGAGATACATGAGGATGTACAAACAAAACACATGGAGAACCTAAGGAACTACCAACCCTAAACCCTTATTTTTCACAAGGTTTTACAATAAAAACTATGCTTAAAAACTAGGTCTTTGACAACTCTTTATATAGGCTTCTACAGTTGGGCTTGGACTGACTTGGATTCTTCAATCAACTCTAATCTTCAGCTAAAAAATCTATACAGAATATTCTCCACAAAAATAGAAACAGTCTTCATACAAAGTTTCCTAGAAAGTCTCAATCGATCCTTTTTAGTAACCAATCAAATATGCACTTGTTTCTAACAAAATCCTTGATTGGCCTACGCCTATAATGAGTACATAATATTATAGATACTCATATCTTCAAATTAAATCTTTAAGGATATCCAAAAGCAGCGCCTGCTGCATCAGCCTCAGGATGTCACAACATCTTTTGTGACATTTGGCATAAAAACACATAACAGCAAAACTATTATGACACCTAATAAAGATGTTGCACCATCTTACCAACATCAACATAGAACCATGTTTAGAACCATGCTTATCCAAAATTTATCCAACCATAAAAACATGGAACTAACAATCTCCCCCTTTCAAAAGTTTTGGATAAAACAACCAAAAACCAAATTTAACTGGAGAGAGGAATGAAACCACAACACAGGCTACATGCTTATCATGTAAACTTTGTACACACAATACAACTAACAAGCTTGTACAACCAGACATGTTAGCCCTCCCACTATCACACATAATAGTTTCTCACCCTCAAGGGTAAAACCCACACCTGCAACAGAACAATAGAAGAAGCAGCAACATCTTCAGCATACACAAGCATGAATACGCATGCTCCCCCTTAATGATTGCATGAGCATCCATACACATAACTACTCTCTTAGAAGCAATAGCACATAATCCTATCACAATGCTAAATCAACATGTCAAGACATGTGATGTAACATCAGGACACAACACTTTACTCCCCCTTTTAGCCAAAATATTGACAAATGGAAACACACAATGGAAACACTACAACTTCTTGGCCAACTTTAGGTGGTTTGCCACCTCTTGTCCCTATCAAAGATCCTCCTGACCCTATCAAAGAGTCTTCTGCATTCCTTGGTGATGTAGCCAACCCCAATGTCTTGTAGAATACCTTGCTTCTAGCCAATAACTTTAACAATAGGCATATCATTCCCCAAAACATAGAGGAAAGATGCAGTAGAAGTTGCATTCTCTGTTTTCTATAATTTCTATAACTCTTCAATAGTACAAGTTCCAATCCCACTATTTTAGATAACAACACGTTGTTCTTTTTTGTCCATATGGTCCATAGTATCATTCTTCCCTCCAGTAAGATTCTTAATTAATTTCTTGCTACTACCAAGATCCTTGTACTAGTCATGTTGAATAAGATATCTGAAGGAATTCAGATCTTCATTGTGAAATGTCATGACATCTCTGTTGACATCATGCTTCTTTAACATCAATTCAGAGTACCTTCCACATGCTTCCCTCAAGACAACACATCCCTCTGTATTTGATATATTTTGTTTAAATTCAATGATGTTACCTTTATTAGGGTGGCTTGCAGTCAAATCCCTGGTTTGTTCTATCTACCACTTAGTAGACATACTTGTGCTGGATTGAGAATTCACTAGTTTAGTGTTTGTGAATTCACAAGTCTAGTCTCCTAGTTCTTCATTAGTTTGCACATAGGATGTTCCAACATTATCACTGACATCCTCCTTTTCTATATTTTCTCAAAGATTGTTTGATCATGAGAAATCTTGGAAGTTGCTCTTGTTTTCTTTAGGTTTTTAAGACTTTTGTTTAAGGACAAACAAAGTTCTTAGTTGTGGAGAGTTGATAAGTGTCAAATTATGGTGCATTTTTGTATGGAAAAGTGGAACTTATTAGCTTGTTTCATAAGATTCATAAATCAAAATATCAACTTTTATGTAAATATTTCATAGTTTAATCAAATCCAACTCATTTTGTAGGGATTTATGCTAATGAAGAGATTTGGTCATCAATAGACAAAGAAATGACTTCACCATGCACTTTTGAAGAAAAGCAAGTTTGTAGGGTTGGGCTGAGCGTAATGTGTAGTGCCAAAGGAAGCATAAAATTAGAGACTTTATCGCTGAGCATGGGTTGGTAGAGCGAAGCCGTTGAGCGCCATTTTCATGTTCTGAAGGCTATTTGTGGCAATTTAAATCTTTTGTCTGGTAGCTAGGCTCAGCGCAACAAAGTTGGGCTGAGCGAGAGTGACTTTTCAGCCCCATTATAAATACCTTTCCAAGTTATAAAATTAGGCTGACTGATCATTTTTGAAGGAGAAATAAACCAATTGATAGAGAAAAAGTCAAAATTAGGAGAATCGAAGTTGAATATGCAACCATTATCGATTAATCAACCTTGATGCATATTCATCTCTTTTCCTTTCTTGTGTATCAAGCTACCATGCCGATTTGTAGCTAAATCATTTTGTCAGATTGGATGTAATTAACGGTAATCGTATGTATATCTTCTAATCATTATTTTATGAACTAGTTATGAATCAACATTGATGTTATCTTTAATTTCATGGTAATCTTATGGGTTTGAATCATTATTGAGAAATATATTTCAAGTCTTAATCTAAGATCATCATTTTTTGAATACCAAAGTCTAGACAAACATTTGGGTTTGATAATCACTTGTATCAAGTCTTAATATTATCGTATTTCTTAATAGTTAGAGAGATCATTGATTAAACAACACGGTAAAACCCACGTGTTGTACCCCAACTTCCCCCCCAAAGATTCATCTATCATCTCATACCATCACAATGCAACAAGATCACACACTAGGATTTGGTTCTTCTCCTTATCTTTAGCTTTGCTCATGTGGAATCACCAAGAACCTTGACTTGTATATTGTGATCATCCATGTTTTGTATTGATTAACTTTTAACTAATGAATGAATATTTTCTCTAATTTTTGGTATCATAGGTGAAAGCACAATACATTCCATCAAGTGGATCCATAGGTTCATGAGTTTATTTCCATGAATTCTTCAACAAAGCTTCATTGAGATTCAAGCTTCATTATTTAATATATTTTGAAATAATATCATGACAAATTCTATTATGATTCATCATGTTTCAAGTTGTCAAAAATAGTTCAAAGGTACAAGGGTTGATTGAAGAAGTTTGGCCTAGTTGGATAAGTCTTTGATTGAAGAAGTTTGACCTAGTTTGACCTAGTTGTCAAAAATAGTTCAAAGGTACAAGGGTTAGATAAGTGCATATATCCATCAATTATCAAGATTTGGAAGTGGTTTTTGTTGCTATGGATTCTCATTATCATCCTTAACAACTTCTATTTACATGACAAAATATTTATGCAAGAAAGTAGATCAAAATTTCAAAGGTTTCCCAAGGCATTTTATTACTCTAGGAGTTAGGGTTTTGAACTTCAAAGGGGTATAACTTGATCACATTTTGGTATTTTTGGGTGATTCTCAAGACATACTTCTCTTCAAAGGGATATCAATAAATAACTTCAAAAGTTTCAAGGAAATTTTGTGAGGAAGATACCTAATGATGAAGAAAGATTACAAGTCTTCTAGTTGAATCATCAAATTCCCATGTATGACTTCAAAAGATCATAACTTGGTCAATTTTTATCACCTTGATCCTATTATTTTTCCATATTTATCTTAAATATGTGAACTTCAACCCTTCTATTAAGTGCAAAGTGTGAAAATGAATGGAAGATGCCCTAAGTATGCAAAAGATTATAGGTCATTTTATGAAATTTTGCCAATTTCAACAAGTCATAACTTCATCATTTTTTTGGAGATTTTAAATGGTTCAAGTCTCAAAATGTCATTCAAGAGATATACTTCATGCCATATTTTTTGGTCAAGAGAAAATTTAAAATGGAAGGCCATGTTTTGGATACAAAACATTATAAGTCATTTTTGAAGAAATAACATAGAATTTTTCTAAGTACAAAAGTCAACCTCTTTTTCTCAACTTTGACTCATCACAATTTTCAGCCCAAACATCCATTTGATTCCATTCTTTTCACATTGTAAAGATTGTGGTCTTTTCTTTCTAAAGTTACAAAAATCATGTCCTAAGACTCCTTGAGCTGAGAATGCCATTAATTTAAACTTGGTAACTTGAAACTGAAGTTTCTTGAAAAGTCAGAATTTGGAATCCTTGATTTAGCTTCTAAACACAATTTTTCTAAGCGCTTTTGCTTCTAAACATGTTTAGTGAACCTCCAGGAGTGATTATCATATTAAAATGCAGGGTTTGGATGAGTTTTGATCAAATTACAAGTCACACTTTTCTTGTTTTCAACTTCACACAATTTCCCTCCAAACTTCATCATTTCACACGCTTGAGCATTTAATCAGCTTCCCTATAAATAAAGGATCATACCTCATTCATTTTCTCAAGTTTAGAGAGCCATAATCACCCTACGAAACATCCTCTTGAACTCAATTTTCTACAACTTCTAATTTTCTATTACATACTTTCTCAATTATTTTTCTTTGTCAATTCACCTTCCTTGAACCTCACTGAAGCTAACAGAATAAAAATTAAGTTCTAAGACTTCCTAAATCGTGCTAGCCAAGTTCAGTTTCAGAGCTCTGCAACTTAACTTCAATAGGTAGATTCCTTCACCAATTCTCTCAAACTTCAATACTGTTATGAAGCTCTTATCATCCTGATTCTATTCCCAACACTTGTTTTAAACTGGAAGTACGTTTTGGCCATGAAATTTCAAATCCCGTTTCAAAACTTCTTTTCAAAAACGTCTGAGCTACAATTTATATAAATTTTTTTCGAAGGTACCATTGGAATCGTCTTGAAGAGACAAAGTGAATGGTACCAGTCTTGTGTCATAATTTTACAGTTTCTGGAACCTACAGATTCTTTGGCTGGAGGTTGAAGATGACTAATGTGTCATCTATCAACCAATGAAGGTGTGCCACACATTTTTTCAAAATCTGATTTAATAATTGATTCCATGCTTTATTCACTAAAGACCATGATATACATAGCGCGTCTAATCCATTGGATTAACTTACTAACGCGTTTTGACTCTCATCCATTGGTCCACATTTTTTTTACTTTATTTTATTTTCTGATTTTTATGTTTAATTGTTTTAAACTTCAAAAAATCATAGAAAATTCATTTTAACTTCAAAAGATCTGAAAAAATTCTGAAAAATACTTTTGATTTTTCTCTTTCTAATTATTATTTTTTCACAATTTTATTTTGTGTTTTGATATTTTTTTATAATTTTTCACTTTATTTGAATTTTTTTAAATGTTTAAAAATACTTTTCTTAATTTTTAAATTCTGAAAAAAATAGGGAAGGATCCAATGACCTTTTGACAAATATTGGTGACCTCATTTTATTTTTATTTCTGACTATACTATTTTTCACAATTTTTGGATGTTTTTTCCTATTTCTTTTAATTTTAAAAATAATTTCTAACTTTAAAAAATTACCAAAATTTTTGTATAAATATTTGAGCTCATTTATGATTTTTCTATGGTCTTAGTTGATTTTTCTTGGATGTTTTGAATATAATTTATATTTTCCCCTTTTATTTTCATTTAAAAACCATTTTAAAAATATTTTTCTTTATTTTAAAATACCATTTTATTTTTTATTATATTCTGGCTGATCTTGGACTATGAAATTTTGATCATAAGCTTTATTAACATCATTGGATTCATGGTGTTGAGTTTGACTCCACAAAAAATGAATGAATGCATTTAATAATAGTTTGATTAAATTTTTGGTTCAAATGTGGTTTAGTTCTTACCCTATCCCTCTTCATCTTATCCCATTCTTATTGTACTAATTGTTATTGGAGAATGATTTCCATATCATTTCTCAAAACATATTGTTGTACCCCAAAATTTGCCCTCCCATATTCTCCAAGATTTGCTAAGAGCATGCTTCAAAATCTCCCAAGGGTTGCACAGTTCAATGGCCTCCTAACAGTCAAAAATTAGGGTTTTGGTTCTGGAAAAGAAGTTGAAGTTTCCAAGGGTCCAATCAAGTCCCACATGCCCATAAACATTGTCAAGCATTCATATGCCAAGTTTTAAGACTTACAGCACAAAATTGCACAGTCAAAAACCCTAATTGCTCAACAGTCAACTGTAGGGGCAAAATGGTCATTTGACAGTCAAAAGTCCAAATTTTTGGTCAACATCTTATTTTGAAGCCACAAACATCATTTGATCAATTCTTGATCATGATTCTCAAGGCATGGCTCAAAAAGTCTCAAGATGCAAAAGTTTCCATATTTGGACAATTGAAAAAGTCAACTGTAACTTGACCATGGCATAACTTCCACATGGTTTATCAGAAAAATTCCATCCAAAGCTCATTTTGAAGAGAATGAAATTTCCTACAACTACTCTTCACACTTCAAGTCCAAGAAATGCTCTCACAAAAAGTTATCAATCTCAACATTATAGGTCATTTTCAAAAGTCAACAAAAAGGCACTTTAAGTCAAAGACCATAACTTGATATTGGTAAATCAAAATGACATGGGACCAAAGGCATTGGTTATAGGACTTCAAGACCTTTCCAAAATGTCCAAGAACATGATCAAAGCTTAAACATTGAGCAAGATATGCCTTGTGGAAGTTGGGAAATTTTTGGGAATTTTGAAAAGTCAACTTTGCTTCAAATGCCTCAAAATTGCTAATGGGCCACATTTTCTTCCAAGAATCATCATCCAAGAGCTATGCACGACCATTTGACCCAAAGGGGATTTATTTCATCACTTTTTATTATTTATTTGAATTTTTATCACCATTAATTCATTTAGTTAAATAAAATATGACAAAAATACTCAAGCATGCATTTTAAATCTTTTTATGCAGCTAATAGGTCTATCATAACTCCAAGATTTCGTGCACACTCAATTTGGAAAGATTTGGCCATGATTGATATCAAAAGGGCATGGAAAAGATTGAAAAAGATCCATGGAAATCAAATCTCAAAAGCATTGAATGCAAAGGTTTTTGGTTGAAATTTCTACCCTAGTTCATTCCTCACATAAGTATAAACCCAACCCTAATGCTCATAACATTCAGGCTGTGCTCATACTCAAGAACAAAAACTCACTTTTTCCTTAAAAACTTAAAACCTGTTTTCTTGGTTGGAAGGCATTTCAAGGCGTGAAAAGTACCTCAAAAGTTTGCTGAGACCTCTCTGATCATAACCCAATCAAAATCACATCTCCATACACAAAGAACGGGTAGAACGAAGCCGCCCTATTCTTGATATTTTGCATAATCGTATTTGCTTTTCCATGCCATATTCATACATTCTAATGCTTGTTTTACACTAACATGAACTCAACGAAACTCATGGTATCATTGAATTGAATTGATATTGCTTGTATAGAAAATTGCCATGGCTACTTTTTAGGGTTTCAGGAACCACGAATTGGGGCTTTACGCTTGGGGAAAAATTGGCCAACCTAAGTGGCACCATTGAAACCAGAAGCTCATGACGAATCAATTCCATATGTCACGCTCAATTTATGATCAACAGGGTTCTATTCGCTATTTTTGTATGTGTCATTTAGTGGGGGTTTAAAACCCCCGCAATCTTGTTTTATTTTTCAGGCAAAATAAAGAACGAACGAAGAAGAAGATTAGTTGTCATCATATGGTTGGCCAGTTCAAATCCTAGCGCGCGTTTTGTTGAAATCCCAGAATAATGCTTATGTTCCATTATAATATTTGCGTTCCATATAATAAACAAAGAGCGCGCTTAGCACAGTTGGTGGGAAACGTGGACAATAGGTACTGGGACCTGGGTTCGATTCCCAGGTCCCCTCTCTTCCTCAATATTGTTTTGTTTAACGTACTTCCATGCAGCGTTCCTTTCAAAAGTCCACCATGCACCCTACGCTCAAGCTGGCCACGCGTCCCACAACATCAATCCAATGGCCATGATCTGGAGTCTACCATGGACATCAGTCAAACATGCCACACGCGCGCTGAGAAAGTCAAACAAGGCCAGGAATCATTGGGCCTAATTGCTTGCTACAAACCTCCAAAAGGGCAACAAACCCCCCTTTGTTTGTATTTTCTTCCCTTTATTCTTTTCCTTTTTTTATTTTGTTTTAATTCTTTTCTCTTAATTTCTTTAAGTTAATCTTTTAAAAATATAAAAACACACAAAAATCAGAAAGACAAAAATAAAAATATATTTTATTTAAATGTTTTTGTAAATAAATTTTATTAACTAATTTAGTTTTAATTCTAGGTTTAATTTTAATGTTTTTTTAATAAACTAAAAAATGTAGAATTAGGGTTTTAAATACTTTTATTCTTTTTCTTTTCTTTTACCATTATTAAATATTAATTATTTTTGTAAATAAATTTATCATTAAATAATTAATGTAAATTAGATCAAACTTAAACATCTTTTTTTAATAAATTAAAAATAGTCTAGAATTAGGGTTTTAATTCCATTTAACTTTCTCATTAATTTCCATAAATACAAAAACTCCAATAAATTCTTTCTTTTATTTAACCTAATTAATTTATTAATTTTAATTTAATTTCTTTAAAAGGGTCCAACGCCCTCGCACCTTCGAATTTAATTTTCTCTTCGCGCGCTTATTTTATTTCTTTTTGTAAATTTCATGTACTTGCCCCAAAGCCTTGTAATAGATTAATTAGGATATTTATCTTTCCGCATTTTTATTTTATTTCAAATCGGGTCTTGGGTTAATTGGGCGATGTAGACCCGCGCCTTTGTAATAGCGTAGGACTTTTAAATTCCGCATCTTTTAACTGTTAATAATTTGCATGAAAGAATGAATGCCAAAAATAAAAATAAAGCGTAGATCACCAATGCATGAACAAGATAAACATAATTGAAAATGACACACAATTCACACACCACCCCTAGGGTACGCCTCATTGTTGCCTTGCCCCTCGAAAAGTGGTCGTCGAGTAGAGGATGTTTTAGTAAGTCCTCATGTCCATGAACATGGCATGAGGGTAGCTTCTAAGGTGTCTTCCTATTGCTCTGGTGGCCACACTGTTGCCTTGTCCCTCGAAACGTGGTCGTCGACTATAGGACGTCTTAGTGAGTCCTTATGTCCCATTGATCTGGTTGCCTCAAAACAAGTTGCCTCGGAATAGTTGCCTCGGAATAAAAGATCAATGGCATAAGGGTAGCTTCTAAGGTGTCTTACCATTGCTCGGTGACCACACTGTCCCTAAACTCGAATTGACCCGAACACCTCCAATGGTGGTGCTACCTACCTCTCAATGGTGGGATGGCACTACTTTAAGGACATTTACAGAGCCAAATTCCTTAGGGTAGGTAGATGACTCGTAGATACTTGCTCTATTTCAAAAAAAACAAACAAAACTCTTTTCACACCGACACTTTTCAAAAAGCTTTCAAAATAACTTTTTAAACACTCTTGAGGACTGATACAAGAGTCGAATTGAAATTTTAAACGAAACTTTTTTAAACCCACAGTTGAAAAGCAAACAAATCATTTTGAAAACACAAATGAGCAAGTATCTAAGAGCCCATGGATAACCATGGATAAAAAGGGTGCTAACACCTTCCCTTTCTATAAATCTACCTCCCGAACCGAGAACTAATCTCAATAAGGAATTTTTCGGTGCTTTTGTCCTTTCCATTTGGAGAAAATAAAAGACGGTGGCGACTCTTGCTTTCGCGACATTTCGCGAACTAGCGTTAAACAGTCAGTTCCAGATCCACCGATCACAGAACTGGCGACTCTGCTGGGGATACTTATAAAGTGAGGTGTACCTTAGGACTAAGATCACTTGTGTTTTCAATTGCTGTGTTTGTTTGCTTTATATTTGTGGGTACTGCATCGGAGTTACATAGATCCTAACCCGGATCTGGGGATACCCTGTTAGGTAGCATAAGCTGTGAGGGACCTGTCCGGCGTAGACCGACATGGGTGAAGCAGTGGCTACGTTGGTGTGGCGCCTTGGTCTGTACCGATATCCCTTGTGTCGCAACGAGGAGAATATGGGTCTTCTGAGGAGTCATTAAGCACCAACCGACCTTAGAACCTTAAATGACCCAACTTGGCCAATAGAACAGTAGCAGTATGCTACGCCCATTGAGGCTAAACTCTCGTGATGGTTCTGGCCGCAAGAAAAGATTGCGATGCTGGAGTTATGACCGATTGAGGGTAGTCAGTGATATTGGGATCCTCTAGAACCCGGTTACTTCTGATAGGACAGGTTTTGAGCCCACCAACTTCAAGAGGGTAATACCCAGACCCCATGCTGGCCTAAACTCTAAGGGCTCTCTTGTGTGACTTGTGCGCCTTCCAACTTGACTATTTGCATGCTTGTTATCTAACACATGAGTTTCTTGCAGGGTGTGTTTACAGTCCTTAATCTGGACTCATAACAGGGTTACTTACATCACCACATGCATAGCATAACATCATATCATTGCATACATCCTGCATAAGGACTAATCCATTTCAAGGATCTCAAGGGCTTATGATGCAGGTCATGATGAATCAACTGTCCAGCAAGGGGCAAAAGGGGATTTATTTTCCTCTAGCCAAGGTTGATGACTTAAGTCAGGGGCTATGACCCACTGGATATGGTGAGCCCTTGACCCTTGAAGAAGGACTCTCAACAATATGAAGTGCCTTCAATCAAGCCACCAGTTATCAGATTCTAACAATTTTCTTGTTTACCCCGCGAGATCCTTGAAAACATTGCATACATATATCATACACATCATTGCATAACAGGTACCTTTGTTGCAGGTCACTTACCTTCTTCGCTGTTTATTTCAGTAATGGCTTCCCAACAAGATGACCAGGGTCTTCATGCTCAAGAGACTCAATTCAGGGAAATCTTCCTAAGCCTATCCAAGGGGCAGGAAGAGTTAAGGACACTCCTCATGGGGAATTTGGCTAAGAACAGTCCAGAAGACAGTAAGGAAGAACGACTGAAACATCCGCAAGCTGAGATGGATGCAATGAAAGCCCAGATGCTGGGGCAGGTGACTGCCATTCAAGGTTTAGCTCAAAGACAAGAAGAGCTCGGAGTTCTCATCAACCAACTGCTTCAGGGTAACCAACTGGGGCAAACGTCTAAGGGTAAAGAGCCAGTCATCATTCAACCATCTTTGAGACAAGGAGATAAGGGGGAGCTCCTCAAATGGCTCCAGTGTCACAAATTCAGCATCAACCTCACCAGCTTCAGCCAGACAAGCCCAGGAGGCAATTCACCCAGCTCAACATGTCGCTGTTTCAAGCTTTACAACACCTGTTGAGATTGAATCTGATCACATTAAGGGCTCATCCCCGGAACCCCAACACATCATCTCCTACCTATCATCCCAATAAAAGGTGTGCCTACCACTCTGCAAGTCCAGGACATGATACAAATGAGTGTTGGGCTCTGAAGAACAAGATCCAGGACCTGATTGATGAAGGAGCATTGGAGTTCACACAAGATGGTCAGGCTGAGTTTTTCTACCATCCCTCCAAGGCTCACCATTTGAAGTAACAAGCCCTGAGATGAAAATACTTTTGTTCGTTAGGATTTTCAAGTTGTAATTTTCTTTTGTTCAAACATTTACTCATGTTAAACGTTGTTATTTCATTAATGCATCGCATATGTCTGTTTTGAAGCAATATATTCGTATTCACTATATGCAAATTATTTTCATATTTTTTCTGATGATCAACGCTCGATTAATAATTCTAAGCCTCTTGAGGGAGGATGACGAAAACGATACCACGACAATTACAGTATGCTTTTGAACAGACCCCGCTGATGAGGTACAGACATTGTTTCAATTCCTAAACACTGGAGTTATAAGGATGATAATCCCTCGTCAACCCCTCTGAGCCAAAGAAGTAGGAGTTTTTCTTTTCAAAAATTAAAACCCTTAATCATAACCTGGGGCAGGGTAGTTCTCTTAGTTGATCCAAGTGCACAACGAATGGCACCAAAGAAGTCCTTACAAAACAAAAGACAATGATGGTTCTGAATGATCATAAAGAAAGGCAGTCATCATTTCTCAAAATAAAAGCCCATTAAGTCAAAACCTATGAAGGAGACTTACAAAAACTGGGGCATCCCGCTGACTGTAAATCACAAAAGAACAGTTCAGGCAAAAAACAGGGATAACAAAATCAAAAAAGAAAGAGGTCTTACAAACCCTCAACCAAAAAAAAAGGGAAATGACTGCCTATTCAAAATAAATCGTCAGTAGCCGAACCATCACCGGAAGATCAAAGTAAAGACTCGAACAAGGTCTAACGCACGATCAACTGAGTTTAGGTTTGAAGAACATCACGAAGAGAGGGTGGGTACAAATACATTTTGAGCCTTATCCTTTGTTTCTTAAACCGTGAACCAGGCCACGTTATAACCCTCAAAAGTCCTAGCTGAAGCATGGGTTAGTTCGAAAGCATACTGTTACGAAAGGTATCCTAACTCCTTAAGGCTTACGGTAAAATCACGAGTTGACATCACAGTTCACAAAATTCACTTGTTTCTACGAAAAATATGCATTTTCAAAAAAAAAACTTCAAGACAGACATAAGCTTTGCATTTTTGATATAACATTGCTTGCATATGACTAGTTGTTTGAACAGCAGAGAAATTCGCATGACGAAAGTCTAATGAACAAGAGTATCTCCAATTAAGGGGCACGACATGATCATGGTCTACCATCTGGGGCAGTTAAGTCAAGATCCAGAGAATCTCTCAACGATGCCAAGCAGCTAGGGGCAAATCTCCATCTGAATCACTTGGAGCGTTGGACGATCAAACAAAGATCTTCTGGTAGTATGGCAAGACTACACTACTGACAGGGGCACCTCCCTACATCCTGAGAGCGTGGACATAATAAAAAAAAATACTACGCAAAATCAAAGACCCGCTAGGTTGACACACCTACGCAAAAATAAGGGCTTCCCGGAGAACCAAAAGGGTTCGGGCAAAAATAAGGGATGAAAATGAAAAAATCTGTACACCCGGCAAGTCGAAAACCTGAAAAGGCGGCTTAGGCAAAAAAGGGTATCCCGATGGACTAAAAACCCGAAAGGGCGGTCCAGGAAAAAGTTAGGGATCAAAGCGTACGACTATGTCCTGTCATCTTGTCACCTGCCTACCAGAAGAAGGTTTGTCCATCAACAACTATCAGCACCTCACAGGTCTTCCTCTCCCACCTCAGAAACAGGGGCAGTAATGAGTCGTCCAAACGGTCTAATGGTTCTGTCCATCAAGGTACCAAGGTAAGTTCAGCCGAAGAACATAACCAATATACCTTAATTCCCCAGAGAGTGAGCCAGCAAGTCAGTGCACTCTCCCCAAGCAAAGCCATACTGTCAGCCTTAAGGAAGTTGGGTATTCCCCGCAGATCTCAACATTCCCCAGCACAATATACAAAATTCTTAACAAACATCCCTGGCAGTCTTGATTTAAGATTGTTCCCCGGCGGTATACTAGACATTCAGTGGAGTCACTCCCAGTACATCTCAAAATTTCCCCAGGAGAGTCCAATCTAAATTTCCCCAGGAGAGTCCAATCCAGATTTCCCCAGGAAAGTTGGAATCCATCTCCCCAAGCAATAAGCTTATCCCCAGTAGATTCTGGAAGCTTATCCCCGTAGAGCACAAACGCTTCCCCCGGCTTTATTCAAAGGTTATTTCCCTACCAGGATATAACTGGGTTATCCTCAGCCAAAAGCCACGGAAAGATCGTCCTCGGCGAAGTCTTCTTACCCCCAGCGAAGTCTATTAAAACTTCCAACGTAACAACGGTATCCCCAGCGAAGTTACCATCAACATTCCAGCAGAGTACCTCTCTCCCCACAGAGTATTGTTCCCCAGCAAGATCGCTAGAATAATTTTCTCCTCGCAGAGTAATCCATTCGCCAAGTTTATTCCCCAACGGAGTTATCTTCTCCTACCGGTATTCTTGCAACTATCATCCCCAGCGGAAACAACAAAGCATTGTTCTCCAACATCAGCCTAGGACGTGACTTCCCGGCACCCGTCAAGGATTTATTTTCCTAAGACGAAAACATACATTCATAAACATCGTATTTCCATACATTATAGCCTGCATGTACGCATCATATCTTACAATCTCATTTATGTTGAGAACATCATTGCTTGATCCATATCATGCATTGCATATTACTGACATGTACCTTTCAGGAAAGATCCAGTTAAGTTCTCAGCTATGTCCAAGACTTTAGCCTGGTTCAGTTAAATCGACCCTAAGATTTTCCTGATTCTTATCCAGTCAAAGGCCTTCTCTAGTTCAGTCAGATCGACCCTAAGATCTCCCTGATTCTTATCCAGTTGAAGATATTCCAAGACCTTACCCGGTTCAGTTAAATCGACCCTAAGATTTTCCTGATTCTTATCCAGTCAAAGGACTTCTCTGGTTCAGTCAGATCGACCCTAAGATCTCCCTGATTCTTATCCAGTTGAAGATATTCCAAGACCTTGCCCGGTTCAGTTAAATCGACCCTAAGATTTTCCTGATTCTTACCCAGTCAAAGGCCTTCTCTGGTTCAGTCAGATCGAACCTAAGATCTCCCTGATTCTTATCCAGTTGAAGATTTCAAGACCTTACTTGGTTCAGTTAAATCGACCCTAAGATTTTTCTGATTCTTATCCAGTCAAAGGCCTTCTCCGGTTCAGTCAGATCGACCCTAAGATCTCCCTGATTCTTATCCCAGTAGAAGACATCCAAGATTCTCTCAGCGTTCCTGTTGAGGTAGTAATCTCCCAAGGTTCTCTCAGCGTTCCTGTTGAGGTTGAAGTCGCCCAAGATTCTCTCATCGTTACTGTTGAGGTTGAAGTCTCCTATGATTCTCTCATCATTACTGTTGAGGTTGAAGTCGCCTATGATTCTCTCCCCGTTACTGTGGAGGTAGTAATCGCCCCAGATTCTCTCATCGTTACTATTGAGGTAGTAATCGCCCAAGGTTCTCTCAGTGTTCCTGTTGAGGTTGAAGTCGCCCAAGATTCTCTCATCGTTACTGTTGAGGTTGAAGTCGCCTATGATTCTCTCATCGTTACTGTTGAGGTTGAAGTCGCCTATGATTCTCTCCCCGTTACTGTTGAGGTAGTAATCGCCCCAGGTTCTCTCATCGTCCCGCTGAGGTAGTACCCATCCCTGATTCATTCATCACCTTTTGAAGCTCCAGATTCAATTCCTGTAACCAGTCAGGGCGCATCTACACAAAGAGTTTGAAGACCAGCTCCTGTAATAGGCCAGGTACTCATTTTCTTTTTCAGGTACGCAAGTTATCACTAAGGAATCTCTTATGCGATCGACACCCCATCAGATGGCATCTATAAGCCCATCCACCTATCCAATCTCCAAATGGCATCTGTAAGCCCATTCCCACCATTGCACTGCCAACATGTGAGCGCAAATTTCTGGGCACTCTAGTGTTCAATCATCTTCCACCTTCGGATTACGAAAGGCACGTCAGCCAATCTACATCCTCAGGTTTAAGAAGATTGAACAGGGGCAACTGTTGTACCCCAAAATTTGCCCTCCCATATTCTCCACGATTTGCTAAGAGCATGCTTCAAAATCTCCCAAGGGTTGCACAGTTCAATGGCCTCCTAACAGTCAAAAATTAGGGTTTTGGTTCTGGAAAAGAAGTTGAAGTTTCCAAGGGTCCAATCAAGTCCCACATACCCATAAACATTGTCAAGCATTCATATGCCAAGTTTCAAGACTTACAACACAAAATTGCACAGTCAAAATCCCTAATTGCTCAACAGTCAACTATAGGGGCAAAATGGTCATTTGACAGTCAAAAGTCCAAATTTTTGGTCAACATCTTATTTTGAAGCCACAAACATCATTTGATCAATTCTTGATCATGATTCTCAAGGCATGGCTCAAAAAGTCTCAAGATGCAAAAGTTTCCATATTTGGACAGTTTAAAAAGTCAACTGTAACTTGACCATGGCATAACTTCCACATGGTTTATCAGAAAAATTCCATCCAAAGCTCATTTTGAAGATAATGACATTTCCTACAACTCCTCTTCACACTTCTTGTCCAAGAAATGCTCTCACAAAAAGTTATCAATCTCAACATTATAGGTCATTTTCAAAAGTCAACAAAAAGGCACTTTAAGTCAAAGACCATAACTTGAGATTGGTAAATCAAAATGACATGGGACCAAAGGCATTGGTTAGAGTACTTCCAGACCTTTCCAAAATGTCCAAGAACATGATCAAAGCTTAAAAATTGAGCAAGATATGCCTTGTGGAAGTTGGGAAACTTTTGGGAATTTTGAAAAGTCAACTTTGCTTCAAATGCCTCAAAATTGCTAATGGGCCACATTTTCTTCCAAGAATCATCATCCAAGAGCTATGCACGACCATTTGACCCAAAGGGGATTTATTTCATCATTTTTTATTATTTATTTGAATTTTTATCACCATTAATTCATTTAATTAAATAAAATATGACAAAAATACTCAAGCATGCATTTTAAATCTTTTTATGCAGCTAATAGGTCTATCATAACTCCAAGATTTCGTGCACACTCAATTTGGAAAGATTTGGCCATGATTGATATCAAAAGGGCATGGAAAAGATTGAAAAAGATCCATGGAAATCAAATCTCAAAAGCATTGAATGCAAAGGTTTTTGGTTGAAATTTCTACCCTAGTTCATTCCTCACATAAGTATAAACCCAACCCTAATGCTCATAACCTTCAGGCTGCGCTCATACTCAAGAACAAAAACTCACTTTTTCCTTAACAACTTAAAACCTGTTTTCTTGGTTGGAAGGCATTTCAAGGCGTGAAAAGTACCTCAAAAGTTTGCTGAGACCTCTCTGATCATAACCCAATCAAAATCACATCTCCATACACAAAGAACGGGTAGAACGAAGCCGCCCTGTTCTTGATATTTTGCATAATCGTATTTGCTTTTCCATTCCATATTCATACATTCTAATGCTTGTTTTACACTAACATGAACTCAACGAAACTCATGGTATCATTGAATTGAATTGATATTGCTTGTATAGAAAATTGCCATGGCTACTTTTTAGGGTTTCAGGAACCACGAATTGGGGCTTTACGCTTGGGGAAAAATTGGCCAACCTAAGTGGCACCATTGAAACCAGAAGCTCATGACGAATCAATTCCATATGTCGCGCTCAATTTATGATCAACAGGGTTCTATTCGCTATTTTTGTATGTGTCATTTAGTGGGGGTTTAAAACCCCCGCAATCTTGTTTTATTTTTCAGGCAAAATAAAGAACGAACGAAGAAGAAGATTAGTTGTCATCATATGGTTGGCCAGTTCAAATCCTAGCGCGCGTTTTGTTGAAATCCCAGAATAATGCTTATGTTCCATTATAATATTTGCGTTCCATATAATAAACAAAGAGCGCGCTTAGCACAGTTGGTGGGCAACGTGGACAATAGGTACTGGGACCTGGGTTCGATTCCCAGGTCCCCTCTCTTCCTCAATATTGTTTTTTTTAACGTACTTCCATGCAGCGTTCCTTTCAGAAGTCCACCATGCACCCTACACTCAAGCTGGCCACGCGTCCCACAACATCAATCCAATGGCCATGATCTAGAGTCTACCATGGACATCAGTCAAACATGCCACACGCGCGCTGAGAAAGTCAAACAAGGCCAGGAATCAGTGGGCCTAATTGCTTGCTACAAACCTCCAAAAGGGCCAACAAACTCCCATTTGTTTGTATTTTCTTCCCTTTATTCTTTTCCTTTTTTTATTTTGTTTTAATTCTTTTCTCTTAATTTCTTTAAGTTAATCTTTTAATAATATAAAAACACACAAAAATCAGAAAGACAAAAATAAAAATATATTTTATTTAAATGTTTTTGTAAATAAATTTTATTAACTAATTTAGTTTTAATTCTAGGTTTAATTTTAATGTTTTTTTAATAAACTAAAAAATGTAGAATTAGGGTTTTAAATACTTTTATTCTTTTTCTTTTCTTTTACCATTATTAAATATTAATTATTTTTGTAAATAAATTTATCATTAAATAATTAATGTAAATTAGATCAAACTTAAACATCTTTTTTTAATAAATTAAAAAAAGTCTAGAATTAGGGTTTTAATTCCATTTAAATTTCTCATTAAATTCCATAAATACAAAAACTCCAATAAATTCTTTCTTTTATTTAACCTAATTAATTTATTAATTTTAATTTAATTTCTTTAAAAGGGTCCAACGCCCTCGCACCTTCGAATTTAATTTTCTCTTCGCGCGCTTATTTTATTTCTTTTTGTAAATTTCATGTACTTGCCCCAAAGCCTTGTAATAGATTAATTAGGATATTTATCTTTCTGCATTTTTATTTTATTTCAAATCGGGTCTTGGGTTAATTGGGCGATGTAGACCCGCGCCTTTGTAATAGTGTAGGACTTTTAAATTCCGCATCTTTTAACTGTTAATAATTTGCATGAAAGAATGAATGCCAAAAATAAAAACAAAGCGTAGATCACCAATGCATGAACAAGATAAACATAATTGAAAATGACACACAATTCACACACCACCCCTAGGGTACGCCTCATTGTTGCCTTGCCCCTCGAAAAGTGGTCGTCGAGTAGAGGACGTTTTAGTAAGTCCTCATGTCCATGAACATGGCATGAGGGTAGCTTCTAAGGTGTCTTCCTATTGCTCTGGTGGCCACAATGTTACCTTGTCCCTCGAAACGTGGTCGTCGACTATAGGACGTCTTAGTGAGTCCTTATGTCCCATTGATCTGGTTGCCTCAAAACAAGTTACCTCGGAATAGTTGCCTCGAAATAAAAGATCAATGGCATAAGGGTAGCTTCTAAGGTGTCTTACCGTTGCTCGGTGACCACATTGTCCCTAAACTCGAATTGACCCGAACACCTCCAATGGTGGTGCTACCTACCTCTCAATGATGGGATGGCACTACTTTAAGGACATTTACATAGCCAAATTCCTTAGGGTAGGTAGATGACTCATAGATACTTGCTCTATTTCAAAAAAAACAAACAAAACTCTTTTCACACCGACACTTTTCAAAAAGCTTTCAAAACAACTTTTCAAACACTCTTGAGGACTGATACAAGAGTCGAACTGAAATTTTAAACGAAACTTTTTTAAACCCACAGTTGAAAAGCGAACAAATCATTTTGAAAACACAAATGAGCAAGTATCTAAGAGCCCATGGATAACCATGGATAGAAAGGGTGTTAACACCTTCCCTTTCTATAAATCTACCTCCCGAACCGAGAACTAATCTCAATAAGGAATTTTTCTATGCTTTTGTCCTTTCCATTTGGAGAAAATAAAAGACGGTGGCGACTCTTGCTTCCGCGACATTTCACGAACTAGCGTTAAACAGTCAGTTCCAGATCCACCGATCACACATATGATACATAAATTATTTTTGACCAACCTCAAAATAGGTGCAACTTCTATATAAGTCCACTTACGATTGCTTAACATAGCGTTAAATTTTGTCCCGTTTTGAGAAAATGATCATTCATGGCCCCAACCCATGTTTGTAAGCCAAAATATGTTAATTTGAACCCTTTGATCCAATAACCTTGAGATTCATTGTTAGGAGGTTTTGGTTCTACCAATCCTCTAATTAATTTTCATCAACTTTGGTCAAATTGAATCACTTAAACATCATTGATCATTTATTGATGCCTTGAAATTTTGAAATGAATGTTATACTTGACAAAAATCAAATGAAACTTATTGTTGAGAGGCTTTGATTCTATCAACCTTCTAATGATTTTTCAAATGCAAGTTTCAAGATGGTCATTCAACTAACCTCTAATTTCTAACTCTTTAACAATTAACTTTATTTTATGTTTTTACTTTAAGCACATTTATTTTGGCATTTACATTTCATGTTATTTTCATCTTTGCTCATTTGAGCATTTACTTTTATGTCATTTTTATTTGCCTCATTTGAGCTTTCATTTTCTTTTTGAAGATACCTAATAATCAACTTGAACTATAAAAAACTTTAATGTTACTTGGACTACTTGGTTACTATCCTTGGCATTATGGAGATTGTGGACTTCTTGAACTTAGGATTATAAGTTGTGACCTACTTTGAGACCTTGTGACCTCAATTGTTATTTTGTATGGAGTTCTTGGGGTTTACCCCAAGACATTGGGTTGTTTGTTTGTTTGCTTTGTGTGCGGGTTATTGTGATTACATGTTTTGTCTGTGATCAGGAATTCATCTGTATACAGCCGTTACTCTGCCCAATTTTTGTGAAGACTTAATGCAATTGAAGCTCGGTTTTCTTAAGAGGTTTATTATATTTGCTTGTTTGGTTTCAAATCCAAAGGATGTGAATTCTACATTGACTCATTGTGTCAAGTGTTGGCTTCTTGTTGGTTAGATGGTTCTTTTCCCTAACTTTTACCCTTATGCTTTAGGATAGTCCCTTCATCTCCTCCTATCTTCTTTAATTTCAAAAATCTTCTCTCTCCTTTTGAAAACTCTTATTATTTCAAAACTTGAACCACTTTCATAATAAATTTGGACTTATGTCCATGCATTTTCAAAACATCTTCTTAATCAAACTTTAATTAACTTAATAAAACTTTGACATTTTTGTGAAAAGACTAAAAATCAGTCAATCTCATTCAAACCATTTTGCCATTTTGGCTTTTTACTTTAAAGTTTTCTCAAAAAGATAGACTCTTGTCAATCCTTGTAGTGAGGCGAGCTACTATAATTCTACGGTATGTAGTGAAGTGAGATATTTTCCACTTGGGTGTTGAGTGGGGCTTTGTTGATTTTAAAATCCAAGCTATATCCTCCACTTTGAGATAATGCAAATTCTCCTTTCTCATAATTGTCGGTAGTAAGTACGTTTTCCACTCGGATAATGATGGTGATGTCTCGTTTCTTAAAATTTAACCAACATACTTGTGTTTTAAAATTTTTAAAAGATGAACTACGAGTCCCCTGATCCCCTATTGCACAGAAGGTGGTACGTAGGCACTAAAGGTTCACAACCGCGGAGGGTGCAAAAATTATAAAAACAATACTTCTTTTATCATCTCCACCATCTATTATTTTATATGACATTTATATCCAAAATACACAGATTTACAAAGAGATTCCTACGGTATAGTGTAGATGTTTAGGGTGCTAATACCTTCCCTTTTCATAACCAACCCCCGAACATAGATTCTATCCCCTTCTTTTTGGGTTATTCTCTCTTTTCCAATTCCTTTGGAAACAATAAAGCGTGGTGGCGATTTTTATTTAGATCTGTGCGAGTCAAGTCAATCCAATGGCTTAGTCTTAACATTTCTACCGCTACAGAAAAAATTTCAACTTCACTGGGGAATGATTGACCTCTTGCTGGTCCATCCTTAAGTGGGTTAAGCCTATCTTTGTTTATCTGAATATGTATTATTATGTGTTGTATCTTATATGTTGTATATATGTTTGTCTGGATTTTCCTGGTTTTCAGGGTGCTTAGTGATTTCTCATAAGTCCTATACCCGGACTTGGGAAAAATTAAGATAGGACGGGTGGTATAGTCATGTTAACTTTGAGGGATTAATCCCACAAAAGGATACATGAGATCCCCTACTCAGTGGATGCCCCTTTGACTGTAGTGTCATTTACCGAGTAATCGGGAAGACATGCTGCTTTCGACCTGGGAGCCTGCTGAAATTAAGAACCATATAACCTTTAACCCATCTTGGCATTTTAGTTGTAGTGCGAAAGCTATGATTGTGTAGTCCGGAAATAGTTGTCACACGATACTACACTCGGACGAGTTTTTCTTCAGAATATTTCTAATTACCGAGTCAATTGGGAAGTTGGTAATATCTGAAAGAAGGATGTAGACTCTGGGAACCTCTTAGAACCTTGTTCGGCAGGTGATAAACTTTTAGATCATACAGTATGGGTAGTACCTTCAACCTCATGCTCGTGATGTTGAACCTATGAACTCAATGTTTATGATCTTGTGTGTGTTTGTTGCATCATGCATTCATGCACCCATGAGCATCCTTTAAAACATTTTGTTTCAAGGGACTTAAAGTTGGCTCTTTGTGAATATCTCAGGTACTTTTTGACTATGTATTTTGGAAAAAGAAAGACTAAGAAGTATAGTTTCAAAGATCCCAAGATAGATAAGTTGATGAGTCTGATACCCGAGTTTGTGAGTTCTACAAATTTTCGGAGGAAGTATGGGTCCATCATTTCTCTTATTAAGCTCAGGATGAAGGAGGGAATTATCTCAACTTTGGTCCAGCTCTATGATCCGATGTATTGATGCTTTACTTTCCCTAATTATCATTTGATGCCTACATTAGAGGAGTATTCTTATCTGTTGGGTTTAACTATTACCGATTGTGTTCCTTTTCATGGTTTGGAGGGGGAGCCAAAATCCCATGAGATTGCTGCTTTGATCCATTTGGGAATTCTAAAGTTGAAGCCCACATGACTACCAAAGGAGAGATTAGAGGATTACCAGCTCAGTTCTTCTTGGATAAAGCTCACTATTTTTCCAGAATGAAGAGTACGGTTGCTTTTGAGGCCATCTTTTCTCTACTTTCTTATGGGTTGTTCTTATTTCCCAATGTCGAAAATTTTTTGGATATCAATTCCATCAGGATCTTTATGATTGGGAACCAAGTCTCTACATTATTGGGTGATGCTTATTATTCTATTAATCTCCGGGATTCTTACCATGGAGGGATGATCATTTGTTGCACGCCTTTGTTATATCAGTGGTTTATTTCTCACTTACCTCGATCTGGTACTTTCCGGGATGTCAGGAAGGAACCTCGTTGGGCTCCAAAGGTTATGGCCCTTACTCATTCAGATATTGTTTGGTATCATCAGCCTTACCAAGATGTAGAGATTGTTGACAATTGTGGTAGTTTTCTCAATGTACCTCTTCTTGGTACAAAGGGAGGAATTAACTATAATCCTATTCTCGCACGGTGACAACTTGGATATCTGATGAGGGATAAGCCAAATAGTATTCATTTGAGTGGTTTCTTTCTTAAAAAGGGAGAGGTTCATAAGGAAGCTAAAGAGGAGATTGTGAAGGCTTGACGTCATATTTACAAGAAGGGTAGGAAGGACTTGGTACCTAGAGGTGTTGTTTCTTTAGATCCTAATCTTCAGTGGGTACAAGCAAGAGCCATCCAATTGAAGATTCCGTATTTTCGTGAAGCACCCATGCCTGATATGTTTATGAAGACCACCCCTCCCCTATTGGATGATGTGGAAGAGCTTCAGCTTGCCTTAGTCAGGATGCAGCGGGAAAAGGAAGCTTGGAAGAATAAGTGCCAGACTCTAGAGGTGTCCTACCAAGCAGACCTAAAAGAGAAAGACAATTTGATCGAGATTCTTGAGAATCATGTTGTAGAGACGATGGAGAGGAAAGGGGATTTATTTTCCTCTAAGCCTCAGTCAGACCTTAGTTGCTCACTTCTTGACTCTGGTGATTGGAAAGAGGTCGCCAATAGGTATGCGGAAGAGAACCAAAGGTTGAAGGCTCGAATTGCAAGACTCACAGAGAAGCGTCAGCGTGTAGAGTGATCTCCTTCAGATTTAATTTCTTAGGGTTTTTAGACTTTATCTTCATCTATGTCTCGATACTGTTATTAGAAATATCTTACATTCTCCCCCCTTTTTGTCAAGAATCAAAAAGCAATATAAACACTAATATTCAGAAGCAAAAGTTGAGTTATATTAAAAATGATTCCAATAACACATTCAGAGGCAAACAACACAAAAAATATTGAGCACAGTAAATATAACAAGTTTTAAAAACTAAGATTGAGGTGGAGGAAGTCGTTTGAACAGGGCTTCCAACAAGCTCTTAATCTGAGTGTTCAATTCCTCTTGTTTTCCCACCATTCCTTTGATTTCTTTGCATGTGTCATCTTGCTTGTCTAATCTATCCTTGATCACTTTATTTTCTTTCTTTAACTCCTCCAGAGTTTGCATAACCAGAGATGAAGAAGGTATATCCATAGAAGGTGCAAGCTTCTCAGAACAAGTTGCAGCAGATTCTGACTCAGTAGCTTCTTCAGTCTCTCTGCCTTTGTCTTGAACAACAACTAGAGAAACATTATCAGAGCATGGTTTATCAACTTCTGAAGGCTGGAGATCTTCCCATGGAGCATTATCCAGCAGAAGAATATGTTTCTTTTCCCAGTGATGTAGAACTTGATCCTTGAAAATATTCAACTGATCACAAAAGTATTGTTGGGCCATTTCATAGATTAACTCCTTGAGTTTCTTGGATCCAGAGTTGAACCATTTTCTGAACTGGTTCCAGTGATAATTAGAAGCAGTAGGATTCAGATTTTCTAAGCAGGCTAGCTTCAAAGAGTTAACCCATTCAATTATCTCTGTTTCAAAAATCAGTAAATTTCTACCAACATTTTACTTGGTGATAGTGGGTTTTGGTTTTGGGATAACAATTTTGTGAGAGCTAAAGGCAAGGTTATCTAATGCTTCTAAGTCTATTACAGTTATTAGGTGATCGTCTAGGGGACTGATAGGAGCGGGAGAGGGAGAATAAAAAATAATAATGGGTGATGGAGGTGTGTTTGGTGGAGTGGAATGGTAAGGAGATGGAATTTCTGCAATGTCGTGGATTGAGAGAGGTTGTTGAACCATGAGAGGTTCTGTTATTCCAGGAATTCTGTGGTGGTATTAGAGTCAATATTTGGATTTTCTAGTTTGGGAGCGTGAGCCTTTGTATTTTCAGAGTGGAGATCTTGGAAGTTTGGATTTTCTATGCGGGGAGCTTGAAATTATGGATCAAATTGATCAATATCATAAAGAACTTGAGCAAGTTCTGGATGATTTTGGTCAAGATGTGCATTAGGAGAGTGTGGTTCGTTCATAATGTTTTCTAGTGTAACTGAAGGGTCAAATTATATTTCAAAATCATCAAAGGTTTATGGTGAGGGGTCTTCTATTGGTTTTGGAGAGGAGGGTGTTTCAGATATTGATAAAATCATTGATTCTACAACAGAAGTAAAAGAAGGATTACCTTTCTTCTTAGCAGCTTTTGGTACCTTCTGAGAAGATCCTTCTCCTGCAGCTTTCCTTTTTCTGGATTTCTTGAGAACAAATTCTGGAGCCTGTTGATGCAGATCACAAATGTTTAACTCTGGATTAGTCCCATCCTTCTTGCATGCTTCCAGATATCTGACAACGATTTTTGGTGAAGCATCTATTTGAGAGAACAGAGGGAAATCCATTAGAGGAACTCTTCTTGATGTGATGACTTATTTGGTAGCAATAGTTGGATCCTTCTTAATGTTGTCAATGATTTTCATCTTCTTTATATTCTTCACATTGAGAGGTTTTCCAACACATGCTTTCAGAGTGCTGATCTGCTGAGCTTCAGTCAGATATTCTACCAATTTGTTTTCAGTCAAAATATCTGATATCAGCCTACCCAGAGGTATGCAGTCCCTCTTAGTTCTTTCTTATTCTCTGGTTTCCTTCACACTTGTCTTTAGATGATTGAATAGCAGATGAGGAAGATTTATCTTTGCCTTTGTTGCAATGAAGTACAACATAAATTTTTGGTAAATGTTGATATAATCAGGAGAGCTTGTGGGCTTCTTGTGGTTGATGCAGCCCAAAATAATTTTTGCCCAAATTCTGAAGTAGTCCTTCAAATCTTTAATTTTGTTTGATGGCTGCCCAGAAGTAAAAATCTCTCTTGAGATTTTTGTTAGGTCAAAACATTTTTATGCCATGTCGCTGCAACGGATGCCTCCGCCGTTATGACATATCAACCTTGCAATAAGATCTTCAGAAATAGAAATCTTCTTCCCCATCACATACGAAGTGACTTGATGGTTTTATGTAGAGGCGTGAATCCAGAATTCTTTGACCAATTTTGGGAAAACTGGACATAGAAGACGATCAAAATATTTGGTCCATCCTTGAAATTCCATATCAGGTGTAATATTATAGCCGTTTTCCTTCATGCTTTCAAAATCTATAATGAGTTCAAATTGAACTTCTAGTGAATCAATGGGGGTCAGTAGAGTTCTTGACGGTTATTCATATCTTTCTGCTATTGACGAAGATGAACCAGGAACACATTGAGAGTTTTGAGCGCTTGAAGATGAAGCCACTGTTCACACAGACTGTTGAGGGTTTTTGAAAGAAAATTTTGCACACGAAAAGTAGAGAGAAAATAGTAGCGATAAGATGTGAGAATGAAAAAGTGAGATTGAAAGTGAATGGTGTATTTATAAGAAAATTAAAAACTTAATTAGCAAGAAAAGAGTGAAAAATAATAATGATTACATAACATTAATGATTCCTGAAAATAGGGAGATGGCGTGGAGATATAGAACAGTTACCAATATAACACGAGTCTCAATGCATCCTATCAAAGCTTTAATCCCTTCAGAATTTAAACACGTTTTCATCCTTAGAGGAAATCTTGTGATAGGTGTTGATGATGTGAACTGCATGCTTCTATCTTTGAAATGAACCGTTTGGAAACTGTTCAGATCTTCTTAGATAGATCCTGATGCAACTGTCCTTCTAACTTCTGAAGAATTGTTGATCACATGTTCACAAGAAAAACATAAAGTTATGAGGGTTAAATAATATATAAATAAAACTCTTATTCTAGACATAATTTCATGCTGAGATGTTTCAGAATGAAATTAAACCTATCTTCAGAAACTGTTTTAGTGAAGACATCATCCCATTGGTGGTTTGTGTCAATAAATTTTAAGGTAAGTATTCCTTTCTAAATATAGTCCCTAATAAAGTGATGCTTTATTTCTATATGCTTAGCCCTAGAATGTAAAATGGGATTTCTAGATAAAAAAATTACAGAAGTGTTATCACAGAGTATAGGAATGTTAATCTCAAATATATTAAAGTCTTCAAGCTGACTTTTCATCTAGAGCATCTGTGTGCTGCATCCAGCTGCTGCTGTGTATTCAACTTCAGCAGTTGATAATGCAATTATGGATTGCCTCTTGCTGGACCATGAGATCATATTTTCTCCCAGAAACTGGTAGCTTCCAGAAGTGCTTTTTCTTTCTACTCTATCTCCAGCGAAGTCAGCATCACAGTACCCTACTAATTTGTATTCATTGGTTTTTCTATAAAACATACCAAGATTAGTAGTACCTTTCACATACTTGATAATTCAGTTAACAACTGTTAAGTGAGATTCTCTAGGATCTGATTGGAATCTGGCACATAAACATACACTATACAAAATATCAGGTCTTGAAGTTGTAAGATATAAGACAAAACCAACCATACCTCTATATCTTTTGTTCTACCTTTTTACTTACCTCTTCTTTTTCCAGAATGCATGTAGGATGCATTGGAGGCTTAGCTGGCTTACATTCGAATAAGTTTAATTTCTTCATAAGTTCTTTGAGGTATGTTCTCTGATGTATGTAAGTTCCTTCTGGAGTTTGATTGATCTTAATGCTCAGAAATAATTTGAGTTATCCCATCAAGCTCATTTCAAACTTTGCCTGCATAGACTTAGCAAATTCTCTTCCCAGAGAGGCTTTAGTAGATCCAAAAATAATATCATCTACATAAATTTAACAAACTAGAATGTCATTTTTAAATGGCTTACAAAATAAGGTTGTGTCCACTTTCCCTCTGGTGAAATCATTTTCTAACAGAAAACTATGTCTTTCATACCAAGCTCTGGGAGCTTGTTTCAGACCATATAATGATTTCTTTAGTTTAAAAACATATTTTGGATGTTTGGAATTTTCAAAACCAGGGGGTTGGTGCACATAAACTTCTTCATCAATGTATCCATTTAAGAATGCACTTTTGACATTCATCTGATAGTGAGTGATATAATTATTTACAGCGAAGGAAATTAAAAGTCTGATAGATTTTAACCTGGAAACTGGAGCAAAGGTTTCTGTATAGTCTATCCCCTCTTGCTTACTATAACCTTATGCAACCAACCGTGCTTTGTTTTTTATGACTTCCCCTTGTTCATTCAACTTGTTTCTGAATACCCATTTGGTTCCAATGACGTTGAACCCTTTTGGTTTGGGAACCAGATTCCACACATCATTTCTAGTGAACTGGTTTAATTCCTCATGCATAGCTAGTATCTAATCATTGTCTAGAAGAGCTTTATCAATTGAAGTTGGCTCAATCAGAGACACTAATCCCATGAGAGATTCTTCAGAGTTTTTGAATGTGGATCTTGTTCTGATTGGGTCTTCCTTCTTTCCCATAATTTTTTCTTCAGGATGAGCAAAGCTGCTTCTAGATTGTCTTTTCTGGAGAGGTTCTTCAGATGTTGCTGTAATATTTGTGACATCTCCTTCTGGTGTTATTTGTGATTCTTTGTGAGGAACTTCTGGTATAGTGTCTTCAGTACCTATAAATTGGACTTCTATATCTGCAAAAGATTCATCTTGCTTTGACTTTTGAGAGTCAAGCTTGTCATGAAATCTAACACCGATTGACTCTTCTACAATCTGTGTTTGTGTTGTATACTTTGTAGCCTCTTGAGCGTTCAGAGTATCCTAACATAATACACTTTTGTGCTTTAGATTCAAACTCGTTCAGATGTTCTTTGGTGTTAAGAATAAAACAAATACATCCAAATGGATGGAAATACGAGATGTTGGGCTTTCTGTTCTTCCACGGTTCATATGGACTCTTATACAGAATAGGTCTTATGGAGATTCTATTTTGAATGGAACACAATGTGTTAATTGCTTCTGCCCAGAAGTTCTTACCAATGTTAGTCTCGTTGATCATGGTTCTGGCCATTTCTTGTAAAATTTTGTTCTTTCGTTCTACAACTCCATTTTGTTGGGGAGTTCTAGGACAAGATAAATCATGAGAGATGCCATTCTCATTAAAAAATATTTCAAATTTTTTGTTTTCAAATTCTCCACCATGATCACTTTCGACTTTAACAATTCTAAGATCTTTTTTGTTTTGGACTTGGTTACAGAAAGCAAAGAACACAAAGTGTGACTCGTCCTTGTGTCTTAAGAACTTTACCCATGCCCATCTGCTATAGTCATCTACGATCACTAATTCATACTTATTCCCACTAATGGATGCAGTTTTCACGGGTCCAAATAGATCTATATGTAGAAGTTCTAATGGTCTAGAGGTAGAAACAACATTTTTTGCTTTAAAAGAGGGTTTTGCAAACTTTCCTTTCTGACATGCTTCACACAGAGCATCTAAGCTGAACTTCAGGTTAGGAAGTTCTCTGACCAGATTGAGTTTGTTAATCTAAGATAATCTTATCATATTAACATGCCCCAATCTTGTATGCCAGACCCATTGCTCATCGTTAACAGACAATAGGCATTTTACATTCTGACTTTTCAGTTTAAAATTTTTAGTTTGTAAATGTTGTTCTTTCTCTTTCCATTAAAGAGGATAAATCATCTTTCTGACTAATTGCTTTACAGGACTTTTGATTAAAGATTATATCATTACCGTTATCACTTAATTGAATTATGGATAACAAGTTATGCATTAATCCATCTACTAACAGAACATTAGTAATAGAAGTAAGATTACCGTTACCAACTGTTCCAGAGCCAACGATCTCCCCCTTCCGATTGCCTTCAAAACCTACGTAGCCTCCAAATTTAAGCTCCACGCTTTGGAACATATGCTTTCTTCCTGTCATGTGTCGAGAGCATCCAGAGTCTAGGTACCAGGATTGGTGTTTCAGTCTTGCTCTCAAAGATATCTGCTACATAGACAATTTTATCCTTAGCTACCCATATCTTTTTGGGTCCTTGTTTGTTAGAGTTACCAAAATTCTGTTTGAATTTTGGTTTAGCAGAGAAATCATTACTAGTATATTTTAAATCATGTGTGTACCCATAGGTAAAGTGAGATTTCAGAGGAGTGCGTTTAATAACCAAATCCTTGACTTTCTTAGGTTGGGATACTTTACCTTTGTATCCTATACCTTTTCTGCCATTTCTGCTACCTTCATAGATCATTGAAGCCATCTTGCTTCTATCTATGTTTTTAGCGAGGAACTTCTGAAAGTTGTGATTATATTCCTTTATGATTTTATCAGGGTTACTAGGAACTTCTGAGACATTTTCCTTCTGAGTATTTTGTAAATCATTTTCAAGTTTTAAAAAAATTTCTTTCAGCTCAAAGTTTTCCAGTCTCAGATTCTTAGTTTCTTCAGAGTCAGAAACTAGATCCTTTTTCAGGTTCTTGTTTATGACTCGAAGCTTTTGATACCTTTCTAGAATTTCTGACAGACTCTCTTCTAATTGAGATCTAGAAAAGTTAGAAAATACCTCTTTTGCGTCTGAGTCTGGTTTTGATCCAGATCATTCAGTATCTTCTGATATGTTGGCCATCAGGAAAATGTTGGCTTTTTCATCTTTTGATTCAGTGTCTACTTCTGAAGAGTCTGAGTTATCTCACATTGCCATGATACTTTTCTTGTTCTCCTTAACGAACTTATTTTTAGGTTTCTCCTTTTTAAGTCTTGGACAGTCGCTTTTGTAGTGCCCTTGTTCATTGCAGTCGTAGCAGATAATATCTCTGTTTCTTGACTTTTTGTATTCAGAAGATGGCATATTTTATGTATCCAGACGATGATTTAGACTGATTCCCTATTCTTTTGGAATTTCCGAACTTCCTTTTCCTGTGCTTCCACAACTGATTTACTCTTCTATAAAGAAGGGATAATTCGTCTTCTTTTGATGAGGAACCACCAGAGTTTTCTTCTATTGCCTGCAAAACTTTAGAATCATATTTTTTGTTAGATTTAAGGGCTAAAGGCTTACCTTGCTTCTGGGGCTCATCATCTTCTAACTTTATCGCATGACTTCTGAGAGAGCTGACAAGTTCTTCTAAAGATATTTTGTTCAGATCTTTTTCTAGTTGGAGAGCAGTGACCATGGGTCTCCATTTCTTTGGTAAGCTTCTGATGATCTTCTTTACATGATCAGCAGTTGAGAATCCTTTGTCCAGAACTTTTATCCCAACAACCAGAATTTGAAATCTTGAGAACATTATTTCAATGGTTTCATCTTCTTCCATTTTGAAGGCTTCATACTTCTGAATGAGCGTAAGGGCTTTGGTTTCTTTTACTTGCGTGTTGACTTTATGCGTCATTCTCAAGGAATCAAACATGTGCTTTGATGTCTCTCTGTTTGTGATATTCTTATACTTTGAATATGAAATGGCACTTAAGAGAATAGTTCTGGCCTTGTGATGATTTATGAAGTCTCACTTTTGATGATCTGACATTCTTTTTCTGTCAATCTTCTAACCACTTTCATCAACAGGATGTATGTACCCATCAATCACCATATCCCAGAGATCATCATCATGAGCCAGATAGAAGCTTTCAATTTTGTCTTTCTAGTAATTAAAGTTCTCCCCATCAAACATTGGAGGTTTGTCGTTGATTCTGTCTTTCTCATCATGGTATTCATCGCTGATGTTCTGACTTGGTCCCACCATAGTGTTTTTCTTAGCTTGGATCTTTTACTGACACAGTTAAGTGCTTGAACTCAGAACCAAGCGCTCTGATGCCAATCGAAGAATGGAAAAACACAAGAAGGGGGGGTTTAATTGGGATTTTAAAAATTAATGAAAAGAACACGTTGATTTTTATCCTGGTTCGTTTGAACTCAAACTACTCCAGTCCACCTGCCAAGGTGATTTCGCCTCTCTCCAACGAGGTCTTAATACACTAATCAATCTTAGTTGCAAGTCTACTTTTACAACTGCCAAAGTCTTCTTGAGTATAACCATAACCCGATTTTTCTCAAGGAAATTCACCTAAACAATGTATGAATAAACAATGTACATTAGTGTTTCTAATAAAACAGTATCACAATACTGTGATGTTTTACACAGTTTTAAAATATTGAACGTTTGAGGATGAGAGATGATAGCAGCGTTGTTGTATATGTGAAAATCGTAAACGATTTATCCTCAGGGCTTGTTTAAATAGGCGAAGCATGGATGATCATTTGGAAACTTAATTAATGACAATTAAGGTGCTTTCCAAAAATAAAGATCCTTGTTTCCTTCCAGCCGTTACTCTTGAAATGGAAATATTTGATTTGTAACGCTTCAGAACATTAAAGTATCCATTGCTGCTTGCTTTAGAACTTTTGGAGATCAGATCCATAGGATCCTATTTGCAGCGTTAGAACTTCTTTCAAAGAGTTTTATAATCAGAGTTGAAACATCCTTTTAGCGCATATTTTGATCTTATTTCATCAGAGCTTTTTGAGAGATGTTTACAATCACAGCAGAAACAACTTTGTAACTTATATTCTGATCTTCTTCCATCAGAACTTCTCTACAAAACATAATATAATTTTAGAGTGCATAATTGTTCTTTGTGTTTGTTATCATCAAAACTCTTACTAGGGTTGTAGAATCAAACTATGTTATAACAAATATATTTTGAATCATACTAATTGGTTGATTTCTAAAGTGGATCCAATTAAGTGTATTTTTGAAAATCCTGCTCTTACTGGAATAATTGCTCGTTCGCAAATGTTGTTGTCTGAATATGATATTGAATACCATACTCAGAAGGCTATAAAATGAAGTATGCTGGAAGATTATCTTGCTCACCAACCGGTAGATGATTATTAGTATGTTAAATATGATTTCCCTAATGAGGATGTTATGTTTCTGAAAGCAAAATATTGTGATGAACCTTTGCCTGGGGAAGGTCCTGATCCTGAATCCCAGTGGGGTATGGTATTTGATGGAGCTGTGAACGCTTATGGAAAAGGAATTGGCGCTGTGATTATCACTTCACATGGATCACACTTTCCTTTTACTACAAGGCTGATATTTGATTGTACCAATAATATGGAAGAGTATGAGGTTTGTATCATGGGTCTCGAGGAAGCCATTGATCTCAGAATCAAAGTTTTAGATGTATATGGTGATTCAACATTGGTAGTTAACCAGATTAAAGGAGAATGGGATGCTCGTCACCCTGGCTTGATCCCTTTCAAATATTATGCTAGAAGATTATTACCCTTCTTTAACAAAGTTGAATTCCATCATATTCCCAGAGATGAGAATCAGATGGCGGATGCTTTGGCAACTCAGGCTTCCATGTATTAAGTGAATACTTGGAATGATGTACCTTATATCACAGTGTGACGTTTGGATAGACCGGCTCATGTGTTTGTGGCAGAGGAAACAACAGATGAAAAGCCTTGGTATTATGACATAAAGAATTTTCTCCAGACTCAGGAATACCCGACTGGTGCATTGAATAAAGATAGAAAGACATTGAGAAGGTTGGTAGACAACTTTTTCCTCAATGAAGGTGTGCTGTATAAAAGAAATTATGACATGGTCTGGCTCTGATGCATGGATAGACACGAAGCAGACATGTGGATGTATGAAGTCCATGAAGGTTCCTTTGGTACTCATGCCAATGGACATTCGATGGAGAAAAAGATGCTTAGGGAAGGTTATTATTGGTTGATAATGGAATCTGACTGTTAAAAATTTGTAAAGAAGTGCCATAAATTCCAGATTTATGGTGACAAGATCCATGTGCCTCTAACACTTCTCAATGTTATTTCTTCCCCATAGCCCTTCTCTATGTGGGGTATTGACATGATTTAACCCAAGGCGTCAAATGGACATCGTTTCATCTTGGTGGAAATTTACTACTTCACCAAATGGGTGGACGCAGGTTCATATGCTAATGTCACTAAGCAGGTGGTGGTGCACTTCATCAAAAATAATCTCATATGTCAGTATGGTGTGCCAAGAAGGATTATCATCGACAATGGCTCAAATATGAATAACAAGGTGATGACAGAACTCTATGAAGAATTCAATATTGTCCATCACAATTCATCTCCCTACATGCCAAAGATGAATAGGGATGTTGAAGCTGCTAATAAGAACATCAAGAAGATCATCCAGAAAATGTTTGTCACTTATAAATATTGGCATGAGATGCTCCCTTTTTGCTTTGCATGGGCATTGAACATCTATCCGCACTTAAAAAGGGGAAACCCCTTTCCCTCTTGTGTATGGCATGGAACCAGTGCTCCCCATTGAAGTTGAGATTCCCTCTTTACGCGTGATAATGGAAACCAAGTTATTAGAGGTAGAATGTGTCCAGAACAAGTTTGACTAGTTAAATTTTATTGAAGAGAAAAGAATGATGGCCTTGTGTCATAGCCAGCTATACCAGAAGAGAATGAATAAATATTTTGATAAGAAAGTCAAGCCTCGTGAATTCAGAGAAGGTGACCTCGTGCTTAAAAATATCATGTCTTTCAACGCTTATTCTTGGGGCAAGTGGACTCCCAATTTTGAAGGCCCATATGTTGTCAACAAAGCCTTCTCTGGAGGTGCATTAATTCTTGAAACAATTAGCAAGGAGTTCCCACATCCTGTGAATGCTGATATAGTCAAGAAATACTTCGCCTAGAAAAATAAAAAGAACAGCTCACTAAGACGAAAACCCGAAAGGGCGGCTTAGGCAAAAGGGAGCGTCTCAGTAGGCCGAAAACCCGAAAGGGCGGTCTAGAAAAATATTAGAGACATAAACAGAATAAAGTTTCCCACTAGATTGAAAACCCGCAAGGGCAACCTAGGCAAAATTTAAGGATTTCTTGGCAAGTAACTGCATCATACAAGACTCGATCATTTGAAGCAACAATCTTCTTGAATACTTACCACTCTTAAACCAAAGTGCTGCTCAGGAATTTAAAGTTGTTAGGGGGAATATTGGTCATTGTATTTCTATGTATCTTTTCCAATATATATTACCATTTTCCAAAATTTGTAATCATCTATGGAGTCTCGCCATTCGTAGACTACCATTCTATGAATAAAGTTTGAGCTTTTGTCCAATTCATTGCAATTCTTATTTTATTTAGCTTACAAAGACTTCACTTATTATTGATAGTAATTTTCAAAGCAAACAAATTAAATAAAAAAATTATTTTTTGAAAATAGTTTACAAATGACTTATTGCTTTAGATTTTGTGACTTAAGAAGGAGAAATAGTGACTCCAGGGACGGGCGAACTCAGAAATTTTGGAAGTCTGATTTCTCCAGGAAGGTTCTCCCAAGGAACTTTTGTTGGATTGAGTATGTTCTTCATGTTTTTCTCAGATAGTTAAAGACGATACCAATTGATGTATGGTGCAGTGTTGGGTTTGTGATCTCGTTTTCCTCAATGAGGAAACCAGACAATGGCAATGTATTTTCTAAGAAATATTGAAACAATTGTCAACTTTTTGGGTTTTCTATCACCAGGTACTGGATTTGATTTAAAATCCCCATAAGTTTGATTTCTTGCTGTAATATTTGACTTCTTAAATCCCTGCATAAGGCTATCCCTGTGAAGTTTCATAAGTTCTCCCTAGAGAAGTTGGTGCAATCCTCGCTCTCAGTATTGAAGAATGTATCTTGGTTTCCCCTCGACGATGTGTTATTTCCCTCCACGGTGAAGTCAGTACAATATCCGCAGTTAATGTCTCAATAATATGGTATTGTTTCCCCCATTGAAATCAGTATCACAATCCCCAGTAGAAGTACAGACCGTGAAACATTTTTTTCCCCATTGAAGTATGTGAGATATTCCCTGGTGAAGCCTGGAGAAGGATATTATACCTCTGTATCTATACTAATTTGTTGCTATGATTTGAATATTTTCAGATTATGTTCCTTCCCAGTGGAGTTAATCCATGAAGTAGGGATTTGTTTCCTTAGTCGGTGCTTACTTTCTCATAAAATTTTCATCTTGGATGTGTTTTAGCCAAGTATTGACTATACCAAAGTTGGTTTTGTCTGGTTATCCCCAGTGTTATGTGTCTATTTTGTCAGCATATACATGACAAAATTCATACATACATCATGCATAGTTGAATTTAGAAAATCATTGTTCATTTGCATTCATTAATATTTTGGTGACATATTACTCTATTTTGCAGAGTTGTGTTATCCTCTCTCCAATAGAGTGTCAACCTTAAGCAGAAAGTGTATATTCTTTCAATTTCCCCACTGAGTTATCCCTCATGGAAGAATTTTGCTTTATCCTTCTTGTTCAATTCATCATTTGGATGGAATGTGGTTCCCTCTTGAGTTTGTTTCTTATGAGGTGTTATTTTGGTTGACTGCTTTATTCCGCTTTATTTTTGGTTCGAATGGATGGTCCCCAGCAGTATTATTATTGTGATTTCGGTAAGCTTTAAGTACCAGTTTGAGAATGTGCATTTATTTTGCACGTGAAGATTTTTATCTCTTCAACATGAATATATTGGCATTTCCCCGGAAAGTCCTATTACTTTCCCCAGGAAATCATTATTGCAATTCCTCCTTATAACAACAAGTAGCATGTCTCTTTATTTGAGCAACCTATAATTCCCCAATAAGTCTGACAATTCCCAGAGAAGATCAGATTTGTTACTCCAATGAATGGTAGCCTTGTCATTATGCAAGGTAGTTTGTTGCTGATATTTTTACTCCAATGAATGGTAGCCTTGTCATTATGGAAGGTAGTTTGTTTTTTAGATTTTTACTCCAATCAATGGTAGCCTTGTCATTATGGAAGGTAGTTTGTTGCTGAGATTTTTACTCCAATGAATGGTAGCCTTGTCATTATGGAAGGTAGTTCGTTGCTGAAATTTTTACCCCAATGAATGGTAGCCTTGTCATTATGGAAGACAGCTCATTGTTCAGATTTGTTACTCCAATGAATGGTAGCCTTGTCATTATGGAAGGTAGTTTGTTGCTAAGATTTTTACTCCAATGAATGGTAGCCTTATCATTATGGAAGGTAGTTCGTTGCTGATATTTGTTACTCCAATGAATGGTAGCCTTGTCATTATGGAAAGTAGTTCGTTACTGAGATTTTTACTCCAATGAATGGTAGCCTTATGAATGGTAGCCTTGTCATTATGGAAGGTAGTTCATTCCTGAAATTTGTTACTCCAAGAAATGGTAGCCTTGTCATTATGGAAGGTAGTCCATTGCTGAGATTTTGTTACTCTAATGAATGGTAGCCTTTTCATTATGGAAGGTATTTCATTGTTGATATCTTTTTCCGATGAATGGTAGCCTTGTCATTATGGAAGGTAGTTTGCCGTTGAGATTCTATTTCTCTGAAGGAATTCACTTGTTTCCAGTTGTAAGTACTAGCCGCTTATCCTAATATTAATTTTCACCGGTATTATCTTCTTTCTTTTTTCCCCAATAGGATCGGTTCTCCTGTTCACCAGTGATTTATTTTCCTTGTTGGGTTTTTCTTTTGATCCCTGTTTTTATTTACTACATCCCCAGTGGGGTCTTGCGGCCTTTTTAGAGTTGTTCATTTGCATTTTTAATCATAAGCACTACATGGCATCTTGGGGCCAAAAATAGGGCTTATTTTATATTTAAGTATCTTGAATCGCGTCGACAAGAAGATTTTTTAACCTTTGTATCTCCAATAGAAGACAATTAAATAAGGGCAGTTATTGTACCCCAATTTTTTCCTCTAAGATTCATCTATCATCTCATACCATCACAATGCAACAACACCACACACTAGGGTTTGGTTCTTCTCCTTATCTTTAGCTTTGCTCATGGGGAATCACCAAGCACCTTGACTTGTATATTGTGATCATCTATGTATTGTATTTATTAACTTTTAACTAATAAGTACAATTAATATTTTCTCTAATTGTTGGTATCATAGGTGAAGCACAATACATTCCATCAAGTTGATCCGTAGGTTCATGAGTTTATTTCCATGTCTTTTTCAACAAAGCTTCATTGAGATTCAAGCTTCATTATTGAATATATTTTGAAATAATATCATTAAAAAGTCTATTATGATTCATCATGTCTCAAGTTTTCAAAAATAGTTCAAAGGTACAAGGGTTAATTGAAGAAGTTTGACCTAGTTGGACAAGTCTTTGGTTTCATTATCACAAGTGCACATTTCCCTCAATTCTCAAAATTTGGAAGTTGTTTTGGTTGCTATGGCTTCTCATTATCATCCTAAACAACTTATATTTACATGACAAAAGTATTTGTGCAAGAAAGTTGATCAAAATTTTATAGGTTTCCCACGACATTTTGTTACTCTAGGAGTTAGGGTTTTGAACTTCAAAGGGGTATAGCATGCTCATCTTATGGTATTTTTGAGTGATTCCAAAGACATCCTTCTCTTCAAAGGGATACCAACAAATCACTTCAAAGGTTTCAAGGAAATATTTTGAGGAAGATACCTAATAATGAAGAAAGATTATAAGTCTTCTAGTTGAATCATCAAATTCCCATATATGACTTCAAAAGATCATAACTTGGTCAATTTTTATCACCTTGAGCCCATTCTTTTTCCACCTGGATCTTAAATATGTGAAATTCAACCCTTTATTTTAAGTGTAAAGTGTGAAAATGAATGGAAGATTCCCTAAGGATGCAAAAGATTATAGGTCATTTTATGAATTTTTGCCAATTTCAACAAGTCATAACTTCATCATTTTTTGGAGATTTTAAATGGTTCAAGTCTCAAAATATCATTCAAGAGATCTACTTCACACCATATTTTTTGGTTAAGAGAAAATTTAAAATGGAAGGCCATGTTTTGGATGCAAAACATTATAAGTCATTTTTGAAGAAAAAACATAGAATTTTTCTAAGTACAAAAGTCAACCTCTTTTTCTCATCTTTGACTCATCACAATTTTCAGCTCAGGCATCCATTTTATTCCATTATTTGCACATTGTAAAGCTTGAGGTCTCATCTTTCTAAAGTTACAAAAATCATGTCCTATGACTCCTTGAGCTGAGAATGCCATTAATTTGAACTTGGTAACTTGAAACTAAAGTTTCTTCAAAAGTCAGAATTTGAAATCCTTGATTTATCTTCTAAACACATATTTTCTAAGCGCTTTTTCTTCTAAACATGTTTAGTGAACCTCCAGAAGTGACTAGCATATTAAAACACAAGGTTTGGATTAGTTTTGATCAAGTTACAAGTCACACTTTTCTTGTTTGCAACTTCATACGATTTCCCTCCAAACTTTATCATTTCACACGCTTGAGCATTCAATCAGCTTCCCTATAAATAGAGGATCATACCTTATTCATTTTCTCAAGCTTAGAGAGCCATAATCACCCTACCAAACTTCCTCTTGAACTCAATTTTCTGCAACTTTGAATTTTCTCTTACATCCTTTCTCAATCATTTTTCTTTGTCAATTCACCTTCCTTGAACCTCACTGAAGCTAACAGAGGAAGAATTAAGCTCTAAGACTTTGTAAATCATGCTAGCCAAGTTCAGTTTTAGAGCTCTGCAACTTAACTTCAATAGGTAGATTCCTTCACCAATTCTCTCAAACTTTGATACTGTTATGAAGCACCCATCATCCTGATTCTAGTCACAACACTTGTTTTCAAATGGAAGTATGTTTTGGCCATGAGATTTCAAATCCCTTTTCAGAACTCCTTTTAAAAAACGACAGAGCTATAGTTTATATAAATTTTTCACGAAGGTACCATTAGAATCGTCTTGAAGAGACGAAGCGAATGGAACCAGTCTCGTGTCCTAATTTTACAGTTTCTGGAACCTGCAGATTCGTTGGCTGGAGGTTGAAGATGACCAACGTGTCATCTATCAACCAATGAAGGCGTGCCACGTATTTTTTCAAAATCTGATTTAATAATTGATTTCATGTTTTATTCGCTAAAGACCATTATATGCACAGTGCGTCTGATCCAATGAATTAGCTTACTAACGCATTTTGACTCTCATCCATTGGTCCATATTTTTTTACTTTATTTTATTTTCTGATTTTTATGTTTAAATTGTTTTAAACTTCAAAAAAACATAGAAAATTCATTTTAACTTCAAAAAATCTGAAAAAATTATGAAAAATACTTTTGATTTTTCTCTTTCTGGTTATTATTTTTTCACATTTTTATTTTTTGTTCTGATATTTTTTATAATTTTTCACTTTATTTGAATTGTTTCAAATATTTGAAAATACTTTTCTTAATTTTTAAATTCTAAAAAAAATAGGGAAGGATTCAATGACCTTTTGACAAATATTGGTGACCTCATTTTATTTTTATTTTTGACTTTACTATTTTTCACAATTTCTGGTTTGTTTTGCCTATTTATTTTAATTTTAAAAATAGTTTCTGACTTTAAAAAGTTATCAAAAATTTTGTATAAATATTTGAGCTCATTTCTGATTTTTCTATGGTCTTAGTTGATTTTTCTTATATCTCTATCTGTTGGTATTTGCTGGCCTAGATGTGAAGGCACATGGTAGGTGCTTGGTGATGCAACGCACTGGATCTGCAAAATAATTATGAGAAAAACGAAAATGCATGAGCTGGGTATCGAACCCAGGTTTCCTCCTTGCACACATATATGCCTTACCACCCAGCCACTTGTTCATTCGTTTATATAAACAAAACAATATCATTATATTAGAAAACATAATTCAAATATATTTGAAAAAATAAAACGCGCGCGCTAACCAAAAGGGCTAATAGGAAGGAGATGTGTATGCTACCGAAGTCAACCCACTAGAGTCAACTCTCTGGTTGTCTTCTCTGATGGGCCAAAAACATGACCTGCAAAAACAACGAGATTCAGGGATCAAGACCTACCCTACGCCCCTTATTTTTCCCTCTTGATTCCAAATTTGAGATCCATTTGGCCTGAAACGGCCTAGATTTTGAGATTCGAAGGAACCAATTTCAAATGCCCTAGCAATGATACTTTGTGTTTCACGCATCAAAACTTGCATACAATACGTCAAACCTGTTCTAATGGTTCCCATGAACACGAATCAAACCATTAAATGTATAAATACTACATAAAATTACAGTTTCAAATGTGGCAAACCTTGCTTGACCGGTGATGCACGATCCGGCTGTTTGAGGGTGCCACGGGCTTTGAAAATGGAAGTGAGAGACTCCTGGTATCTTCAGGAATGTGATGGAGTATTTAGAATTGATCAAGAGAAGCTGGAACTATGCTTTTGGATTTCACAATTTTGATGTATTTATTACAAATTTCGTGTGGCTCTTTGAGGTGGTTTCTGCGTGTTCAGTGCTTGCAAGAGTGTTACGTATTTATAGGAGACTGAGGAGGTAAGGCAACATGGAAAGAAATCATGCCATAACCATTGTTTTTAAAACATTATTCCCTTTTGGAAATTTGCCAAAAATGTGAGATTTCATGCCATTTCCATCCTTGAATGTATCTAGACTTATTTTGCATGAAAAATGGGCCTCAAGGCTGACCAAAAACACTAGCCCACATGTCTAAAACTTTAACCTATTATTTTATGCATTTATTTTGTATTTATTTAAATTTTTAAGTTAAACAAAAATAAAAATAAATGTAAATAAAACCAAAGGCATGCAAAAATGGATTTAGAGGTCCTTCATAAGATCATGAGAGTGTTTGAACCTCAAAATTTTAGGTTATTGACCTAAAAGTTCAAATTTTTTCAATGCACAATCTTCGAATTTTCTCAAATTTCCCAACTTGGGAAATCTATAACTTTCTCAATTTTATCTCACGATGATGATCTGGGACTTTTTGGAAAGCCCAAGATGTCTACTTCAAGCCCTCTTTTGATCAATTTTGCCTTTGAAAACTTTATCTTGATGTAAGTTGTCTTGGCAAAAAGTGTCTTTTGTTGACCTTCTGAAAATGACCTATAATGTATGGGCTTGTATCTTTCAAATGGTGTATTTCTTGGACTTGAGGGCAAAAGAGATGTTGTATGGAATTGGATTCTATTAAAAATGAGCTTTGGTTGGGGAAAAATGGATGAAGTATGAGAAAGTTATATCTGGTCAAAGTTCAGTTGACTTTTCCTATAGAAACCCTAATTTTGCAATTCTTGACTTTTAATGAATTAAGGACATTCCTTGAGGAATAATGATCAACCCTTAATCAAATGATGAATATCACTTTAATATGTTGATGTTGACCAAAAATCTTGAAGTTTGACTGTATATGGGCCACTGTTGACTTTTGACCAAGTATAGTTGATTTTTGAACATTTTAGCAATTGATTTAGAAAACTTGTAGTGTAAGGCATGAAATTTGCCATGGACGATCTTGAAGACATATTAGGACTATGGAAAACATTTTATACTTTTGGAGCTCACACATCTTGGTGAAAAGTGAGACCCTAATTAGAGTATCATTGCTTAGGAGGAGAATTTGTCTAATCAATTCTTTGTCAACCTTGAGCAATTGAGGACCTCAATGAGCATGTCTTGAGTAAAATGGGAGGAAAAATTTTGGGGTACAACAGCTTCCCCTGTTCTATCTTCTTAAACCTGAGGATTTAGATTGGCTCGTCTTCCTTTCGTAATCTGAAGGTGGAAGATGATTGAACACTAGAGTGCCCAGAAATTTGCACTCGCATATACATGAAGTAACACTAAAGGTTGATGATATCGGGAATGGGCTTACAGATGCCATTTGGAGAAGATGATTGAGAATTTTCAGAGATGGGCTTAAAGATGCCATTCAAAGTAGATATTGACTTCATGAGAAATTTCTTTATGGGGATTCCTGCTCCTGTTATTTGAGGAGGACTCTGTTGGGGGATGTTGGTTTCTGTTTGGGGAATAGAGTCTAGGAGCTTTAGTTGTCCATTACTCTATTGGGGAATTATCTCTTGACCGGAGTGATGAAAGTTAGTTGTTATCTGGTCGAACTCCAGGATTCACAGTAACTTGTTGAAGATAATAAAGTTGATTATTATCTAGTCGTATTCTAGGCTTCACAGTGACTTACTGGGGAATATTGAATTAACTGTTATCTGGTTGATCTCCAGGCTTCACAGTAATTTTCTTAAGATTAAACTGTTATCTGGTTATATCCAGGCTTCAATAACTTGAACTATTATTTAGTCGTATTCAGGCTTTAGTGACTTGAACTAATATATGGTTGTATCCATGCTTTAGTGACTTGAACTTTTATCTGGTCGGGTCCAGGCATCAGTGACTTGAAGAAATTAAGTTGTTATCTGGTCGGATCCAGGCTTCAACTTGAATTTGAGGTATGTTGTCATATGGTCGGGTCCAGGCTTCATAGCAATTGACAGAATAAACTGCTATCTGGTCAGACTCCAGGCTTTGCAGCAATTTTGGCAGAGTAAACTACTATTCGATCGTATTCCAGGTTTCGCAGTAACTTATATTGTTATCTGGTCGGGTCTAGGTTTCACAGTGACTTGAATTGTAGATTGATTGTTATCCGGTCGGATTTCGGGCTTCAGTAATGATGTTGACTGCTATCTGGTTGGATTTAGGCCTCACATTATTGTAAACTGCTATCTGGTCGACTTCTAGGCTTCATAGTGTTGTAAACTGTTATCTGGTTGGATTCTAGGCTTCATAGTGTTTGTACTTGATGTTAACTACTTTAGATAGTTGCCCTGTCTTATTTCAGGAATTAATCTGGAACTTTTGAAAATTGATGATGATATCATGTCTGTTGATCTTTCTTAAAAAGGTAAAGAAATAGTTGTATGCAATGTCATGATGCATGACGTACATTGTGTGATGATGTTCTCAAAATAGATGAGATTGTGCTATATGTATTTTGTATGCATGTTTGTAAAAGGATGTATGAATGCAAGATATAAACTGATTTGTCCTTTGCAGTGTCGTTGAATTGAGGGAAAATAAATCCCTGACTACTGCTGGGGATGAAGAATATGGTTCTTCATTATTTGTTGAAGTTGAATTTGCTGGGAGATGGATTTCCGTAGCTAGAGAAATAAAATCTGGTTGGGAAAGAAATTCCGCAAACTGCTTAGGGATTTTATGAAAGACTGTTGGGGTACCCAAAAAGTTTATGAACCATATTGAGGAATTCCTCAAGACGCTGGGGAGATGATTGGAGACTCTTTCTTTACGGGGGGTATCATAACCTTTGACATCATTAAGCTGGTACGCTGAAGATATGGCAGCGACTTTATAGGAGGACGTTTATGTCTCAGCATCTATTGTGGGATGTATCTGCGGGGACTTGCAGTTGGATTTTTAGACATTGTCCAGTTTCTTAAAGCCATTAGTAACTGTCTTTCTGTTTTTTATATGGGTATTTGTAAACGGTGATCACATTCAAATGCATATGTTCAAAAATAATTATTGGACGTTTTTGCAAACAAAACAGAAAAATATAAACAAGTAGTTTTGAACTTCAAAAAGGAATATTTTTGTATTGATTTGAAGAAGTTTTCCTATAATAGGCATTTTTGTACAAAGAAATAGACATCCTAGTAAGAGAATTTCGTCGTAAGAATGAAAACTATACAAAGTAGTATACAAAGAAAAACAGCTATGTCAAATGATCCCATTGGGTTCCCATTCTACTATTGCCTTTATATCTTTGAGTGTCTCATCACTTTGCTGCTTGGCCGAGGTTGATTGGATTGATTAGTACCATTTGAACATGACACTTGTTACTGAAGTCTGTCTATGAGGTGATCCAACGGGACATAGTTGTACGCTTTTAATCCCTAACGTTTTCCTAGACCGCCCTTTAGGGTTTTTAGTCCATCAGGATACCCTTTTTTAGCCAAGACGCCTTTTTAGGTTTTCGACTTGCCGACTGTACGGGTTTTTCATATATATATATATATATATATATATATATATATATATATATATATATATATATATATATATATCCCTAAAATTTTCCTGAACCCTTTTGGTTCGCCGGGATGCCCTTATTTTTTCTTAGGCCAGTCAACCTAGCAGGTCTTTGTTCATGCGTAGTATCTTTTAACTATGTCCGCATTTACAGGATGCGGAAGGTCGTCACCGTCCATAGTGGTTAAGATCATGGCTCCACCAGAAAATATATTTTTGATCACAAATGGCCCTTCATACGCGGGAGTCCATTTTCCCCTGGGATCAGCTTGTGGCGGGATAATGTGCTTGATTACTAGGTCGCCAACTTGATATATCTGATGTCTGACCTTCTTGTTAAAAGCTTTGATCATACGTTTCTGGTACATCTAACCATGACAAACAGTCGCGAGCATTTTCTCGTTAATCAAGTTCAATTGGTCAAGTCGAGTCTGAACCCATTCATCTTCATTCAAACCCGCATCCTTCATGATTCTCAAGGAAGGGATCTAGACTTCGATGGGTAGGACATCTTCTATACCGTATACCAGAGAGAAAGGAGTTGCCCCTGTTGACGTGCGTGCTGAGGTACGGTAACCATGGAGAGAAAATGGTAACATCTCGTGCCAGTCTATGTATGTCACCGTCATCTTCTGCATGATCTTTTTGATATTCTTATTGGCAGCCTCTATAACGCCATTCATCTTCGGCCGATAAGGAGAAGAGTTATGATGCTGAATCTTGAATTGCATGTAGAGCTCAGTGATTATAGTATTATTGAGATTGGTACCATTATTTGTAAGGATTCTTTCTGGAATACCATACCGATAAATAAGAGTATGCCTGATGAATCGGGCCACGACGTTCTTGGTAACATAAGCAAATGAGGCTACCTCGACCAACTTTGTGAATTAATCAATGGCAACCAGGATGAAGCGATGCCCATTAGAAGCGGTAGGTCTAATATCTCTGATCATATCAATGCCCCACATTGCGAATGGCCAGGGAGCAGTCAAGACATTCAAGGGGACCCGAGGCACATGTACTTTATCATCATAGATCTGACACTTGTGACAAGTTCGAGAATATTGATAATAATCTGCTTCCATAATGGACCAGTAGTACCCTGCCCTTAGAATCTTCTTAGCCATTGTGTGCCAACTAGAATGGGTGCCAAAGGTACCTTCGTGCATATCTGCCATAATCTTCTCTGCTTCACTTTTGTCTACACATCTAAGCAGAGTAGAATCGTGGTTGCGCTTGTAGAGGATTCCGTTACTAAGGAAAAACTTGGTAGAGAATCTTCTTAGGAACTTATTATCATTGACTGAAGCTCCCTCAGGATAATCTTGGGCTTCGAGGTATCTTTTCACTTCGTGGAACCATGGTTTGTCCACTACTTCTTCAGTACCCACCTCATAACAGTATGTTGGTTCGTCCAATCTCTCAATAGTGATCTGAGGAGCTTCATTATCCTACCTGACTTTAAACATGGATGACATAGTAGCTAGCGCATCCGCTAATTGATTTTCCTCTCGTGGAAAATGCTCAAAGGTAACTTCTTTAAAGTTTGGAATTAGTGTCAACACATGCTCTTGGTAAGTGATGAGATTAGGATGCTTTGTGTCCCATTCTCCTTTGATTTGACTGATTAACAAGGCCGAGTCTCCAAATACACTCAAGAATTTGATTCTCAAGTCGATAGCAGCTTTGAGACCCATGATGCATGCTTCATATTCAGCCATATTGTTGGTACAGTTGAAACATATCTTGATAGTGAAGAGAGTTTGACAGCATTCATGAGATATGATTATTGTATTGATGCCATTTCCAAGTGCATTGGAAGCTCTGTCAAAAACCAAAGTCCATCGGCATCCTCTTTCAGTTCCTTCATCCGGTCCAAGTTCTTCACAGTCAGTCACTAACATGATGCTCTCGTCCGGGAATTCAAAAATCATAGATTGATAGTCGTCCACAGCTTGATGAGCCAAATGATCAGCTAGTACACTTCCTTTGATCGCTTTCTGGGTTGTGTACTGAATATCATAGTCGGTCAGGACCATTTTCCATCTTGCTATTCTTCTGGAGAAAGCGGGCTTCTCAAAGATGTATTTGATGGGATCCATTTTAGATATCAATAAGGTAGTGTGAGTCAACATATATTGTCTTATTCGGCGAGCAGCCCATGCCAAAGCGCATCATGTTTTCTCGAGCAGTGAGTATCTTGTTTCACAGTCGATAAACTTTTTTCTAAGGTAGTATATTGCATGCTCTTTTCGACCATACTCGTCATGTTGCCCCAACACATACCCCATTGAATTCTCCAACACTGTTAAATACATGATCATAGGTCTTCCTTCAACCAGAGGCATCAAAATTGGAGGCTCTTAAAGATATTCTTTGATTTTGTCAAAGGCAATCTGATAATCGTCATTCCATTTCACTACTTTATCTTTCTTCAATAATTTGAAGATTGGCTCACAAGTAGTGGTTAGATGGGAAATGAATCTGGCAATGTAGTTTAGACGTCCCAAGAATCCCCTAACCTCCTTCTCAGTGAGGAGAGTTGGAATTTCTTGTATAGCTTTAACCTTCACAGGGTCTACTTCAATACCTTTGCTGCTAACAACGAAGCCTAAGAGCTTACCAGATCTTACTCCAAAGTTGCACTTGTTTGGGTTCAGTCTCAGCTTGTACTTCTTCAGTCTTTCAAACAGCATTTGCAGGTGATCAAGGTGCTCTTCTTCAGTCTGAGACTTGGCTATCATATCATTGACATAGACCTCTATCTCGTAATGGATCATATCATGGAACAAAGCTACCATAGCACGTTGGTAGGTTTCCCCAGCATTCTTCAATCCAAATGGCATTTTATAACAGAAGGTACCCCAATATGTAACGAAGGTTGTTTTCTCCATATCTTCAGGAGCCATATTGATCTGATTATACTCGGAGAAACCATCCATGAAGGATAAAACCTTATGTTTCACGGTGTTGTCAACCATAACATCAATATGAGGAAGCAGAAAGTCATCCTTGGGGATCTCCCTATTCAAGTCTCTGTAATCCAAACACATACGTACCTTACCGTCCTTTTTAGGTACCAGAACAACATTAGCAACCCATTACGGATAAGAAGTAACAACTAACAACCCGGTGTTAAAATGTTTCATAACTTTAGCCTTGATCTTTTCTGACATCTCAGGATGCATACAACGAACCTTTTTCTTCACTGGAGGGAAATCTTCTTTTGTTGGTAAACGATGAACCACAATTAAGTGTCCAGCCCCGACATGTCTTCATATAACCATGCAAAGACATCAACATAGTCATGTAACATTTGTATTAAGCGCTCTTTGACACTAGGCTCCAATTTGGAACATATCTTGACTTCCTTTTTATCCTCTTCAGTACCTAAGTTTACCGTCTCGATTGGCTCTTCACGAGGTTGTATGGATCTTTCCTCTTATTGCAACAGTCTAGCAAGTTCTCCTGGTACTTCACAATCTTCCTCACCTTTGTCCTCGACTTGGTAGATTGGATTTTCAAAGTCATAATTGGCAATAGCTGAACCGTTATCAATGGGATTCAAAGACATAAGACTTTAGAGTTTAAAATTTTCAAATATTACATATAAAAAAAAAACAAAAAGACAATTACTCTTGGATAAAAGTAATGGGAACAAAGTCTCTAGCCGTCCAATTATTTAGTCCACTGCTGGTAGTTGGGAAGATCCAATTGTCCATTTCGCAGTCACTGCGACTGTCCTCCAAAACATTGATTCCATGGTTGCTGATGCGTAGTGGTGGTCCTCCGGTGCGAGCACGACGAATAGCTCTTTAGGCTCTTGAAGTAAAACCCAATCCAAACTTGTCAGACTTATAAGGGATGTCAGGGAGCTGGCCCCACATAGTAACCCCAACTTCTTCAACTATAGCTTTGGCATTCTTCAGAGAAGCCATCATCAAAAGAGGTCTGGTAGTCTTTAGAACACTAGTAACAGTTTTGGTAGCAGCAATTGTCTGAGGAACCTCTTCAAGGTTCTGGCAGGGGGTTTCAAGAAACTCGTCGTCCATATCAACATACCTAAAAGAGTTCAAGTGGTTCACCATATACTCTTCCTCGCCTTGGACTGTGACAATCATCCCATTAACTAGACATTTCAACATTTGATGCAGGGTAGAAGTAACAATGTCGACCCTATGGATCCAAAGGCGACCCAACAAACAAGAGTAAGATGGGCGGATGTCCATTATGTAAAAAGTAGAGTCAAATATCTGAGAACCAACTTTAACATGGATTTCCAGATCCCTGTCTACCATTCTTTTAGAACCATCAAAATCCCTCACCACAATATTGCTGGGCTTCAGTGTGAGTCCTCCATAGTCCAATTTGTCCAAAGCAATCTTAGGTAAGACATTCAATGACGAATCTCTATCTACCAGAACATGAGCTAGGGTAGTGCCCCTACACTCAATAGAGACATGTAGGGCATCATTATGCTTTCTTTCTTTGGACGTTAAATCAACATCAGAGAAACCAAGACCATTGTCAACAGTCATACTAGCAACGTAGTTCTCGAATTGGTCGGCAGAAGTCCCTTGAGGCACATGAGCAGACTTTAGGAACTTCACCAAAGCCTTAGCATGGGCTTTAGAGCATAACAGTAAGTCCAACATTGAATTTTTTGAAGGAGTTTGATCCAATTGTTCCACAACATTGTAGTCACTTTTCCGTATCATATTCAGTATCTCTTCCATTTCTTTTTTAGAGGCTTTGGGAATGGCTTCTTTAGGTGCCTACGTCCAGGCAGGCTCAACTAGTACTTCTTTGCCCCGAGTCTCAGCTGAATCAGTAGCAGGAATAACAACACGAGTGACAGTTTAGGTAGTAACAAGAGTAACAATAAGAACATTAGATGGAATAACCAAAGGAGTGGCAATAGTCTTTGGAGAGATCTTAAGAGAGAATATCCTTCTGCTTCTGGTAATTTTACTTTTCCTAACAATGTTATCGATATTAGGATCATTATCTTCGGAAATTTATCTTTATAGCCAATAGGTCTTACTTGACGCCGTAGTAGTAGACGTCAGCTCCATAGTTCCAAGGAACATCCTTATCAGAGGAATATGGTATCGGCCCAGGAAAAGTGATAATTAAAGGAGCAACCTTAGGAGTGGATGTAATCCTGACGGGTCTTTTGGAGGAGACCTTGGGAGGATTGTCGAAAATGGTAATTATTGATATATCTTCACACAAACTTCTTGTAGAGAGAGTCTTCTCAAACAGAATTTCTTTGTTGCTCATCAGGTGCTAGACACCTATCTTTAATAATAACCAACCATTGGGTAGAGACACACACAGGTGGCAACCTTCACCACAACCCGGAAATAAACTAGCTCGTAAAAGATTCTTCTTAACAATCGGAAGAGGAGTAATTAGTTCATCAACAGAAGAAACAAACAGGTTGTCATCAATAACATTAACACCCTGGCCATACTTGGGCATTGGTGCTGTTATCACATTGGGGGTTTTCGGAGGGTCAAATTTAATCTCTTTTGCCTCAAAAAGATCTTGCACTTTGTTCTTCAGAGCCCAACAGTCATTTGTATCGTGCCCCAGACTGTTGGAATGGAAGGCACATCGAGCATTTGGGTTGTAACAAGGACATGCCGTATTTAGATTTTTAGGAGCCTCCCTCAGAGTTACCAGATTAGACTTCAATAAGTGTGGCAAAACCTGAGATAAAGACATGTTAAGTCGGGTGAACTGCCTTCTGGGTGCATCTTGCTTACGCTGATTGTATTGTTTTTGATTTGGTGCAGGGTTGGAGATCATCATAACTCCTACCATTGGACGGCGTTCAACTTTGATTTGATTCCTCTGACCGTAGGCAGCACTTACTTCCTTCTTCTCAGAGAATGGTTTCTTCATTTTACTTGAAGATTCATCTCTATGAATGTTACCGCTTTTGATACCAGCTTCTACTTGTTAACCAGTCAACATCAGTTCAGTAAACCCTGCTGAAGAGCTTCCAATCAAGTGATTGAAAAATGGACTAGACAAAGTACCTAAGAACATATCTACCAGCTCTCTATCAGACAGAGGAGGCTGGACTCTTCCTGCAAGATCTCTCCACTTTTGGGCGTAATCTTTGAATCCCTCGCTAGAACCCATAGACATACTTCGAAGTTGAGCACAGGTTGGAGTGAGGTTAGCATTATATTGGTACTGCTTGTAGAAAGCAACAGCCAGGTCCTCCCAGTTGCGGATGTTGGTTCCCTCCAGGTGATAGAACCATTCCAACTAAGTCCCTGATAAGCTCTCTTGGAAAAAATGCACCCACAAATTCCTATCAGCCGTATGAGGTTGGATCTTCCTTACATAAAACCTCAGATGCAACTTAGGCCATGAAACCTTTTCATACTTAGCAAACACGGGAAACTTAAACTTCTATGGAATGACCACCCAGCGACCAACCCTAATTCTTCAAAATCCATACCAGGTACCCTCTGAATTTCCATTGCGCTGAGACGATCCTCCAGCTATTTATATTTGTCATCAGCAGGAGGATACTGCTCTTCAGTATAATCAGCCTCTTCTTCATCAGACTTTGGGCTGTGATCTTCTTATTTTGGCTTCTCCTCTTGATTTCCCCCCTTGTTTGACGGAGTTGTGAATTCTAGAGCTCGCTTTATAGGTCCTTTGAATTTCCTTCCCATATTCAGGACATCCACTGGCTTCTTTGTCTTCTTTTTCTTGTCTTTGAGAATCAGAGCCTTCATGTCTTATTGTCCTTTATCTAGAGCCAGGAACATTTGCTGGAATTGAGCATTTTAGGCTTGAAGGTCCTTAATGTTCTGTTCGAGAGCCATTTCTTTTTGCTGAAATAAACAGTGAAAAGATAAGAAACATGTTTTGGAATACCTGCTTATGTAGTGATATGCATGATATGCTTATGCAATGTTCTCAAGGACTTTTAATATTTAAATTTGTTTAGAAAAAGAGAGAACAAACATCAATTGCATTAATAAGTTTAAATGGTTACAATGATGCCTCTTGGGCTTACAATGGAAGAAACAAAAATAATACAAAATAAATTCCTAAAACAGAAAGGACTCAAGCTTCCCATGAGCACATCCTCTTCGGTGCAATATAGGCATTCAAACTCTGCTCTTCATGAAGTTGTCTTGTGAGCTCCAAAACCTTCTTCTCGCTTGCATAGAACTGGGCTTCAAAGGTGTCTCGTTCTTCTTTGAGTTGAATCCAGGATCTTTGTAACTCCTTGAGAGTATTTGACATGTCAGGATTGAGAATAATGTGAGGAACATCTTTCTCGGTAATAGGCTCCATGATGATAGGTAGGATGGCCTCATAAGTCATCATGAGATTTTGAGCGGGTTCTCGCACCCACTTAAGATAAGGTTCCAAAGGAATATAGTTCTTATGCCCCAATGTCTTGCTATCAACTTTGTTCGCAATTCCCCAAGCTCGTATGAATCTATGACAATAACCTTGGACATCATTCTCATAGTAGAACGCAATTCCTTGGACAAGTGCTTCATGAGGACCATCCCTCCTAGCATACCCAAACTGTCGTAATGCCAAACAAGGGTTGTAGGTGATTCCTCCCCTAATGCCTAGTAGAGGGACATTAGGGAATTCCCTGCAACGATCAACAATGGTAACATCCTCCAAAGATCGAGGACACCAGCGAATATCTGAATGCGTGAGGGACATCAACCTATTAGACCATCTCATGCCTTGCTCATTCTTTGAAACAGACCGAGGTAGGTGCAAAATAAATCACCTAGCCAACATAGGAGTGCAACACATAAGGGTCCCTCTTCTTTTTACAGTGCGGGTGTGAAGAGAGTGCAAAATGTCTCCAAGTAAAGTAGGCATCGGGTTACGAGACAGAAAAACTTTGACCGTATTCACATCTATGAGTTGGTCTGGATTAGGAAATTGTACAATCCCATAGACGAGAACGGACAACACTTCTTCAAAGGCTTGTAAATCCAGAGTATCCTAAAAATAGTGAGCCTTCCCAAACAAAAACTTGGCTAGAAACCATTTGACACCACCTCTTGTTTCCCAATTTGCCACAACGTCGGACCATTGTAAATACAGAGCCCGAGCAATCTCCTCAGGTTTTGGGTGTCTTTCCATACCGTTGAAGAGTAATTGATTAAGAATGGTCATTCCCAATAACTGAGAAAACTCCTCAATGGTAGGCACTAATTGGTAACCGAGAAATGTAAAACAATGGTGTAAAGGGTCAAAGAATTGAAAGAGCACTTTCATCATGTCTTCATCAAGGCTTGAGGTAACTAAATTGAGAATTCGAACATGTCTCTTGGTGAATAGAGAATTCTATGGAACCCTTGATGCTAACTCTTTGAATTGAGGAAGCACTCTTACGAGGTTTACTTGGATAGTATTTCTACAAGTGGAAGCCATGTCCTACAAAACAACACAAAGATAAGTCCTGAAAATCCTTGAAATGGTTAGTGTGACATGCCATGTTATGATGTTTTGTAAAAAAAAAAATACAAGCTCACAAACAAGTCCTTATGTTTAGGCTTTCATGGGTTCTGTAGGTAAGTACCCTCTTGATGTTTAGTTGGTTCAACATGTCCTAGAAAGTAATCGGGTTCTAGGGAATCTCAATATCACTGATCTTTCTTTATCGGGCATTGTTTCAGTCAAGCCTCTTTATTAGCGACCGAAACATCCCGAAAGTCCAATCTCAATGAGTGTAGTATCGAGTATCAACCAACTTCGGACTGCAGCAAAGTCGTCTATTTCACTACTTCCTAATGGCTAAGTTTTTCAATTAAAGGTTCTAAGGTCAGTTAGTGCTTAATGACACCACACAGCGGCCCCGTATTCTCCTTGACTAAACTCAAGGGCTATCGTTACCAACAAATGTGTCACACTAACATAGCTATCGCTTCAACCATGTCGGTATACCCCCTACAGTCCCCACAATCTATTGCTACTTACCTAAAAGGTGCCCCAGATCCGGGTGTAGGAACTTTTAGTAACAACCCAAACAAGCCCTCAAAGATAAAGCATACAAAACACACAATGTAAACCAAATAAATAATGAACTAAACTCTAAGGTAACCCCATTTTTTATTATAAGTCCCCAGCAAAGTCACTAGTTCTGTAATATGATGGCAGAACCGACTGTTATACTGGTTTTGCGTTTGTATTCGTAAATGTTGCGGTAAGCAAGAGTAGCCACCTACTTTTCTTTTATCCAACAAAGGAAAGGGTGAAAAGAACAGAAAAAGACCTTTCGAGAGTTTTCTAAGTAAGGGGGTAGATTATGGAAAGGTAAGGTGTTAGCACCCTTCCCATCTGTAGTTATATACGGGCTCTTAGATGCTTAGATCATTTTGAAATACCTTGTGTTTTTTGTGTTTTGAAAAGTATTTTCGAAAGCTCCTTAGTGCGATGAACTTTGTAATGTTTCTCGGAATGGTAAAGAACGTATACAAAGTGTTTGAAAATGGTTTTGAAAGAAGTTTTATGTAAGTGTAAAAATTGTTTGAGCAAGCATCTAACAATTATCTACTTTACTCGAAAGGTTGTTCTTTTCCTCTTTTCCTTTAGATGGTACTATCCTACTATTAGTGAGTAGGTAGCCCTAGTTGTTGAATATTTGAGGGGCATTCAAAGGGACATTTATACAGTCACAAAGGCAACTAGGCAATAATTTTTAGTAACTACCCTAGAGTTTTTTAAGATCATACCGAGGCAACATCGAGATGGTCATCAAGGGACTTATGATCTTTAAACCGGAGGGTAGCCACTAAAATCTCACGTTTCGAGAGTTTTGACTGTTTTCCGAAGGCAGCCAAAGTGGGGATACCCTAGAGGTGTATATATGCAATTGTGTTTATATTTAGTTATTTTTGTATTTTGCATTAGGTTTGCTAGCGTTTTGTTTTTATTCTTGCCATACAATCCTATTAGCATGCATCTAAACAGTTAATAGTTTGCAGTAATTAAAAGTGCGGAAATGTAAATCTAGCTATTACAAGGCTTCGGGGAGGGGGATTATTACAAGTCCAAAACTTAGGGAAAAAGGAAAGAAGAGAAGTAAAGAGTCCTAATTAACTCTATTACATCCCAGTAGGCAGTTACAGAAAATATGAAAATGAAATGCGAAAGGTAGTGACGCGCGTGAATTGAAATGACGTCTAATCCTAAACTAATTCTAAGTTAAAAATAGAACTATTTTGTTGTTTTTTGTTCATTAAACTAAATTAGGACTAATTATTAGATTAAAATAAAACTAAAAGAAAATTATTAACTAAAAATAAATTCTAATACAACCTACTATTTTTGGCATTTTTAATTGAGAAAATGTGGAAATTTAACCTAATTATAAATAGATTTTTTTAATTTATAAAAAAAAAGGTCAAAATAATTAACTCAATTAAAATATAAAATAAACCTAATTATAATTTAATGGTATTTTTAATATGAGAATAAAATAAAATTAAAATCCTAAGTTCTATTAATTTTAAGTTAAAGAAAATGGTTTAAATAATTATCAATTAATTTACAAAATTAGTTTAATAAAAAAACTAAAAACTATATTTTTTTCTTACTTTTTATGATTTTTATATTATTATAAAAAATTATTAAAATAAATAAACAATAAAATAAATAAATAAAAGAAAAAATGAAAATGCAAATGGGCCTGATAGCAAAAGAAATAGGGGGTATAGGATTTGAAATTCGTTGGGCCCAAACCAAATCAACCCAGACTTTGTGCCTGATCCCATGTGGTTGGCCCTTTGAGGGTTCATCATGTACAACGTGCTTGAGGTGTTGGATCTCTATCTGTTGGTATTTGATGGCCCATATGTGAAGGCACATGGTAGGTGTTTGGTGACGCAGTGCACTGGATTTGCAAAATAATTATGAGAAAAACTAAAACGCATGACCTAGGTATCGAACCCAGGTTTCCTCCTTGCATACATATATGCCTTACCACCCAACCACTTGTTCATTCGTTTATATAAAAAAACAATATCATTATATTAGAAAATATAATTCAAATATATTTGAAAACATAAAACGCGCGCTGACCAAAAGGGCCAATGGGAAGGAGATGCATATGCTGCCGGAGTCAGCCCACCGGAGTCAACTTTCCGGTTGTCTTCTCCGGTGGGCCAAAAACTTGACCTGCAAAAACAACGAGATTCAGGGATCAAGACCTACCCTACTCCCCTTATTTTTGCCTCCTGATTCCAAATTTGAGGTCCATTTAGCCTGAAACGGCCTAGATTTTGAGATTCAAAGGAACCAGTTTCAAATGCCCTATCCATGGCACTTTGTGTGTCACACGTAAAAACATGCATATAATACGTCAAACTTGTTCTAATGATTCCCCTAAAAACGAATCAAACCATTAAATGTATAAATACTACATAAAATTACAGTTTTAAATGTTGAAAACCTTGCTTGACGGTGATGTACGGTCCGACTGTTTGAGGGTGCCACAAGCTTTGAAAGTGGAAGGGAGAGACTCCTGGTATCTTCAGGAATGTGATGGAGTCTTTAGACTAGATCAAGGGAAGTTGGAACTCTGCTTTTGGATTTCACAATTTTAATGTATTTTTTGCAATTTTCGTGTGGCTCTTTGAGGTGTTTTCTACGTGTTCAATGCTTGCAAGAGTGTTACATATTTATATGAGATTGAGGAGGTAAGGCAACATGGAAAAAACCATGCCATTTACATCCTTGAATGTTTCTGGACATATTTTGCACAAAAAATGGGCCTCAAGGCTTACCCAAAACACTAGCCCACATGTCCAAAATATTAACCTATTATTTTATGCATTTACTTTGTATTTATTTAATTTTTAAATTAAACAAAAATCAAAATAAATGTAAATAAAATCAAATGAATGAAAAAAATGGATTTATAAGTCCTTTATAAGGTCATGAGATTTTTTGAACCTTAAAAAGTTAGGTTATTGACCTAAAAGTTCAAATTTGCTCAATGCACAATCTTTGAATTTGCTCAAATTTTCCCAACTTGTGAAATCCATATCTTGCTCAATTTTTATCTCATGATGATGATCTTGAACATTTTTGAAAGCTCAAGATGTCTAATTCAAGCCATATTTTGATCAATTTTGCATTTGAAGAATTTATCTTGATGTAAATGGTCTTGGCAAAAAGTGTCTTTTGTTGACCTTCTGAAAATGATATGTAATGTATGAGGTTGTATCTTTCAAATGGTGCATTTCTTGGACTTGAAGGAAAAATATAAGTTGTAGGGAATTGGATTCTCTTCAAAATGATCTTTGGTTGGGGAAAAATGGATGAAGTACGAGAAAGTTATGTCTGGTCAAAGTTCAGTTGACTTTTCCTATAGAAACCCTAAGTTTGCAATTCTTGACTTTTGTTGAATTAAGGGCATTCCTTGAGGAATTATGATCAACCCTTGATAAAATTATGAATATCACTTCAAGATGTTGACGTTGACCAAAAATCTTAAAGTTTTACTGTATATGGGTCACAATTGACTTTTGACCTAGTACAGTTGATTTTCAAACATTTGAGCAATTGACTGAGCAAACTTGTAGTGTAAGGAATGAAATTTGTCATGGACAATCTTGAAGACATATTAGCACTATGTAAAGCATTTGAGACTTTTAGAGCTCACGCATATTGGTGAAAAGTGAAACCCTAATTAGAGGTTCATTGCTTAGGAGGAGAATTTGTCTAATCAATTCTTGGTCAACCTTGAGCAATTGAGGACTTCAATGAGCATGTCTTGAGTAAAATGGGAGGGCAAATTTTAGGTAACAACATAACCTTTCTAGGATATGCATATCATTATATTCATCATATGAACTCTAAGAATGGATGAATGATTGTCTATTGTACACCTTTGTTGTACAAGTGGTTTATTTCTCACTTGTCGTAGTCTACTTCTTTTTGGGCTCTTTCAGATGGTTTAAGGTGGTCGTAGAAGATTATGTCTCTCATGTATTCTGATATTGTCTGGTATAACCATGTTTATGATGGTGTGGAGATTATTTATAGTTGTGGTGAGTTTCCTAATGTACCTATCCCTGGTACAAAGGGAGGCATTAACTACAATCCGGTTTTAGCATGTCATTAGTTTGGGTATCCCATGAGAGACAAACCAAACAACATTCTATTGAGTGGTTTCTTTTTCCGTGAAAGTGATATGATAAAGTCCTCAAGGGAAATATTATTCATGTTTGGTAAAACATTCACAAAAAAGGTAGAGGATAGTTAGGGAATAAATGTTGTACTTTTTTGGAGCATTATCTTTAATGGGTGCAAGCTAGAGCAATTACTCTCAAAATGCCTAATCCTCGTCAGGAATCTTTGATGTTAGTTTCTATAGATCATTCTTAAATTCCTTTAACTAATATAGAAGAACTTCAATTTTCTTTGGCCAAGATGAAACTAGATAGGGATGTTTGGAAGAACAAGTATCAGGTTTAAGACATCGAGAATTCAGAGCTGGAGAATTACTTAAAGGAGAAAGTTGAGTTACTTTTCCAGAAAGGTGAATAAGAGCAAGAAAGAAAGAAAGAAGAGAATAATGCAAGAGGACTTATTTTGTTCTAGCATTGTGCCTTTTCATGAGTATTCAAACATTCCTCCGACGTATGGGGCCTGGAAGAGTATTGTTAATAAGTTGATTATTGAGAAAGCTTAGATGCAGAAGGACTATGAAGTCAAGACCATGAAGCTTAAGAAGATTTTGCAATATGGTGTAGGTTCTTCTTCAGATGTGGTTCTTTTGGTTCTTAAGAAGATGTTGCAATATGTTACAATATTGAGACAATGTACTTCAATTGTAATCCTTCCACTATTAATGAAATGAATTTTTTTCCAAATATGTTCTTTATGATATTTGCAATTTTTTATGATTTTCTTGAAGTTCCTTGAAGCTTGGATAAAAAACAATCATTTGCATTGTGTAATACAGTGGGAGAACTGACTTATTTTGCATTTTATCGCAAATGTTGTGGATAGCAAGAGTCGCCACCGACTTTTATTTTATCCAATAAGGAAAGGGTGAAAAGAACAGTAAAGACCTTGAAAGATTTTGAGTTTGGAGGGTAAGTTATGAAAAGGAAAGGTGTTAGCACCCTTTTCATTTGTAGTTATCTACGGGCTCTTAATCGCTAGGTCACATTTGAAAATTTTCTTTTTGTGTAAGTGTTTTAAAAAATATTTTGAAAATGCCAATGTAAGGCGAACTTTGTAATGATTCTTGTATCAGTCCTCAAGAATGCGTACAAAGTGTTTTGAAAATATTATTTTTTTTGAAAGTGATGTGTAAAAAATATTCATGAGAAAATTTGTGAGCAAGCGATTAAAAATATCCTACCCACTCAAGGTCGTTCTAGTTATTTTCCTCCTTTAGAGATAGTGTTATCCACACCATTAGTTGATAGGTAGCCCTATCTTTTGAAGGTGAAGGGACATGGGTAGGGTCATCGTACGGTCATCGAAGGCAACTTGTAAGGATGCTTTAGCAGTTTCGTAAGGGGCTAGATCATGTTATTCATAGGCAATGTTACAGGGTCATCGAGGGACTTATGATCTTTTATTCGAGGGCCTTTGCTAAAGCATCCCTACATTCGTGGGACATGGCTGTTATTCTGAAAGGCAATGAAGAGAGGTGACCCTAAAGGTATGAGTGTGCAAGTGTGTTCATTTTAGTTATTTAGTCTTGCAATTATGGTTTTCTATCGTTCATTTTTATCTTGCCATACAAACCCTAATTACTAACAATTGCAGAAAATATAATAGCAGAAGGTAAAGGTGGAAATGTAAACCTAGGCAATTACAGAGCTTTGGGGCAATTACATAATAGTGAATTGCACAAAATAAAAAGTTACAACTATTACATACTAGAAGCAGTTACATAATAGAAAAATGAGAAAAAAAATAAAGCTACGCTATTACAGTTGAACGCGTCCTATACACTTTATCTAGGAAAATAAAAATAGGTTGAAAATAGCAAAGAAAATGTTTTGGTGATTTTTTATGCAAAAAACGATTTATGATAATTAATTAAATAAACCTAAAAATCTAATTAATTTTTATTAAAAAAAGGTTAATTTTGAAAAAAAGTTAATTAAAAAACCTAAAACCTAATTAATCTTAATTAATAAAAAAAGGTTAATTTTGAAAAGAAAGTTAATTAAAAAACCTAAAACCTAATTAATTTTAATTAATAATAAAAAAGGGTTAATTTTGAAAAAAAATTAATTAAAAAACCTAAAACCTAATTAATTAGGGTTTTAAAAAAGCTTTATGTTTAATGATTAATAAAAAAGAATTAAGTTTTCCAAAAAATAGATAGGGGAAGAAGAATCAATGAAAAATATGATTAAATAATAAAAATAGTGCAAATGTCAGGGGTGGGTGTTGAACCCACGCCATTTGCCTTCATAACAACATGGCTTACCAAACAATAGATAGGGGAAGAACAATCAAATGGAAAATAGGGTTAGAAAATGAAAATAATGCAAATGTCAGGGGTGGGTGGTACCCTACCCCCTAATTTGGGCCTTGCGAGTTCAATGGTGCCCTTGGTTTTGGCTGATTCTCCCTGTACAAAGAGATATGACGCAAATAACATGAGACGGTTCAAAAATGGTGTCTCATGATTTAGTCATTATGGGGGCCATGTGATGGGTCTATCATGCATAGTTATACCTCAGAAGCATGTTAGTAATGTTAGTATGCATCAAAACAACATGAAAACAAAAATATGAATTACAAAAAAACAAGGAAACCAGAGTTGGATGTATGCAATTTTTAGGCCCTTTGGATCATCAAGATTGATCCATTCTTACCCTACAATGCCTCAGGGATTGATTTGGATGATTGGCTTACTTGGAGAGAGGCTGAAAATAGGGTTTGTAGTTTACCCTAGTTTTGATAAAATTTGAAGTTTTGGTATAGGAACTTCTTGCAAGGTTTTTGCATCCTTGTTGTTGTCTGAATATGGGATATATATATAGAGGAAAATTAGGTCAAAAGAAGTGGGCTTGGACCTTTGTATGAAAGCCTTGATTTTTTTTAAATTTATTTTGAATTTAAATAAATAAAATAAAAAATAAATGGAATAAAAATCAAAAGGGTGTATGAATAAGTTCAGAGGTTCACTATAAGGTCTAATACACGTTTGGACCTTGAAATACAAGTCCATTAGCCCAAAAAATTCAAGTTTGATCAATTTGGGTTTCATGCATTTTCTCGAAATATCCCAACTTGTTCCAATCATAAATCTCTCAATTTTTATCATATGAAGGTGATCTTAGACTATTTGGAAAGCTCAATATGTTCCCTACAATATCTATGTTGATCATTTTTTCATTTGAAGATTGATCTTGATGTAAGTTGCCTTGACTAAAAGTGTCTTTTTGTTGACTTTTGAAATGACCTATAATGTTTTGGCCCATATCTCTCAAATGATTAATTTTTTGGATTTGATCTTAGAGAGACAAAGTTGTAGAGAATTGAATTTCCTTAAAAATAAGCTTTGGTTGAGAAAAATCTGATGAAGCATGTGAAAGTTATGCTTGGTCAAAGTTTAGTTGACTTCTTCTTAAGAAAACCCTAATTTGGTAACTTTGACTTTTGATGAATTGAGATTTTTCTTGATGAATCATGATCAACCCTTGATCAAATGATGAATTTGACTTCAAACTCTTGATGTTGACCAAAAATCTTGAAGTTTGACTATATGTTGACCACAATTGACTTTTTATCCAATATAGTTGATTTTTAGTCATCTGAACAATTGACTGGGAAAACTTGTGATGCAAGGCTTGAAATTTGGCATGAGCATTATTTGAGAGATATGAGGAACCATGAAATCCACTTGAGGCATTATAAGCTCAAATTTCCTTGCGAAAAGTGAAACCCTAGTTGTAGGTCAACTACTTAGGAGGAGAATTTGTCTGATCAAACATTGAGTAGCATTGAGAAATTGAAAACCCTAGGAGCATGAGGAGGTGTCTTGAAGAAAATGGGAGGGAAAATTTTGGGGTATAACAGCTACTCCTGTTTAATCTTCTTAAACCTGAAGAGTTAGATTGGCATGCCCGCCATTCGTGATCTGAAGGTGGAAGAGGATTGAACACTTAAGTACCCAAAATTTGCACTCGCCGGTGCATGAAGTAACACTGTTGGTTGATAATATTTCTTGATTGGGCTTGAAGATACTATTCAGAGAGATGATAGAATGTCTTCTAGGATTGGCTTACAGATGCAATCCAATGTAACTGTTAATAGGAGTATTAGAACGAGTCTACGCCTGACTATGAATAATATTTTTCAGAAGGAAAGTGCTCGCCAGAATTCAATCTTTCGGGGGAATGTTTTTCAGAATAAACTTATGAAGACGAATGCTCATCATAATTCAGTCTCTGAAGAAAGGCATTTGGTCATGCAGATAGTCTCCCTGTATTGTTTCGGGAATTGATCAACTGTCTGTTTTTCATTGGTAAACATGTCCTATTTCGGGAATTCATACCGCTTGGTTATATAGATAGTTTCCCCGTCCTATTTAGAGAATTAATTTGCGACCCGATTTTATGTTGGTAAAATCGTCCTGTCTTGGGAATTCATATCGTTGGGTCGTATAGATAAATGCCCCATCCTGTTTCTGGAATTAATCTATGACCCAATTTTTTGTTGGTAAACTTGTCCTGTTTTGGGAATTCCTACCCCTTGGTCATATAGATAGTTGTCCCGTCCTATTTTGGGAATTAATCTCTGACTTGTTTGAAAATTGCCGATAATATTCGTCTGTTTGCGAACTTTACATGAAAATACAAAATTAGCTTTAGGTAATATTGTGATGCATGTAATGCATTAATGATGCTCTCAAGATAAATGAGAATGTTATATGCATTTTGGCATGAATATGTTGTGATGTATTGCAAAATGATATATGGATGCAATATGTTATTGAAGCATATCGGTAGCTCCTTGTAACAATGTCTAGATGGAGAAATAAATCCCGGATTGTTGCGAGAGATGAAGAAAGTGATTCTTTAATTTCTGCTGGGAATAATTTTGTTGGGGATTCCCGCTTTGTTTGAGGATACTCCGTTGGGGATTTTCGACTTTTTCCTGAGGATAGAAGCATTCAAGGAGAGTTGGGCGTTCATCGTTCTTTTGTTGAAGGATTTGATTCTTATGTACCCTGACTGGGAATAAAAGAGATGGATATTCCTCTGGTGTGCTATCTGTCCAGGTTTCAGATACTGTAGTGAATCTTCTGGGGATAATAACTTTGATTAAACCCTGTTGGAGAAGAAATTTTTGTTAGGGATTTACGACGTTGGAGTAATAAACTCCATTGGGAATTAAATTCCTGTAAACTGTGTCGAGGAAATAAACTCTGATGGGGCTTGGAATTTTATAGGCTGTGTTGAGGAAGTCTCCACTATATCGTGGGGAAATGATCAAACTTCCTTATCCGCTAGGGGACCTATTGGGGATGATGATCGGGTCAAGCTATCCATTAGGGATATTGAGGTGAACTGCTGGAAGATGCTGTAATTTCTGTCTGAGGGCATATTAGATTTGTTGGGGAATATATCCCTGTTGGGGATGAGCTTATGAAGATATCTCTGTAGAGATAGTTCCATGGAGATTGCTCTGTGGGGGTTTATGAATGACTTAAACATTATCCCAACTCCTAGAGTCTTCGATAAATGATAATCATGTTTTCATGCATATATTTGTAAGTGGTCATCTTGTTCAAATGCATAAGTTTATTCAATATAATCATTGGACGTATTTGCAAACAAAACAGAGGAAGTAAAAACAAATAGTTTTGAATTTTTAAATAGACTGAGTTGTATTGATTTTGAAAGTTTGCCTATGAACAAGCAGTTTTATACAAGGAGACAAAAATCATAGTTAGAGGAAGTTGTGAAATTGAAAAATACAAAGTGATAAACAAGAAAAACAGCTATGTGAAAATGATCCCATAGAGTTTTAACTCCGCCATCGCCTCTATGTCTTCAAACATATCATCCCTTACCGTCGAAAGAAGTTTATTGAATTAAGCTCTACATTTGAACTTGAAGTTGATAACAAAGCTTGTTGTAAGTAGATGATCCAATGGGACATAGTCGTACACTTTAATCCCTACATTTTTCCTGGATCGCCCTTTCAGGTTTTCAGTCCACCAAGATACCCTTTTTTGCCCAAGCTGCCTTTTCAGGTTTTTGACTTGCTGGATGTCAATTATATATATATATATATATATATATATATATATATATATATATATATATATATATATATATATATATATATATATATATATATATATATATATATATATATATATATATATATATATATATATCCCTAATATTTTCCCGAACCCTTTTGGTTCACCGGGATGCCCTTATTTTTTCCTAGGCCAGTCAACCTAGCGGGTCTCTTTCATGCGTAGTATTTTTTAACTATGTCCGCGTTCACAGGGTGTGGAAGATCTTCACTGTCCATGGTGCTAAGTATCATATCCCCGCCAAAAAATATTTTCTTGTTCATAAACGACCCTTCGTATTTGGGAGTCCATTTGCCCCTGGGATCACCTTGTGGTAAGATGATGCAATTTACAACCAAGTTACCAACCTGGTACACTTAAGGTCAGACTTTCTTGTTAAAGGCCTTAACCATGCGCTTTTGATACATCTGACCATGACAAATAGCCGCAAGCCTTTTCTCGTCAATCAGATTAATCTGGTCCAGCCTAGTTTGAATCCATTTGTCTTCATCTAGACTCGCGTCTTTCATAATCCTTAGCGAAGGAATCTGGACTTCGATAGGCAGGACAACCTTTATACTATTTACTAGAGAGAAAGGGGTTTCCCTAGTTGATGTACATGCTGAACTACAATAACCATGAAGAGCAAATGGTAACATCTCATGCCAATCTTTGTAGGTCACCGTCATCTTCTGCAAGATCTTCTTGATGTTCTTGTTTGCGGCTTCCACTGCACCATTCATCTTCGGCTGATACGAAGAGGAATTGTGATGTTTAATATTTAACTGTGTACAGAGTTCCGTGATCATAATATTGTTGATATTGGTGCCATTATTAATGATGATCCTCTCGAGTATGCCATACCGACAAATGAGGTTATGCTTAACGAACTAGGCCACGACATTCTTGGTAATAGAGGAAAATGAGCTTGCTTCAACCCACTTTGTAAAATAATCAATAGCGACCAGGATGAAATGGTGCCCGTTAGATATAGTAGGCTTAATCTCTCCAATCATATCAATGCCCCACATTGCAAATGGTCAAGGATAAGTCAAGACGTTTAGAGGAACCAGAGGCATGTGTACCTTGTCAGCATAAATATGGAATTTGTGATAAGTTCTAGAATGGTGATGGCAATCAGTTTCCATGGTTGACAAATAATAACCCTCTCTTAGAATTTTCTTAACCATCGTATGACCGCTAGAATGAGTACCAAAGACTCCCTCATGCATATCTTCCATAATCTTCTCAGCTTCCTTCTTGTCCACACAATGAAGCATAGTCGAATCATGATTTCGCTTGTACAACATTTCGTTACTCAGAAAGAAATTGGCAGAGAACCTCTATAGGAATTTCTTACCATTGATAGATGCCCCTTCAGGATATTCTTGAGCCTCGATGTAACTTTTAACTTCATGGTACCAAGGATTTTCCTCTACTCCATCGGTATCAACTTCGTAGCAATATGCAGGTTTGTCTAATCTCTTAATAGTGATTCGAGAAGCTTCATTGTCCCATATGACTTTGAACATAGATGACATGGTAGCTAATGCGTCTTTCAATTGATTCTCTTCTCGTGGAATATGCTCAAAAGTGATTTCTTTGAAGTATGGAATTAATTTTAATACATGCTCTCAATAAGGAAAGAGATTTGGATGCTTCGTATCCCATTCTCCCTTGATTTAACTGATTACTAAGGCTGAGTCTCCATATACATTTAAGAACTTAATTATCATATCAATAGCAGCCTTGATACCCATGATACACGCTACGTATTCGGCCCTGTTATTGGTACAGTCAAAGCATAGTCTAGTGGTAAATGGCGTATCACAACCTTTGGGAGAGACAATTACAACACCAATTCCATTACCAAGCGCGTTGGATGCTCCATCAAAGACCAAAGTCCATCGGGATCCCAACTCAGGTCCTTCATACGACCCAGGTTCTTTATAATCTATAACTAGCATAATATTCTCATCCGAGAACTCGAAATTCATAGATTGATAGTCTTCTACGACTTGATGAGCCAAATGATCTGCCAATACACTTCCTTTGATTGCCTTCTGAGTGGTGTACTAAATATTGTATTCTGTCAAGACCATTTTCCATGTTGCTATTCTTCTAGATAGAGCGGGCTTCTCGAATATGTATTTTATCAGATCCATCTTAGAGATCAACAAAGTAGTATGAGACAACATGTACTATCTTAGTCGGCGAGCAGCCCATGCCAAAGCGCAACAAGTTTTCTCGAGCAGTGAGTATCTTATTTCACAGTCGGTAAACTTTTTTCTAAGGTAATATATTGCATGCTCTTTTCGACCAGACTCGTCATGCTTCCCCAGTACACACCCTATTGAATTTTATAACACTGTTAAGTACATGATAAGAGGTCTTCCTTCAATTGTCGGCATCAGAATTGGAGGTTCTTCGAGGTACTCCTTAATTTTGTCAAAAGTTGTCTGACAGTCGTTGATCCACTTCACTACTTGATCGTTATTCAATAACTTGAATATTGGCTCACAAGTAGCGGTCAAATGGGGGATTCATTTTCAGACCATAGTGTCTCATCCTTTCGAAGGATTGTCGAAGATGGTTGTTGTACCCCAAAATTTACCCTCCTATTTTCACACAAGACATACTCCTAGAGGTCCTCAATTTCTCAAAGTTGACTAAGGATTGACCAGACAAGTTGTCCTCCTAAGGCAATAAGCCTCAAACTAAGATTTCACTTCTCATCAAGAGGGTTGAGCTCCAAGGGACCCAAATGTTTTCCATGACCCTAATATGTCCTCAAGATCATCCATGCCAAGTTTCATTCCTTGCACTATAAGTTTGCCCAGTCAACTGCTCAAATGCCTGAAAATCAACTACACTAGGTCAAAAGTCAATTGTCGCCTATATACAGTAAAACTTCAAGATTTTTGGTAAACATCAACATTTTGAAGTATTATCCATCATTTAATCAAGGGTTGATCATGATTCCTCAAGAAATTCTCCTAACTCATCAAAAGTCAAAAAGGGCAAATTATGGTTTCTATAGGAAAAGTCAACCAAACTTTGACCAAGCATAACTTTCTCATACTTTATCAGAAATTGTTCCACAAAGGATCATTTTGAAGAGAATCCAATTCCCTACAATTTCTCTTCATCCCTCAAGTTCAATAAATTCCCCAATCAAAAGATGCAAGTTCATACATTATAGGTCCTTTCAAAAAGTCAACACAAACACCTTTTGGGTCAAATCTCCTTACATGAACATGGAAGATCCAATTGAGATGAAACCAAAAAGGTTGTTTAGAGAACATCCTAAGATTTCTAAAAAGTCCAAGAACACCCTCTTAGGGTTAAAAATAAGAGAGATATGCATTGCTAAAGTTGACCAAATTTTGGATATGTGCATGAAGTCAACATTATTCAAAATTGATTTTGTTCCAAATGGGCCCATGTTTTCTTGTTTGAGACTTCTTCCTGAGATTGCCCACGACCCCTGAGCTTATCCACTTATTATTTTGTTATTTTTATTATTTGTTTTGATTTTTTTATTCATTAAAATCAAAATAAATAAAATAAAATAGTGGAATAATAAAATAAAATCCAAGATTTGATTTTATGACCACATGATGAGTCTATAATCAGCTGACAAATCAAGGAAATCGTGCAAGGGATGATTGGGATGAATATATCATGATTTGGCCAAATTTAGAAATAAAAAATACAAGATGCAAATCAAATCTTTTCTCATCAATTTGCAAAGATTCAACTCAGTTTTATTGACCTAATTGCTTCTACTATATATACATAACAAACCCTGATGATAAAGACAAGGATTGGCCGTGTGAATTAGGAGAACAAAACTCAAAATTTTGGACGAAAAAGTAGTGATTGAATTTTGATTTAGAGGCAGATTCAAGGACTTTGAAGGTTGGCAATCTGTTCCTGGACATATTTGGAAGCTAGCTGGATCACTTGCATGCATCAAGACATCCATAATTGTCCTCCATGACCCCACGGTTTGTTCTTCATTCTTGAATTTGGTTTTGAGAATTTACGCATTATAAATGATTTCTAAACATACATTCATGTGTGTATCATCATTTAGAATCTGTTGTATAATTAATTATGAGTTTTGAGGCATATTTGATTACATGCCATGGTTAAGGTTTAGAAGTGCGTTTTAGGGCTTTTCATTTCAGGCAAAATCAGGGCCAAAGATGGACACCATTTCACTCAAGAGATCAAACCCAATTAATCTATGTAATTAGATTTGATTTATCTTGTCTGGTGTTGATTTTTGAGATTTGTAGGTTTATAGTTACAACATGTTGTCCGTAGGTAAAAGTCCTGTCTAAAACGACATCCCCTTTGGAGAAGATGATGATGTGTCCAAGTCTGGTTGGACAATTTGAATCTCGCGCGCATTTTCACTATTACTGCTAACTATTAAATAAGATATATTGTTATTGTTTTGTATCACAAATAACCAAGTGGCCCAGTGGCAAGAAGGAAGGGTGTTAAAGCATTGTGTGTGGGAGGTCAGGGGTTCGACCCCTGCCTCCAACATTTTCTATTTTCTCTCAATTTCTTGCAGACTCCAATGCATCATTACCCCATACGCGCATCATACACTCTCACGCTCAGCCATAGGATCACCCCTTCATCCAGATCCAACGCTTGGAGGCGCATCCCTATGGTGGACCTCCAAACATGCCTCCCACTGAATCCAGTGCTTGCTATGGGCCAATCAGACTTGGGCTTGGCAGAATTTAGCATGCCACCCTCCATTTGGGGTCATACCCCCTCAGGCCCATTTCTTTTCACCTCTTCTATTTTTTTTATTTTATTATTTAATTTCTTTTTGTTCTAATTATTTAAAAAAAATCAATATTATTATTAAAATCACAAAAAAAAATAGGATTTAGTCTTTATTTTTAATAAATTAATTATTTGCAAATTATTATTTTAATTAAATTAATTTTTGTTTCATTAATTAAAATTAATTAGAAAAGTTAGGTTTAAACTTCAAATCTATTTTTCATAAAATCCCAAAAAAAATATTTTTAACAATCAAATTAGATTTCTAGGGCTTTCGAACTTTTATCCAATTTTAATTCTCGCGCTTAATTACTTTTTCCATACGATTAATTTTTATTATTGATGTAATTGCGCCCGGTTTGTAATAGTTTAACTAGGGTTTTTCAATTCCGCAATTTTACTTTTCAGTCATTAATTATGTAATTACACCAAAGCCTTGTAATAGTTAGGAATTTCATCTTTCCGCCATTTATTTTCCCGCACGATAAACTGCTTAGATAAATATTTAATAGGGTTGCCTGAAAGATAATGATTAATTGGACCTAGATAACCCTAATTGCACAAGATAAAATATATTTGAAAAAAGCACACAGCTGCACACTTGCACCCTTAGGGTATACCTCACTTGATTACCTTCGAATTACGGTCACAATTCTCGAAACATGAGAATTCTTAGTGGTTGTCTTTAAGTCTAGAGATCACTAGTCCCACGATGACCCTCTCGACTGTTGCCTCGGTATAAAAGTGATCTTAGGGCTTTAGGACAGTTACTAAGAGATCTTGCCCTATTACCTTAGTGATTGTACGTCCCTTTGATAGTCCCTTAAAAATCCAACGACTAAGGTTACCTACTCACTAATAGTAGGATAACACGGTCTAAAGGATAGGAGGAAAAAAACGCCTTTTTTTTAGTAGGTAGATAATTGTTAGGTATTTGCTTAAATAATCTTTTTCACACACTTTCAAACACTTTTCAAACAAAGTTTTCAAAATCACTTTATCACACTCTTGAGGACTAATACAAGAGTTACCATAAAGTGAATCGCTGCACTAAGGCAATTTTCAAAGCTTTTCAAACACATAAACACAAGCAATTTTAGAAAAATGAGCAAGTACCTAAGAGCCCATAGAAAACCATGGATGGAAAGGGTGTTAACACCTTCCCTTTCCATAATCTACCCCTCGTACTCAGAAAACTCTAAAAAGGGTCTTTTCTATTCTTTTCACCCTTTCCTTGTTGGATAAAATAAAAGTCGGTGGCGACTCTTACATACCGCGACATTTGTGAACAAAAAATAGAAACCAGTATTAAACAGTCAGTTCTGCCACAGTATCACAGAACTGACGACTCTGCTGGGAAATAACTTATAAAGTGGGGTTTACCTTAGGATCTAGATCATTTTAAATTTCTTTCTTTTGTTTGCTTTGATTTCTTTACTTTTAAAGGTTTGTCGGTTGGATTCATGTATAGGTCCTATACCCGGATCTGGGGACACTTTTTAGGTAAACAGCAATAGATCGTGGAGACTTTACATTGTAGACCGATATGGTTGAAGCGATAGTTGTGTTGGTGTGGCAGTTTGGTTTGTATCGGTATCCCTTGTGTCGAATCGAGGAGAATATGGGGCCTCCGCGTGGTGTCGTGAAGCACTAACGAACCTTAGAACTTTAGTTGAACAAACTTGGCCATTAGAAAGTAGTGAGATATTCGGTCTTGGTGTAAAGCTGGGAATTGGTTGATACTCGATACTACACTCATTGAGATCAGAATTTTGGGATGTTTCGGCCGCAAGAAAAGATTGCTAAGCTGAAATAATACCGATAAAGAAAGATCAGTGATATTGAGACTCCTTAGAACCCGGTTACTATTTCTAGGACAGGTTTGAAACCAACTAAACTTGAAGAGGGTATTTACCTATAAACCCCATGCAAGCCTAAACCTAAGGTCTTGTGTGCTTTTCTTGTGTGTGATTAATCTGCTTAAACATGACATCATGCATCATAAACATTCATTCTTCATTACATTAACCATTTCAAGGATGAGGGGAATTTATCTTTGTTTTATTTTACAGATCATGGCTTCTGCTTGTAGAAACACCATCTGAATCGGCTTTGTGAGAATACCTCTCCAACTCAAAGAGCTAGTATCCAGGGTTTCTGAGACTTCTTCATTCACCAAGAACTATGGTCGACTCCTCAATCTGGTTACCTTGGGTTTTGATGAGATGATGATGAGTGTGCTCTTTCAGTTCTTTGACCATAAGCATCACTGCTTCACCTTTCCAGACTATCAGTTGGTACCCACCATGGAAGAGTTCTCTCAGATATTGGGCATACCTATTTTGGATCAGTTTCCCTTCACAGATTTGGAAGAAGATCCAAAGTCGGAGGTTATTGAAATAACTTTACACATGAAACGGTCCGATGTTGTATCCAACTGGGAAATAAGAAGAGAAGTTAAGGGTTTTCTAACCAAGTTCCTAATAGAGAAGGCTCAGTTGTTTTGGGATGATTTGGACTTCCAGGCTTTTGAGGAGGTCTTGGACCTTCTCATCTATGGGTTAGTAATGTTCCATAATCCGGACTTGCTCATAGATGTGAATGCTATTGAGGTCTTCCTTTCTTGCAACCCTGTACCCACTTTACTCGGAGACATCTTGCATACCTTCCACACCCGCACCACCAAGAAAAGAGGGATTCTTATGTGCTGTGTGCAATTGCTTTTGAGGTGGTTTATTTCTCACCTCCCTAAGACAGTGTAGCGGTAGAAATGTTCAAGACTAAGCCATTGGATTGACTAGACTTTATACAAATGAAAACAAAAATCGCCACCGTGCTTTATTGTTTCCAAAGGAATGGGAAAAGAGAGAGTAACCCAAAAAGATGGGGAAAGATTCTAGGTAAGGGGGTTGCTTATGCAAAGGGAAGGTATTAGCACCCTAAACATCTATGGTACTCCGCAGGAACCTCTTTGTAAAATCTATATATTTTTGCTATAAAATGTTGGGTAAAAATGGACGGTGGAGGTGAGAAAAGAAATATATTTTTATGATTTTTGCACTCGTCGCGGTTGTGAACCTTTAGTGCTTAAGTACCACCTTTTCGTGCAATAGGGGATCAGGGTACACGTAGTTCCTATTTTAATATTTTAAAACACAAATGTGTTGGTTAATTTTATGAGATAAAACATCATCGTCATTGTCCGTGTGGAAAACATACCTACTACCCACAATCATGAGAAAGGAGAATTTGCATCATCTCAAAGTGGAGGATATGGCTTGGATTTTAAAATCAACAATACCTCACTCAACACCCAAGTGGAAAATATCTCTCTTCGCTATACATTGTAGAAGTATAGTTGTTTGATCACTACAAGGATTGACAAAAGTTCAATATTTTGAGAAAAGTTTAAAGATAAAAGCCAAAGTGGCAAAATGGTTTGAAATGAGATTGATTGACTTTTAGTCTTCTCATAAAAATGTTAAAGTATTATTAAGTTTATTGAAGTTTATTTATGAAAATGTTTAAAAAATGCATGGAACTAAGTCCAAGTTTATTATGAAAGTGGTTCAAGTTTAAAACAAGAAGAGTTTTCAAAAGGAGGGAGAAATTTTTTGAAATTAAACAACATGGGAGGAGAAGAAGAGGCTATCCTAAAGCATAAGGTAAAAGTTAGGGATAAGAACCATCTAACTAACAAGAAGCCAATACTTGACACTACGAGCCAAGATAGAATTCCCATTCTTTGGATTGAAACCAAACAAGCAAAAATACTAGACCTCTTGAGAGAACCAAACTTCAAGTGTATTAAGTCTTTCCAAAAATTGGGCAGAATAACGGTTGTATACGGGTGATTTCCAGATTACAAACAAAGAGTGTAATCACAATAAACTGCACACAAAACAAACAAACAACCCAATTTCTTGAGGTAAACCTCAATACCTCCAGACAAAATATTCAGATAAGATCACAAGGTCTCCAATCATAGGCCAAGGTTTCTAATTCAAAGTCCAAAAAGTCCAATGCTCCATAATGCCATGGATAGTAACCAAATAGTCCAAGTATCATTAAGGATTTTATGATTCATATTGATTATTAAGTATCTTAAGAAAAAGAAAAGAAAAGCTCAAGTGAGAAAAATAAAAATGACAAGAAAGTAAATACTCAAATGAGCAAAGATGAATATGGCATGAAATGTAAATGCTAAAAGTAAATAGTGCATAAAAATAAAAGGGGCATATAATAAAAGAATAAAGGATAAAGTCAATTATTAGTGATTAGTGGTTAGTTGGATGATCATCTTTAAACTTGCATTTGGAACTCATTAGAGGATTGGTAGAACCAAAGCCTCCACATAATAAGTTGCATTTGCTTTTTGTCAAGTATATCATCCATTTGGAATCCTTATGAGAATCATTTAATGATCAGCGATGTTTAAGTGATCTGCATTGACTAAAGGTGTTGTAGATCTATTAGAGTATTGGTAGAACCAAAGCCTCCACACAATGAATCTCAAGGTTATTGGATCAAAGAGATCAAATTAACATACTTGGGCTTGCAAACATAAGTTTGGGCCATGAATAGTCATTTATTCGAATCGGGATAAAATTTAGCATTATGTTAAGCTATCGTAATGGACTTATATAGAAGTCACACCTATTTTGAGGCCAGTCAATAGCAATCTATGCATCATTTGTTTTGAAACATGATATAGAGATCATGCTCCAACAACATTTAGTGCAATAAGAAGGGGATGAGATGAACAAGGGTGGGAGAGAATATACAAATCACTTTTGAATTAAATTTTATCAAACTATTATTAAAATCATTCATCCATTTTTGTGGAGTTAAACTCAATACCATGGATCCAATGATGTTAATAAAGTTCATGATAAAAAATTTAACCCAAGATCAGCCAAAAAATAGTCACAAAATAATATTACATTTTAATATATACAAAAAAGTTTAAAAATAATGTTTAAAAATAAAAGAGAAAAATATCAACTATGTTCAAATTAATCAAGAAATAAAAAGTAAGACCATAGAAAAATCAGAAAAGGGCCCAAATGATTTTATAAATTTTTTGGTAATTTTTTAAAGTCATAAAATATTTTTAAAATTAAAAGAAATGGGTAAAATAAACCAAAAATGGCAAAGTCAGAAACATAAATAATATAAGGTCACCAATATTTGTCACAATATCATTGGATCATTCCATAATTTTTTCAGAATTTAAAAATGCATAAAAGTATATTTAAGCATTTAAAACAATTCAAATAATGTGTAAATTTATAAAAAATACCGAAACAAAAAATTAAATTGTGAAAAATTAAAAATCAGAAAGAGAATAATCAAAAATATTTTTCATAATTTTTTCAGATTTTTTGGACTTAAAATGAATTTTCTATGATTTTTTGAAGTTTAAAACAATTAAATATAAAAAATCAGAAAATAAAATAAAATTAAAAAATATGTGGACCATTGGATGAGAGTCAAAACGCGTTAGTAATCAGATCCAAAGAATCTGGCGCGTTGTGCATATCATGGTCATTAGTGAATAAAGCATAGAATCAGAAATAAAATCAGAATTCAAAAATAACAAGTGGCGTGCCATCATTGGTTGGAAGATGACACATTGGTCATCTTCAACCTCCAGCCAACGTGAATTGCAGGTCTCTCAAACTGTAAAATCAGAAGCTCAGACCTATGCCATTCGCTTCGTCTCTTCAAGACGAAGACAACCACGCCCTCGTGCCAAATTTATATAAATTGTAGCTCAAGCAATTTGGAAGGAAAGTTTTGAAAAGGGATTTGAAATTTCATGGTCAAAACGTGTTTCCAATAAAAAGTAAGTGTTACGACTAGAACCAGGGCAATGAGAGCATCACAAAGATATCAAAGTTTTGAAGAATTAATGAAGGAATCTACCTATTGAAGTTGAGTTGCAGAGCTCTTAAAATGGACTTCTATGGAGCAATCTAGGGCACGATTCTTGAATGTAATTATATGGTTAGCTTCAGGGAAGATCAAGGAAGGTGAATTGATGAAAAAATTAGATTGAAAAAGACTTGTATATGGATTTCGAAGTTGCTGAATTCTGAGTTATGGAACAAGTTTGGCAGGGTATTCTGGCTATCCAAGCTTGATAAAATGAATGGGATAGTTCATGTATTTATAGGAGAAGAAAATGGGATCAAAAGGAAGAGTGAATGATGCATTTTGGAGGGAATTCGTGCAAACCTGGTGCACGAGTGAAGTGTGATCTAATTTTCACCAAAACCCATCCATTCATTACATTTTGAGGCACTAAACAATTATGGAACTTCACTAAACATGTTTAGAGGAAAAAATGTGTGGATATAAAATAAATCAGAGTTATAAAATTTCAATCATACAAACGAATCGGGACGTCACAAATTCTTCTAATAAATTCATTGCATTCACCGTGGATATATAACACTTTTTCAAACATCGGATAAACCACCAACATAATATCTTTAACCAAATAAATCAACATCTACGCAGCGGAATTCTTAATAACATTTCTAACAACAAAACAGCAACTTCGAAACATCTCATATTTAATAATAATCAATTCAAAACTCAGCAAATGAAAATCAGCAATCAAAAATCAGCAAGCGTTCATCCCCCCGAGTGTTACATATCAGAGCAATGACACCGACTCGAACTATTGAAGGTATACAATCTTCACTATCAATTACCTGCATGTTACCAACATGAGGGAAACATTCAAACAGAAGGGGTGAGATATCTAACAATATAATAAAGCGCGTGATAATTAATATATTAAGTTAGATTAAAAACGTCACCACTTCTCATCTCATAATCAACAATAATTACATCATATATACCCATTCATTAACATCAAATACACTTCATTATTCAATCATATAATGAGACTCAAAATTATGCAAATGCATGTGGTACCATTGGAGCAGAACTCCCATCTCAAAAATCTGCCAATTAATAGAGGCATCAACAAGGGAATTTTTTTTATTAATAACCATGTATTAAAATAATATTTCGTAAATAACCGGGTTTCGGAAAAAATTACGCAAATAACCATGTTTGAGATGGCTCCACAAAGGAGGAGCCATCTCAATTGGCGCATGCACCTCCTTTTTTAAGGGAGGCGCCATCTCACTTGGCGCCTAAGTGCTTAGGGCATGCCCTAAGCCAAGTGAGATGGCGCCTATGTACAAAATTAGGGCAAAAATTTTTTTTTAATTTTCTTTCCTGTGCGTTGCCTATTAGACAGAGATCAACAAAATGGATTTTTTATTTAAAAAAAAATAATTACATTCAACTGTTTTACATTAAAAGAACAGTAAAAAAATGGATACAAAAAATACTAGAAAAAAAAAAGATACATCAGTGATCCCCCGGAACCCGGTAATGACCCCCGGTTCCGCATCCCCGTCCTCGCCTTTCTCTTGCTGGGTGCCGTCGCATTTCCTGCTGCGGCAAGGTCGATGGCCCAGTGAATTCAATGCGATCCGAATCCATAAAATCAGTAAGATCTCCATATCTCGAAGATCCGCTCTGGTACAGTCGGTTACCCATACCCTCAAAGTTTGGTCGTGTTGGCGGTGGGTGGGGTTCCATGGTTGGTCGATAGCATTGGTCGTCTGAGAATGGGGGGTAGAAAGGAAATGGATCTTGGGGTGTTTGGTATTGTGGATGTTGGGTTGTTTGGTGATATGGTGGTTGATGGTAGGTTTGGTCGGCTTGGTCATAATCTTCTGACATTCCCATATCAGGGCTAAGGCTGGATGTTGAGGGCGCTATATTGGGATATGTGGAAGACTGAAATTGTGTCTGGGGTATGTGGGTGTGCTGGTATTGGGGTTGGTATTGTGTTTGGGTTTGAGGCATATCCGGGTATTGGTAGTTTGGTGGTGATTGTGGTTGGTAGTACGGAATTTGATTGTAGTTGTGTTGTGGTGGGGAATGTGGTTGTGTGTTTGTTGGTCTGTTTCTTCTTGGGGGTTGGTTTGAGGTTGATGGATTTTGGGTTTGTTGATGGGGAATCGAGGGTTGTGCCCATTGTGTGCGTGGGTCAACCAAGTACCTCGGATGAGACACGTGCATTTCTGGGTTACTAACCGACCTGTACCACGACATATATTGATCAGTGTGTCGCATGTTACCTTGAGTAAGGAAAACCGGGGATTGCAAGATGTAGCGGTGACGCCTTTGCCACATTTTACACCATTCTGGAGCAAAGTCTTTCCAGTTGGTAAGACCCCACTGGGCATCGACCCTTTTTAGATGCCAGGGGGACAAATCTGTTGGATCACTTGGTATCTCTTGATGCATTCCGAACTGCATCTTCACACGGTCGCTGTGGTGCATCTCCATAATGTTGAACCGAATGAGTGCAGTCTTTGCAGTCCAAGTTGCTGCATCCTCTGGGTTTGGAGAATGGCCCAAACCCAAATATGGTCTCCAGACGAACTGCGATAAAATTTAAATCAGGTTAGTGCAAAAGTAATGTATAAATAATTAAAATGAACAAAAGTGAAAAGCTACGACGTACGTCATCTGGGCCTAAGTGATCCAACAGATTTCGGTAGAGTGCGACATTGAATCTTGGATTTTTGCCATAATCCATACCCCTCACGCAGTACCTAAAGGAAATGAGAAACATGTTATTTTTAGCATATATTTTGGAAAGAGCAGAATAGTTATAAATGCTATAACTTAATGACTTACTTTGTTGCGTACGGGAAACCAAAAGTGTTGTTGTTGATGGGGTTTAAGGACTCCATCCTCCACCAACCCCAGGCTTGTAGTAAAAATGCGCACCCATAAAATGTACATTTTTCCTTGACAGCATTTTTGCACAAGGAACTGTACAGGTGGGCTAATACTGCAGAACCCCAACTATATTTTCTAGTCTTTTCAAAATTTGTTAGTAAATGTAAGTACATGAAATTTACACTATTTCCCGTACTTTTGGGAAATAAAAATGTACCAAAAAGTATCATAAGATACGTTCTGGCTTTTACTACTCGGTCATTCTCTGAGGAATTTTCATTTAATTCCATACTTGCATAATTCCGTTTCAGGTCAGTGAGTAGTATTCCCTGCCCTCTTGCTCCACCACCTTCTACCATATCCCTACCCAACAGTTCTTCACACTGTGAGTTGGGTTGTTGAACCGACCCGTTCACCGCCTTACCATCGATAGGGAGGCCCAGTAGCATGTACACATCCTCGAGAGTGATGGTACATTCACCTATTGGTAGGTGAAATGTATGGGTCTCCGGTCTCCACCTCTCCAACATTGCAAGAATGAATTTTGAGTCAATGGTGCAGTTGGAGATCTTTATTACATGTCCAAAACCTGCATATTCCAGATAAGGGACGATAAATGGGTCGGGAGCCAGGTAGTTGTGCAAACAGATTCTGAATCTTTTTGTATCCTGAGATCATAATTAAACAAGTGTAAGATTAATTAAGATGAACAACACGTTATTTGAAGTATGAAAAATGTATAACCAAAGAAGAGACTTACAAATGCAGCAATGTTTTCCCTTGTGCCTCTGTGAGTATCGCCCATTGTTAGAAGAGCCATTGTTCAGAATGCTTGAGAGTATGAAAGACTTAGGAAGAAATAAAGAGTATGATAGACTTAAGAAATATTTCGTAGCAGAGAGTGAGAGTTGTGTGGGTGTGAGAGATGTTTCATAAGGTATGTATTTATAGGCAAATAAGTTTGATGTAGTGGTTGCTTGTGCTTGCATGCCTGCGAAGTGTCACATTTGCATGCTTAGGGTGTTACACATATACATGCATGCATTTACAAAAAATGTAAGGTGTCACTCTTACAGGCTAGGTGGCAGCCCATGCATGTATCACGATTGGACAGTAAGGGAGGCGCCATCTCACTTGGCGAAAGAGTACAAAAATGAATGGTGTCGCCACCCCATTTGGCGAATAAGAGGTGTCACTTCTTACAACATAGGCTCAGGCTACGTGACAGCCTTTGGGATTCCATTCTTTGTTGCATGCAGAATAGGGCCAGGATAGGTGGCAGGTTATGAGGTTTCATTATTGCATGTAATATTATTGGCAGCCTTGGGGGGTTGCATCCCTTACTTAATTGAAATTTTTTGCCTTACGTTGAACATAACATTCATTCACATAATCTGTAAAATCTTCCAACCTTCGAATCAGTCATCAAACCTTCAAACATTCCAGCATTCATACCTTCATACAATCAATAAACCTCAAACATTCCAACCTTCAAACCTTAAAACAATTCTACACAATGGCCTCTTCACCACAATTTGTTGTCAAAGCACATTTCAACGGTGAGACATACATGTGTCCCACAGTTGGGTTTTTGTTTAGAAACACCAACAACGTTCGATTTCTCTTAAACAGGAAAGCAAATTTCTCGTACTTTAAGAAAAGATTGGAGGCCAAACTTGAACGAGGCCCGGTATCCGAGATATTTTATCAGAGTCCAGTCTTTTTTGGAAACAACCAAGTTATTTTTTATAAGGTTGAAGTTCAAGATGACGAGGATCTCCAGAACATGATTTCCAGCCATGTCTATTCTGGAAACGACTCTATTGAGTTGTACGTTTTGCTTCAAGAGCCTCCGGTGACACATGAGGTTGATCCTTTGGAGAATGAACAAGATGAGGTGGATGCAGTTGATGATGAAGAAGAAGATAACGAGTTAGAGTTTAATGAAATGGTGAACGACGATTCTGACGATGATGGCATCCCAAGTATTCCTACTGACAAAATCTACACACCACCTACGCACATGACAAACTTCAACATGGGCGGAGATGAACCTTCTACTGACTTGTTTTTCCAACCGTATATGCAGTCGGATGAAAATTTAAAAGAGAAGGACAAGTTTCGTAACAGAGAGGAATGCATAAGGGCCATCAAAAAATTTCACATGCTTAACTCGGTTGATTATAAGGTGGATCGTGTAAACCCGGAAAGGTACAAGATCAAGTGTGTCCACCCTGACTGTATGTTCAAGCTGACCGAATCATACAGACTAAGGGGTGACTGTTGGGTCATAGGTTCCATGACTACCCATACTTGTGTAAGTTCCACTCAATCACAAGACCACCGAAAACTCAACCATGATCTAATCTGTCAAGAAATCCTACCCCTGGTCAGCAACGACCCTTCTTTGAAGGTGAAAACAATCATCTCCCACATCACCACGGTTTTTAACTACACTCCGTCTTACCGTAAGGCGTGGTTAGCAAAGACTAAGTCGATTGAAAGGGTGTACGGAAACTGGGAGGAGTCATACCGAGAACTTCCCCGCTACCTAAATGCACTCAAGACATATTCTCCAGGTAGTGTTTATGTTCTAGAAACATTGCCAGCGTACGCCCAAGATGGTAGTCTACTGCATGGCAACGGAATATTCAGTCGCGTGTTTTGGGCATTTCAACCATGCATCACAGGGTTTGCATCATGCAAACCAATTCTACAAATTGACGGGACTTGGTTGTATGGGAAGTACAAAGGCACGCTATTGATGGCAGTTGAACAAGATGGCAACAATAACATTTTCCCCGTTGCGTTTGCCCTTGTCGAGGGGGAGACCGGTGGTGCTTGGAGCTTTTTCCTGAAAAATCTTCGTACACACGTGGCTCCTCAACCAGATCTCTATTTGATCTCGGACAGACATGCCTCAATTGAAAGTGCCTATAATAATCCAGCAAATGGTTGGCATGACCCTCCTTCTACGCATGTCTATTGCGTCAGGCATATCGTCCAGAATTTCTCGAGGGAGGTCAAGGACAAAACATTGAGGAAAGCGGTGATGAATGCGGGATACGCACTGACACAGCCCACATTCAAATATTACCGCAACGAGATCCGTTTGTCTAACCCAGAAGCCGGTACGTGGATCGACAATATACCGGTCGAAAAGTGGACTAGGTCATACGACAATGGCCAAAGATGGGGGCATATGACAACAAATCTTATTGAATCAATGAATGGGGTATTCAAGGGCATACGAAACCTCTCAATCACTGCCTTGGTGAAATCCACGTATTTTAGGATGGCTGCGTTATTTGCCAAAAGAGGTGAAATGTGGTATGCGGTCTTGCAATCAGGACAACTATGGAGTGAAAGCTGTATGAAATACATTAAGGCTGAAAGTGCTAAAGCCAACACTCACATGGTTACACGGTTTGACCGACACAGCCACAACTTCATTGTGAAAGAGACAATCGACCACAATGAAGGCCTGGCAAGACAGGAATACAGGGTCATTTTACCTTCTCAATGGTGCGATTGTGGCAGGTTTCAAGCATTTCGTATGCCTTGCTCTCATGTCATTGCCGCTTGTGCTCATACCCATCAAGACGCGCTTCAACTGCTCTCAAACGTTTATAAATCTGAAACGTTGCTCACTGTTTACAACAACAACTTTCCTTTGGTGGCAAAACCGGACTATTGGCCAGAATACAACGACGATATAGTTTGGCACAATGACCAAATGCGAAGGAACAAGAAGGGTCGTCCCAAAAGCAGGCGCATCACAACAGAAATGGATGATCTTGACAGGTTGGAAAGAAAGTGTGGTTTATGCCGTCAGGTCGGACACAATCGCAAAAACTGTCCGAATCGGGCGTCTGGCTCGACCACATAAATTTTGTAATACAATAAATCTTTTCAATATTTGTGTTGTAAACATTAGGGTTTTCCGTTAATAAAACTGTTAACACAATTTAAGAAATTCAATATAGGAAATTACATTAGGGTTTTCGCGTACAACAATGATTAACGATATTCAATCTAGGAAATTACAACTGTTAACACAATTTCATCTGACCCATGCATCATCAGCATTACATCACTGTCTGTTTTGACTTCCTCCAACCACACATTAGGTCTTCCTGTCGCATGCGAGGTTGTTGTTCGTTTTCGCTGGATCCTTCGAATTTTTTCCCCCTCCGTGATGTCTCCATCTAGCCACCGCATCAACTCCCGCTTCAGACGCTCCATGGAGTGAATGTGCCAGAATTTCATTTTCATCGCAGGTTTCGTGGCGGAGAATATAACGTAACCATCTCTGCTAAAAATCATAGGCGACGTCATTACGTAAATAACGGAGTACAAAGTAAAAATACAGTGCGAGAAAGTGTGAGAAATTTCAAAGAAACGGACGAATTATTTATAAAACAGCAAAAAACCCTAGTTTTGCCCTAGGCGCCAAGTGAGATGGCGCCTCCTCTCATTTTTAAGGAGCATGCGCCATCTCACTTGGCTAAAAGACAAGGGAGGCGCCAAGTGAGATGGCGCCTAGGGCAAAACCCTAGGTGCATGCGCCAATTGAGATGGCTCCTCCTTTGTGGAGCCATCTGAAACATGGTTATTTGCGTAATTTTTTCCGAAACCCGGTTATTTGCGAAATATTTTTTTAATACATGGTTATTAATAAAAAAAATTCTCAACAAGGCATAGCCTTTATCTCAAACTTTTCCAATCTAGGCCATCTCAACGAGCATAAGCTCCATCTCAAAAATGCAATGTATGTGACTCATCATGAATGTAATAACAAAACCCAAATTACCAACATCTCAAATCATCTCAAAATAAAAACATCTCGATCATCTCAAAACATCTCAATTAACAACATCTCATAACATCAAAATAATTTATTAAACATCATTTATTATCATAAAATCATCGAACACAACTTCATTAATAACATCTCACTAATACTCAATTGTATATTAATAATAAAGTAATCCATCTTGTTATTCTGCTAATTTATATCGTTACTGTCACTAATCCTACTGACATAATTCTAGCAGCTTCCTCTAAACATCTACTATTCATTGTTCTATCCAAAAATCAGCACAACGGTCATCTATGGGAATTAATTCTAAATCCTGCATTATCTGCTAGGATTACACTTCTTATCCATCATTTAATCACCTAGAATAAAGTTCATCGCGTTAGTTAATCAACGCTTCGAACGGCATATCAAACAACATCCTAAAACCCAAGTTACAGCAATTAAAAGCCAATTCTGTCAAAAACCAGACATTATGTATCGACACAAAACCTTATGGATCGACTCATCCTGCTTCATCTGTACCCTATGAGTCGAGACATCCTCCTTATGGATCGACTCATCCTGGCTCTACATCACAGCATGTATCGACACATGCGCTTCACCGATCGACTCATCCTGAGTCTCACACACACATGTATCGATGCAAGCCCTTCTTGTATCGACCCATCTTCAGTCAATCAGCCTTCATGTATCGATACATCCAATTTGGGGTCGACACATCCTGCTACAGTCTGCATAATTTCTGCATTTTCTACTGTAATTTCACTATGGGAATTATGTTACAGTCCTATGAACCTCATGATAAACATTATAGAACATCACCTAACATTATCCTATAATACTACATCGATTAAACAACATCATGGCATCGTTATTCATCTAAAATTCATCAAATCTTCATCATACATCACCATATACATCCAATTCAAGAACAAAACAACAATCCTCTAACACCACATATCAAACATCATGAACCCAATTATTAAGTCAGAACCCCACCCTTACCTTGGATTGAAGGTCGCTCTATAATTTTCGGGTTGAATCTTTGTTCTCGCCGTTTTCCACTTTTTCCAGCAGCTTCACGTTCTCTTCCAAATCCTTATTTTCTTCTACTGCTTCTTTCTTCTCTACCTTCTCACAAATAATAAAATAACCTAATATTCTACTATTCCTCATTTCTTATTAGGCTCAAAACCTACACCCCCTTATTACTTCTACTCTCTCAAAATAAGCCCACATCAAATAATATTACACTTTTAATATTATTTCACCACATGATATTATATCTCTAATATTATTTCTCCACTTAATAAAATAAATCCAATTTAATTATAACACATCTTCACAAATATTCCAAAAATAATTTAATTAAATAATTAATTAAATTACGGGCGTTACAACTCCCCCCCACTTAGAATATTTTCGTCCTCGAAAATTTACCTCAATCAAACAATTATGGATAGGAGTCTCGCATCCTCATATTCGTCCTTTAACAATTCCAACCATCTTCGTTGCCTCATATTCAATTCCTTTTGATCAAACAAATACTTCAAGCTCTTATGATCACTAAACACTTCAAATCTAGAACCATAAAGATAATGCCTCCAAACCTTCAACACAAAGACAACAACAACAAGCTCTAAATCATGCGTAGGATAGTTCTTCTCATGAGTCCTTAACTGCCTCGACGCATAAGTAACTACCTTACCATTCTGCATAAGCACACCTCCTAAACCCATCTTAGAAGCATCACAATACACCACAAAAGGCTCTCCTGGATTAGGCAACGTCAAAATCGGAGTCGACGTCAACCTCTTCTTTAATTTTGTAAAACTTTCTTCACACTGAACATCCCATACAAATGCTCTACCTTTACAAGTCAACTTAGTCAACATGAGTGACAACTTAGAAAACCCTTCGATAAACCTTCTATAATAACCAGCTAATCCCAAGAAGCTTATAATCTCAGTAGCTGACTTTAGAGTTTCCCATTGCAACACAGCATCAACTTTCGATGGATCTACAGCAATGCCACTACCTGAAATCACATGACCAAGAAAACTAACCTCTTTTAACCAGAATTCACACTTGGAAAGCTTTGCATACAACTTCTTCTCTTTCAAAATCTGCAATACTACTCTTAAATGTTCAGCATGCTCTTCTTTTGACTTAGAGTAAATCAAAATATCATCAATGAACACTACTACAAACTGATCCAAATAAGTATGAAAGATACGATTCATATATTCCATGAATACTCACGGCGCATTAGTGACACCGAAAGGCATCACCGAATACTCGTAATGTCCATAACGCATTTTGAAAGCCGTCTTCTGAATATCTTCATCCTTCACTTTAATCTGATGGTAACCCGACCTAAAATCAATCTTACTAAACACACAGGCATCCACTAATTGGTCCATCAAGTCATCTATTCTTGGAAGTGGATACTTGTTCTTAATCGTCACCTTATTCAACTGTCTATAATCAACATAAAGCCTCATACTTCCATCTTTCTTCTTCACTAACAACACTGGAGCTCCCCACGTCGATACACTTGGCCTTACAAACCTCTTCTCAAGTAACTCTTCCAATTGCTTCTTCAACTCTGACAATTCAAATGCAAACATCCTGTATGGTGCCATAGACACTGGTCTGGTACCAGGTACAAGATCAATTGCAAATTCAACTTCCCTCTCTGGTGGTACATCAGGAATCTCATTAGGGAAAACTTCAGGAAATTCACATACCACCTGCAATTCCTCGATTACAGCTTGAGTCTCTACATATAGCGATGCCATCAACGAAAACATTTGTGCTTCCTCTTTCATCAACTTTCTCAACTGTCTAGCAGACAACAAACCATCTTCCTCTTCTTCAGGAGTAGAAAACTTCACTGACTTGTCGTAACAGTTAATATGAACACAATTATGCTCTAACCAGTCCATACCAAGAATCACATCCAAACCTCTTAACGGTAAACAAATCAAATCCACAACAAAGTATATGTCGAAGATCGACAAGGGACACTTAGCACACACAAAAGAAGTAGTCACCGACCCCTTGGCTGGAGTATCGACGACCATTTCTCCATTCAAAGAAGACAACACAAGACTCAATCTTTCAACACAATCAACAACAATAAAATAATGCATAGCACCAGTATCAATAATAGTAATTAAACTAGTACTATTAATGAAACATGTACCTCTAATAAGTCCGTCCTCGGCAGCTGTCTGATCCTCAACCAAAGCAAACACTTTACCACTAGACTGAGCTCTCTCTTCGGTTTCGGACACTGGCTACCAATGTGCCCTTCTTCTTTACAGTTGAAACAAACCACACTCTTGTGCTCACACTCAGATACAACGTGTTCGTTCCTACCACAACGGAAACACCTCTTCACTTCAGTAGTGCACACATTACTCTTGTGTCCAGGTTTCCCACACTTAAAGCAAATCACACCAGCAGGAGAATCTCCCCCACTAGTCCTCTGACCATGAGCAACTCTCTGTCTACCCTTACCAGTTGGGGCATCATAAGGCTTACCACGATTTTGTGGGTGCTTACCCCTCTTCTCATTAATAATCTTGTAATGAGCATTATTGTCTTCCTCATAAATCCTACAGCTATCAACCAAATCAGCAAAAACACGGATTTTCTGATATCCAACTGCTTTCTTAATCTCCAAGCGCAACCCGCTCTCAAACTTAATACACTTTGAAAACTCATCATTTTCTTCAACGTAATGCAGATAAAACTTGGCCAACTTAGCAAACTTGGCAGCATACTCAACAACTGACAAATTTCCTTGCTTCAGCTCAAGGAATTCAATTTCCTTCTTACCACGGACATCTTCAGGAAAATACTTTCTCAAAAACTCCCTACGGAACACAACCCACGTGACATTCTCATCTGCAGCTTCCAACTTATGACAAGTCTCTATCCACCAGTCATCGGCCTCGACTGCTAGCATATGAGTTCCATAACGAACCTTCTGCGCTGGAGTGTAGTCCATCACGCGAAAGATTCTCTCAATCTCTTTCAACCATTCCAAAGCTCCGTCAGGATCATACTTTCCCTTGAACGTAGGTGGATTCTCTCTCTGGAAAGTCGCCAAGCTACGAGATTCAGCATTCCCGTCAACATTCGGCTGATTTTCCATCGTATGAACCATTGCTTCTAAAGCAGCAGCAAGAGCAACATCATTCCTTCCAGCCATCTCAACTTCTCACTTCAACATAAACAACGATTAGAACTCAAATAACAATACTCGACTATTAGACAACTACGACTCGACGACAAGGTCGGACCAACCTTTTTCTTTGATACCAACTTTATAACACCCCAATTCTACCCCAAGCAATTATGCAAAATAAGTCAGAGTTATAAAATTTCAATCATACAAACGAATCGGGACGTCACAAATTCTTCTAACAAATTCATTGCATTCATCGTGGATATATAACACTTTTTCAAACATAGAATGAACCACCAACATAACATCTTTAACCAAATAAATCAACATCTATGCAGCGGAATTCTTAATAACATTTCTAACAACAAAACAGCAACTTCGAAACATCTCATATTTAATAATAATCAATTCAAAACTCAGCAAATGAAAATCAGCAATCAAAAATCAGTAAGCGTTCATCCCCCCGAGTGTTACATATCAGAGCAATGACACTGACTCGAACTATTGAAGGTATACAACCTTCACTGTCGATTACCCGCACGTTACCAACATGAGGGCAACATTCAAACAGAAGGGGTGAGATATCTAACAATATAATAAAGCGCATGATAATTAATATATTAAGTTAGATTAAAAATGTCACCACTTCTCATCTCATAATCAACAATAATTACAGCATATATACCCATTCATCAACATCAAATACACTTCATTATTCAATCATATAATGCGACTCAAAACAATGCAGATGCATGTGGTACCATTGGAGCAGAACTCCCATCTCAAAAATCTGCCAATTAATAGAGGCATCAACAAGGCATAGCATTCATCTCGAAATTTCCCAATCCAGGCCACCTCAACGAGCATAAGCTCCATCTCAAAAATGCAATGTATGTGACTCATCATGAATGTAATAACAACACCCAAATTACCAACATCTCAAATCATCTCAAAACAAAAACATCTCGATCATCTCAAAACATCTCAATTAACAACATCTCATAACATCAAAATAATTTATTAAACATCATTTATTATCACAAAATCATCGAACACAACTTCATCAATAACATCTCACTAATACTCAACTGTATATTAATAGTACAGTAATCCATCATGTTATTCTGCTAATTTATATTGTTACTGTCACTAATCCTAATGTCATAATTCTAACAGCTTCATCTAAACATCTACTATTCATCGTTCTGTCTAAAAACCAGCACAACGGTCATCTACGGGAATTAATTCTAAATCCTGCATTATCTGCTAGGATTACACTTCTTATCCATCATTTAATCACCTAGAATAAAGTTCATCGCGTTAGTTAATCAACGCTTCGAACGACATATAAAACAGCATCCTAAAACCCAAGTTACAACAATTAAAAGCCAATTCTGTCAAAAAACAGACATTATGTATCGACACAAAACCTTATGGATCGACTCATCCTGCTTCATCTGTACCCTATGAGTTGACACATACTCCTTATGGATCAACTCATCATAGCTCTACATCACAACATGTATCGACACATGCGCTTCACCGGTCGACTCATCCTGAGTCTCACACACACATGTATCGATGCAAGCCCTTCTTGTATCGACCCATCTTCAGTCAATCAACCTTCATGTATCGACACATCCAATTTGGGGTCGACACATCCTGCTACAGTCTGCATAATTTCTGCGTTTTCTACTGTAATTTCACTACGGGAATTATGTTACAGTCCTACAAACCTCATGATAAACATGATAGAACATCAGCTAACATTATCCTATAATACTACATCGATTAAACAACATCATGGCATCGTTATTCATCTAAAATTCATCAAATCTTCATCATACATCATCATATACATCCAATTCAAGAACAAAACAGCAATCCTTTAACCCCACATATCAAACATCATGAACCCAATTATAAAGTCAGAACCCCACCCTTACCTTGGATTGAAGGTCGCTCTACAATTTTCGGGTTGAATCTTCGTTCTCGCTGTTTTCCACTTTTTCTAGCAGCTTCACGTTCTCTTCCAAATCCTTATTTTCTTCTACTGCTTCTTTCTTCTCTACCTTCTCACAAATAATAAAATAACCTAATATTCTATTATTCCTCATTTCTTATTGAGCTTAAAACCTACACCCCCTTTTTACTTTTACTCTCTCAAAATAAGCCCACATCAAATAATATTACACTTTTAATATTATTTCACCACATAATATTATATCTCTAATATTATTTCTCCGCTTAATAAAATAAATTAAATTTAATTATAACACATCTTCACAAATATTCCAAAAATAATTTAATTAAATAATTAATTAAATTACGGGCGTTACATATAATGTCTTGCATCCAAACATAGCCTTCCACCTTGAATTTTCTCTTGACCAAAAATGATAGCGTGAAGTAGATCTCTTGAATGACATTTTGAAACTTGAACCATTCAAAATACAAAAATTAAGAAAATTATGACTTATTGAAGTTGGCAAAATTTCATAAAATGACCTAAAATCTTTTGTATCCTTAAGGAAACTTCCATCCATTTTCTCACTTTACAGATAAAAGAAAGCATAAACTTCACATCTTCAAGATCATTATGGAAAAATAATGGGATTAAGGTGATAAAAATTGACCAAGTTATGCTCATTTGAAGTCACACATGAAAAAATGGGGATTCATCTAGAGGACTTGTAATCTTTCTTCCTCATCAAGTTTCTTCCACATGAAAAATCCTTGGAACTTTTGAAGTTATTTGTTAATAACCCTTTGAAGAGAATGATGTCTTTGGAATCACTCAAAAATACCAAAAGATGGGCCAGATATACTCCTTTGAAGTTCAAAACCCTAGCTCCTAGATTAAGAAACATGCCTTGAGGAACTTTGACAATTTTGAACAAACTTCTTGTACCAAAACAAATTATTTGTAAATATAAGTTGTTAAGGATGGTAATGAGAACTCATAGCAACCACAACCACTTCCATATCTTAATAATTGAGAGAAATATGAACTTGTGACCAAATGGAATAAAATCTTATCCAACCATGACAACTTCTCCAATCAATCCCTTGTGCTTTTCAACCAAATTTGATAACCTTGAAGTCTGGTGAACCAAAATAACCTTGCCATGCCATTTCTTCAAAAACAAATCCAATGGTGAGTTTGAACTTCTCAAGCTTTATTGACCAGGGAATGGAAATAAACTCATGAACCCATGGAGCAACTTGCTGAATCTTATTGCGTTTACCTACATGAGTAACAAGCAAGACAAACCAACATTGCATTTTATTTAATTAAAAGAAGAAGTCAAGACAAAAAAAAAATTCATGGTCACAAAAGAACACAAGTCAAGGTGCTTGGTAATTCCTCAAAGATCAAAGCTAAATATAGGTAGGGGAACCAAGAATCCTAATGTGATCTTGTTGTGAATGAATCAACATGGTATGATGAAGGGATCTTAGCGGCAAAAATTGGGGGTACAACAGCTACCCTTATTTAAGTTTCTTCTATCCGGAGATACGAAGGTTAAAAATATTCATGTCGACGCGATCGAAGATACTTAAATATAAAACAAACCTTATTTTTTTCCCTAAGATGCCATGCAAATGTTTATGATCTTGAATGCATATGAACAAGACCAAAGAGACGCAGAACACCATTGGGGATGTAACAATAATAAAGAAACAAGAGAGCGACCCGACCAGGAAAATAAATCACTGGTGGATCAAAAGACCCGACTCAGAGAGGATGGTAAGATGGTCAAAGGATACCCCAACTCCTACTGGAGGTAAAGCTACCAACGTTCACTGAAGGTAGAAAGAGGAAAGAAATAACAACATTGATGTTCACTGACGGTGAGCTACCAACGTTCACTGAGGGTAGCAGGAAAAGAAATATCATAGCATCACCGTTCACTGATGATGAACTACCAACGTTCACTGAGGGTAGCAAAAAGATAACAAATACCAACTTTCACTGATGGTGATCTACCAACTTTCACTGAAGGTAGAAAGAGAATATATCATAGCACCGCCGTTCACTAACGATGAACTACCAACATTAACTGAGGGTAGAAAAAAGATAACAAGCACCAACTTTCACTGATGGTGATCTACCAACTTTCACTGAATGTAGAAAGAGAGTATATCATAGAACCGTCATTCATTGACGACGAACTACCAATGTTCAGAGGGTAGCAAAAAGATAACAAACACCAACTTTAACTGATGGTGATCTACCAACTTTCACTGAAGGTAGAAAGAGAATATATCATAGCACCGTCGTCCACTAACGATGAACTACCAACATTCACTGAGGGTAGCAAAAAGATAACAGTTTTTTCTAAAATTCTGGCATTTCGCCTAGAACGGGTCTCAACTTCTTCTTTAACCGAGGCACTTTGCCTGGAAAGGGTAATATATAAGCTGTCTCAAATAAAAAGACTTCCACTTGCAAAGATTTCACAACGAGTTGTTTCTGCGAATTTGAAAGTCTTGCCATCCACTGGCGTAAACTAACGACAGACTGCAAACTATCCACTCATAGAGGAGATAGCAAAAAAAGTTACGTCCACTTTTACAGGGAAGCACAAGTTGCTCAAATAAAGAGACCTGCTACTTGTTGTCATGGAGGATTGTAAAAAGAAATGACTTTCTGGGGAAAGAAATATGACTTCCTGGGGAAAGAAATATGACTTCCTGGGGAAAGAAATATGACTTCCTGGGGATAGAAACATGACTTCCTGGGGATAGAAACATGGCTTCCTGGGGAAAGAAATATGACTTCCTGGGGAGATGCCACGATATTCCTGCTGAGGAGATAAAGTCTTCTCGTGCAAAATAAATGCACCAACCAAAACTCAAAGTTTTCAGAAATCCAAAGTAAATAATATTTTTGTGGAACCACATATTCAAACCAGAAATAAACTAGAATGAAACAGTCAACAAAAATACATCCTTTGAGAAATAAACTCAAGAGGGAAAACCAAATCCATCCAAATAAGGAGCTCTACAGGAAGGATAAAGCAAAAATCTTCCATGAGGGACAACTCAGTGGGGAAATTGAAAGAATATACGCTTTCTTCTTAAGGCCAACACTCTATTGAAGACAGGACAACGTAACTCTGCAAAATAGGGTGATATGTCAACAAAAATATTAACAAATGTCAATGAACAATGATTTTCCAGTTTTAGATATGCATGATGTATGTATGAATGTATGAGTGTTATCGTGCGTATGTTGACAAAACAGATATATAACACTGGGAATAACGATGCAAAACCAACTCTGGCACAAACAACACTCGGCTAAACCGCATCCAAGATGATCATTCCAATAAAAAGTAAATGCCAACTGAAGAAACAAAACCTACTACCTGCTTTAGCTTTAATGGGGAGAAACATAATCCGGAAGTAAACAAAACAAAGTGACAAAATAGTACAGATATAGGGGTAAAACATACTTCTTCAGGCTTCACTGGGGAAACAAATGTTTTCAAAAGTAACACTTCTACTTGGGATTGCAAAACCAGTCTCAAGTAAAGAAAATGGACACCAAAACATCAAAACATTCACTAGGGAATTCAGGCCCACTTCATTGGGAAGGTTAACACCACATCCTCAAAGGTAAAACCACAATAAGTTCTTCACTAGAGAAACCAGGGACCTACATTCTTCAAGAGTGATTATGGTACCAACTTCTCGAGAAAAAGAACTTCCATCAGTCCGAACAAAAACTTCACTGGAGAAATCTCGAATTGAAACTTCACATCATGAAAAATCAGAAAAGAGGAGAAATGAATCCAAACTTGACCGAGGATACCGGAGTCACAAACCCAATACGACGAATCATCCTGAGTAAACCTTCTCGAGGGGAACAAAAACTTCTTAAAACAAACTGGAGTTTGTCCATTCCTGGGATCACCATTTTTGTTGTCATTGCTTCATCGCAAATTCCAAAGTAAAAGCAAATTGTAAATTCTTTTTTGAAAAATCGATTTTGTTATTTAATATTTTTGCTTTGAAAGTTATTATCAATAATAAATGGAGTCTTTGCAAGCTATATAAAATAAGAAATACAAAGAATTGAGTAAAAGCTCAAATTTCATTAATAGAATGGTAGTCTACGAATGGAGAGACTCCATAGATGATTACAAAGTTCAGAAAATGGTAATATATAATGGAAAAGATACATTGAGATACAGTGACCACTATCCCCTCTAACAACTTTTGAAATCCTGAGCAGGAACTTCTGTTGAAGTGTGATGAGAATCCGAGAAGATTGTTGCTCCAATGATCAAGTCTTATCTGATGTAGTTACTTGCCAAGAAAGTCCCTAACTTTTGCCTAAACTTCCCTTGCGGGTTTTCAGCTTAGCGGGAAATTTATTCTGTTTATGTCTCTAACTTTTTCCTAGACCTCCCTTTCGGGTTTTCGGCCTACCGAGACGCTCTTTTTTTGCCTAAGTCGCCATTTCTGGTTTTCAACTTAGCGAGCTGTTCTTTTATTTCTTTAGGCAAAGTATTTCTTGACTGCATCAACATTCATGGGACGTGGGAACTCCTCGCCATCCATAGTTTCAAGAATTAATGCACCTCCAGAGAAGGCTTTCTTGACAACATACGGGCCTTCAAAATTGGGAGTCCACTTGCCCCTAGAATCAGTGTTGAAAGACATGATCTTCCTGAGCGCGAGGTCGCCTTATCTGAATTCACGAGGTTTGACCTTCTTATCAAAAGCTTTCTTCATCCTTTTCTGATATAATTGGCCATGACACAAAGTCGTCATCCTCTTCTCCTCAATCAAATTCAATTGGTTAAACCGGTTCTGGACCCATTCAGCCTCTGACAACTTAGTTTCCATTATCACACGTAAAGAGAGAATCTCAACCTCGACTGGGGGTAGAACTTCCATTCCATACACCAGAGTGAACGGGGTTTCTCTTGTTGAAGTGCAGACAGATGTTCGATATCCATGCAGAGCAAAAGGGAGCATTTCATGCCAACTCTTATAAGTAACAACCATTTTCTGGATAATTTTCTTGATGTTATTATTAGCAGCTTCAACGGCCCCATTCATCTTTGACCTATACGAAGAAGAATTATGATGGACAATCTTGAATTCCTCACAAAGTTCAGTCATCATCTTGTTATTCAGATTCGAGCAATTGTCAGTGATAATTTTGTTCGACACACCATACCGACATATAAGATTATTCATAATGAAGCGTACAACCACCTGCTTGGTAACATTAGCATATGAAGCAGCCTCCACCCACTTGGTGAAGTAATCAATTTCTACCAAGATAAAACGGTGTCCATTCAAAGCTTTGGGTTCTATTATCCCAATCATGTGAATACCCCACATAGAGAAAGGCCACAGGGAGGAAATCACATTGAGAAGTGTCTGAGGCACATGGACCTTATCTGCATAAATCTGACATTTATGACACTTTTTTGCAAATTTTTGACAGTCGGACTCCATTGTCAGCCAATAGTAACCCGCCCTTAGCATCCTTTTAGCCATCGAATGTCCATTGGCATGAGTTCCAAATGAACCTTCATGAACCTCATGCATCAACATGTCTGCTTCGTGTCTATCCACGCATCTGAGCAAGACCATGTCATAATTTCTTTTATACAACACATTTTCACTGAGGAAGAAACTGCCTGCCAATCTTTTCAATGTCTTTCTATCTTTATTCAATGCACCAATCGAGTATTCCTGAGTCTGAAGAAAATGCTTGATGTCATGATACCAAGGTTTTTCATCTTCTACCTCCTCTGTTGTAAACACATGAGTGGGCCTATCCAGTCGTCGAACTATAATTCGAGGTATATCATTCCAAGTATTTACTTCGTACATAGAAGCCAGGGTTGCCAGAGCATCCGCCATTTGATTTTCATCTCTAGGAATGTGATGGAATTCAGCTTTGTTAAAGAAGGGTAACAATATTCTAGCATAATCTTTGTAAGCGATCAAGCCGGGGTGACGAGTATCCCATTCTCCTTTAATCTAATTTATTACCAAAGCTGAATCACCATACACATCTAGAATTTTAATTCTGAGATCAATAGCTTCTTCAAGACCCATGATGCAAGCCTCATATTTTGCCGTATTATTAGTATAATCAAATGTTAATCTTGCGGTAAAAGGAATGTGCGATCCATGGGGAGTGACAATCACGGCACCAATTCCTTTACCATAAGCATTCACAACTCCATCAAATATCATACTCCAACAAGATTCAGGGTCAGGACCTTCCTCAGGCAATGGTTCATCACAATCTTTCACTTTCAGGAACATCATATCCTCATCGGGGAATTCATATTCTATAGACTGGTGATCCTCCACTGGTTGGTGAGCAAGATAATCTGCCAACACACTGCTTTTAATAGCTTTTTGGGTGCGGTATTCAATATCATATTTAGATAACAACATCTGCCAGCGGGCAATTCTACCAGTAAGAGCAGGCTTTTCAAAAATGTACTTGATTGGATCCATTTTGGAGATCAACCAAGTAGTGTGATTCAACATATACTACCATAAACGCTTTGCCGCCCAAGCCAAAGCACAACATGTCTTTTCCAGCATGGAATACCGCGACTCACAATCAGTGAATTTTTTATTGAGATAATAAATGGCGAACTCCTTCTTCCATGTTTCATCCTGTTGTCCCAGAATACAACCCATGGATTTATCTAACACTATCAGATGCATAATCAACGGTCTTCCTTTAACAGGAGGGAGCAAGATAGGAGGTTCAAGCATATATTCTTTAATACTTTCAAATTGCCTTTGGCAGTCATCCGTCCACATATAACCTTGATCTTTCTTTAACAACTTAAAGATCGGTTCACATGTTGCAGTCATGTGGAAAATGAATATGGAAATATAATTCAAACGCCTGAGAAAACCTATGACTTGCTTTTCATTTCTTGGCGTTGGCATCTCTTGAATTGCTTTGACTTTATCAGGGTCAACTTCAATTCCTTTCTGGATAACAATGAAACCCAATAATTTTCCTGATCGAACACCGAAGGTGCATTTATTTGGTTTCAAGCGGAGACGATACTTCCTCAAACGCTGAAACAACTTCAACAAATATTCTACATGCCCTTCTTCGGTCTGGGATTTGGCAATCATATCATCAACATATACTTCGATTTCCTTGTGCATTAGAGCATGGAATAGGGTTGTCATAGCCCTCTGGTACGTTGCACCAGCGTTCTTCAATTCGAAGGGCATCACTCTATAACAGAATGTTCCCCAGGGTGTGATAAACGTTGTTTTTTCCATGTCTTCCGGAGCCATTCTTATTTGATTATACCTAGAAAATCCGTCCATGAACGAGAATACTTTGAATTTTGCTGTGCTATCCACTAACATATCAATGTGTGGCAATGGAAAATCATCTTTTGGACTAGCTTTATTTAGATCTCTGTAATCTACGCACAAGCAGACTTTTCTGTCTTTTTTCGGTACTACAAAAATATTGGCAATCCATTGAGGATACACTGGCATCACAAGAAAACCAGCATTAATCTGCTTTAGAACCTCCTCTTTGATTTTCACTACCATATCTGGGTGAGTTCTTCTCAACTTTAGTTTGATTGGCGGACAATTTGGCTTCAACAGCAAACGGTGCTCTACAATATATGTATCTAGACCAAGCATATCTTGATAAGACCAAGAAAAAATATCCACATACTCTTTCAGCAGCTCAATCAACCTGCTCTTCACCTCGGGATGCAGCAATGCTCCAATCTTGACTTCCTTCGGATCTTCTTCTGAACCCAAATTGATCACTTCCAGTGGCTCTTTATATGGCTGAATGGTATTTTCCTTGTGCTCAAGAAACCGTGATACCTCTTCTAGAATCTCATCATAATCTTCTTCTTCAGCCTCATACACAAGACATTCAAAGTTGGGAGAGGGTGAAGGGTCATTGTATTCAACGGGTTTTTAATTAATCTGCACATATGATTTATGATTTCTTTTAGAAACTAACACATATAACAAGTGATCATGCAGATTGAATTTTAGTTATTATTTATTTTGAAAGGTTTTTATTTATTACCATTTTCCAAGAAAAAGCAGAAAATAAAGACACAAATTGGGAAATAAAGACAACTTTTATTATTGATTTCAAAAGTCACAGCAAACAGATAAGCCCTACAACATTAATACTTCCACCTTGGGAAGAGTGAAAGCTTTTTCAAAAATATTAACAAAACAAATTACTTTGAAACATGTATGCAAGAGGGAACATCAATGGTGATCCAGTTCTGAACCCTAACGCTGTGTGTCACATAATTCTGCATTTCCTGCTCTGCTTCATCTTCTATAATGGCATTAATCTTGGAAACAGTTGGATGAAGATAACCCCCGCTATGGAAGATGTCTTGATACTTGCTCGCAGCATACTTTGGCTTCATGCCCTTACCTTTTTCATTCTTCAAAGAGAACCCCAAGCCAGCTCTATTCTTGTTCACAGGTGGATCCATAATCTGTCCCCACACTTCACTATGACCCTTAAGCACAACCTGCTGCACATCGTTAAGTGAAACCATGGAATTCTCATTCCCTCTTATATTTTCAATGGATAAGGCTTGGAACTGGGTTCCAACAGCAGCTTCATTCGCCTCCACAATGTTGAAAGAGGACAAATGAGATATCAATAATGCTTGTTCCCCATTTATGATCACTACTTTCCCTTCACGTACAAACTTTATTTTCTGGTGTAAAGTTGAAGTGACAGCCCTTGCCTCATGAATCCATGGCCATCCTAGCAAATAGCTATAAGCGGGAACAATGTCCATGACCTGGAAAGTCATCTAAAAAAATGTGGTCCTATATGAATAGGCAATTCCACTTCACCAATAACAGATTTCCTTGATCCATCAAACGTTTTCACAATGATGCCACTCGGGCGCATAGGCGTTCCTTGATATTTCAACTTCATAAGCGTACTCCTCGATATAACGTTCAAGGCAGATCCATTATCAATCAGCACATTGGATAGTGAATCATTCTTGCAGTTCATAAAGATGTGGAGGGACAAGTTGTGATTCCTTCCTTCATCTGGTAATTCATCATCGCAGAAACTTAAATTATAACATGACATAATGTTCCCTATTACGTTGTTGAATCGGTCTATTGGCATATCACTCTCCACAAAAGCTTGGTCCAAAACCCTTATCAAGGATTCTCTATGAGCAGAGGAGTTCATCTATAACACCAAGATAGATATTTTTGAAGGAGTCTGCAGTAGCTGATCTACAATTCTGTAGTCGCTCATCTTAATTATCTTCAAAATATCATCCACTTCTTTCTCTAACGCAACCCCACTAGTCTCACCCGTAGCCTTTTTGGGTTCAACATTCTCAGCAATTTTCTTTCCAACACTAACATCTCTTCGAAAAACTGGTGCAAACACACAACCGCTGTGGGTCACCCTTTTATTTTCAGCAATATTCCCAACATCAAGCATTGGCTGGATGGGAACTTCCACTCCATCCTCTAAGATTGTAGCGTTGTATTTGTAGGGCACAGCCTTATCTGATATGTAAGGGATAGAACCCGACAAACTAATCACCAATGGGGTAACAACTGGCTTGCTATAATGTTAAACTTCAAGATGGGCGGGTGCCCCAAAACAAGGTACAATGACGTTTACCCCTTCTTCAACATAAGCTGTCATTATTGAGTCATTTCTGGAAAACAAATCCTCATCTGAGGAGAAATACTCATCTACGGAGGCATACTCTTCTTCAGTCAAACAAACCTCATGGTAATCATCCCTTTGACTTGTTACCTTGATAGTTCCATTGTCTAACAACAACTGAACACCCTTCTTCACGATTGAACATCCTCAAGAATCTCGACAGCAAACTCGGCAAGATCCACATTGGTGTTCCACCTAACCATCCATACGGAAGAAGGTAGCATGCAATTGCACAAGGTCCTCATTCATATACTCTACATCAAAATTTTTGAATTCTCCAAGGCATCCAGAAACCATATTCACCTCCTCTTCATACTCTGCCCTAGGCCTGATTATATGGATTAGGCCCTCATCCATCATCTCCTATAAATTAGCCTTTATCTTATCGCAGCCATGTATGTCTGTACTGCAAATAGCACAACTGGAATGGTCATGCGTATAGTAGCTAAATTCACAAAGGTCTTCATGCATTTTCACCAAATCTCCTCTAACCAGATTAATATCAAAAATTCGAAAGTCGCCTGGACAACCGGCCACCATATTCACAGCATTTACTTCCCCATGCTTGGATAGAGGATTATCTTTCACATTAGGTCCCACGTCCTTGAAAGATAGAACACCAGACTTCACCAACTTCTACACCTCATTCTTCAAAGGATAACAATTCACAACATTATGCCCTGGTGCTCCCTGATGAAAAGCACATGTTTGGTCTGCCTTGTAATACCAAGGCAATAGTGATGGTACGGCGGGAGGTGGTTGGATCTGAACCAACTTCTTCTGAATCAATGTCGGTAGTAACTTTGTATAGCTCATAGGAATAGGGTCATAACTCCCCCTTCTCTGATTATACCCTTGATTCCCCTGTTGGGACGGTCTATGATAAGAAACGGTAGTTGGAGCGGCACCCAAAACTGGAGTAACTGAGGCGACTTACTGATGACGCTGATAATTTCTTATAGGAGTATTAACCCTCCTCTATTGCATAACAGCATTTGCATCCCCTTCCTTCTTCTTGGTAAACCCATAAGATGGTTTCTTCACACCTCCAGAACTTTCACTCTTCATTAAACGGCCCTCTCTTATGGCCTCTTCTAAGCGGATACCCATTCCTACCATTTCAGTAAAGTCACTTGGCGCACTTGCTACCATCCTCTCGTAGTAGAAAGCACCCAGCATTTTCAAGAAAATCTTAGTCATCTCCTTCTCTTCCATGGGAGGAATCACTTGGGCGACTACCTCACGCCATCTCTGTGCATATTCTTTGAACAATTCCTTGTCTTTCTAAACCATGGCCCTGAGTTGATCACGGTCAGGCGCCATGTCCATGTTGCACTTGTATTGTTTGATGAATGCTTCTCCCAAATAATTGAAAGTATGGATATTGGCGTTGTCCAAACTCATATACCACTTCAGTGCAGCACCGGTCAAACTATCCTGAAAAAAGTGAATCAGCAGACGTTGATCATCAGTATGGGTAGACATTCTCCTCACGTACATCACCAGATGAGTACAAGGGCAAGTGTTCCCTTTGTACTTCTCAAACTCCGAGACCTTAAACTAAGCAGGTATCTTAACATTCGGGACCAAGCATAACTCATTCACATTCTTCCCAAATAGCTCTTTTCCCCTAAGGGCCTTCATCTCTCTTTGCATCTTGTCAAACTGCTCTTGAAAATCATCCATTCTGTCATAAAGACCCAAGTCTTCACTCGGCGAAGGGAAAGGACGACACACATCATCGTTAACAAACGAAACCATATTCACCAAAGGAGGCGCAGTAGGAGAAGCATGCACCACAGGAGGTGCCGGAGTAACAATAGTCTGAACAATTGGAGTATCTTGAGGACCAAGATTGAAACCTTCAGGTGCAAAATGCTCTGGAATTCCCCATGGATAACTTTGAGGCATGAGATTCTGAATAACAGCTGGAGTAGCAGATACAGGAACAGTCGGAGCTTCAGTAGTTTCCCTTGTTAGTTGAGGTTGGACACTTGGTGGCTGATTCTGAGAAGCCACCAGAGCTTCCATCAGAGTAGTCAGATTGGCCATGCCAGCCTTCAAAGCAGAAACCTCCCCGCGCAGCTCGCGATTCTCTTGTTCTAAGTTGTACATCTTCTTTCTGAAATTAGCCTGAGTGTTGTAGTGATGAGTCAGCTTGTTGAACGAAGTAAAGAAGCTTGGTAAGACACCTGGATATGCATAACAAATGCAAGAAATATGTGCAATATGATGCATGATATGTAATGCACATGATTTTATTTTATTTAATATTTCAAGGGATTTAAAATTTATGGACATATTGCAAATATCAAAGTAATAACGCATTTGAAATACTGAAAAATTTTATTATAACAACTCCAAAATGGATTACAAGTTTCAATGATCCTAAGTACAAGATGAAAATAAAATCTAAAACCCTGAAAAGTAAAACTGATGAAGATCACTCTATACGCTGACGCTTCCCTGTGAGCCTGACAATCTGAGCTTTCAACCTCTGGTTTTCATCCGCATATCTAGTGACAACCTCATTCTAATCAACTGAATCAGGAAGTGAGTGATCAGCATCTGATTGAGGCTTAGGAGAAAATAAATCCCCTTGCCTCTCCATAGTCTCTACCGCTCGACTCTCAATGATCTCAATCAAGTTTTCTTTCTCCTTCAAGTCTTTTTTATAGGAAATCTCTAAAGTTTGGCACTTGTTCTTCCAAGCTTCCTTTTCCTATTGCATCCTGACCAAAGCAAGTTGTAGCTCTTCTAGATCATCTAATAAGGGAGGAGTGGTCTTCACAAATAAATCAGGCATAGGTGTTTCTCGGGAATACGGCATCTTCAACTGAATAGCTCTCGTTTGGACCCACTGAAGATATGGCTCCAAAGAAACAGCCCCCTAGGTCCCAAAGCCTTCCTACTCTTTTTATGAATGTGACGCTAGGCCTTCGTAATCTGCTCCCTAGCTTCCCTATGGTCTTCTCCCTCCTTTAGAAACAAACTACTCAAATGAATACTATTTGGTTTATCCCTCGTCAGATAACCAAGCTATCGTCGTGCAAGAACATTGTTATAGTTAATTCCTCCCTTTGTACCAATAAGAGGTACATTGGGGAAACTACCACAACTGTTAATAATCTCTATATCCTGGTAAGATCGATGATACCAATCAATATCCGAGTGAGTAAGTGCCATAATCTTAGGAGCCCAATGGAGTTCCTTCTTGACATCCCAAAAAGCATCAGACTGAGGCATATGAGAGATAAACCACCGGTACAACAGAGGCGTGCAACAGATAATCATCCCCCCATGATAAGAATTTCGAATATGAATAGAGTAATAAGAATCACCCAACAAGGTAGGAACTGGGTTTCCAATCATGAAGATCCTGATAGCATTAACGTCAACAAACTTGTCCACATTAGGAAATAAGAACAGCCCGTAAGCAAGTAGAGCAAAGATGACCTCAAAAGCGACTGTACTCTTCATCCAGGCAAAGTAACGAGATTTCTCCAATAAGAACTGAGCTGATAATCCTTTAATCCTTCCTTTAGTAGTCATATGGGCTTCCACCTCAGACTTCCCCAGGTGAATCAAAGCAGCAATCTCATGTGGTTTTGGCTCACCCTCCAAACCAGTAAAAGGAACACGATCGGTAATAGGTAAATCTAATAGATAAGAATACTCCTCCAGTGTGGGCATCAACTGATAGTCGGGAAAAGTAAAGCAATGATACATCGGATCATAGAACTGGACCAAGGTCGAGATAATACACTACTTTATCTTCAGCTTCATGAGAGGAATAATGGATCCATACTTCTTTCGAAAGTCTGCAGAACACTCTGTTATACGGTGGCCGAACCAGACTATTTAATACTGGTTTGCATTTTGCGTTTGTGTTTGCAAAATGTCACGGTAAGCAAGAGTCACCACCGACTTTCATTTTATCCAACAGGAAAGGAAAAAAAGCACAGAAAAATTCCCTTTTTCGAGATTTTGAGTACGGGGGGTAGATTATAGAAAGGGAAGGTATTAGAACCCTTTCTATCCGTGGTTTTCCACGGGCTCTTAGGTAATTGCTCATCATTTTCAAAATTACTTGTGTGTGTTTTGATTTGAAAAAAAATTTTGACTTCGATTTAACTCTTGCTTCTGTCTTCAAGAGTGTTACGAAGTGTTTTTGAAAGCTTTGTTTGAAAAGAGTGTAAGTGTGGAAAAGTTTGTTTAGATTGAGCAAGTACTTAAGATTCTACCTACTCGGAAATGAGAATTGTTCTATGTTTGTTTTCTTTAGACAATGCTATCCTACTATTAGTGAGTAGGTAGCACCGCCGTTGGATTTTTAAGGGTCAATTCGAAAGGGACGTACGATCACTAAAGCAATGTTAGGACGTCTTAGTAGTAACCCTAATGTCTTAGATCAATTATTCGAGGCAACAATTCCGAGGCAAGTTTTCTGACCGGGACTTTGATCTTTGTTTAGACTAGGAGTGCGCATGTGCGAGTGATTCAATTTCAAGTTGTTATATTTGCACATTTAGGGTTTGCTAACCGTTTTAAAGTTAATCATACATTCTTGTCATGCAACTCTAATTATTCATACATCTAACAGTCAATATTTGCGAAATTCAAAGTGCAAAAAATAAACTACGCTATTACAAGGCTTCGGGTATTTACATAGCCAAAAACAAACCCTTAAAAAAGAAAAGCGATAAATGAAAAGAAAAAGTCCTAATTAATCTATTACAACTTGTGAGCAATTACATTAATATGGTAAAAAATAATAATAAAGTGCGCACGATGAAATTTAGAACGAGAGAGAACTAGGGTTTTGACCCCGTCTAACCTAATCGAAAGAAAAAGCTTTTTGTTGTTTTTAATCATTTTTAAGAAAAAAGAATATGGTTTTAAAATTAAATACCAAATTAATTAGCTAATTAAATTAATTAAAGAAAATAATTAAATGGCCTATTTTTGTGTTTTGTTATTTTTTAAGAAAAAGAAAATAGAATTAAATTTAGACAAAACCCTAATTTCTAATTGTTTTTTTAATTTATTTACAAAAAATTTAAGTTACCCTAGAAATTAAATAACCTAATTAAATTAATTAATTTATTGATAAAAAATAAAGCTAAATCTAATTGGCTGAAAATATTGTTTTTTTTAATATTTTTTTTGGTAAAAAGAATTATTATTTTGTTAGTAAAATAAATAAATAAACTAAATAATGGAAATATAAAAAGAAAAGAAAATAGAAAATTGGGCCTGGAAAAGTAATTTGGAGGGGTGTATATAGCAAGCCTTGGGCCCAAAAATCTGAGGTCCATGTTGATTTGCTGGATCCAGTGCATGTCTTTGACTGAGGCATGTCATGGTCCCTCAAATGATGGCCATTAGATTTGGCCATCTGGAGATCCAAGGGTTAGATCCTGAGGGCATATGGTGATCCCTTGACCTTGTATGCGCGCCTGAACCTGAAAAGAAAAATAATGTGCAAGAATGGGGGGACCTGGGATTCGAACCCAGGCCCCCAAAGCATTTTCCAATGACTGGCTACCAACTGCACTAGCTGTTTTTATTGTACACATAATAAACAATAATCATAATATGAAAAAGCAACAAAGCACTAAGTCCAAAACGCGCGAATTTTTAAACGGGCGAATGGTTGCTTGCCACGCCTTCATCTTCTCCAAGGATCCGTTGTTTTAGACAACAGACCTTTACCAATGGACATCCATCGTAGCTAAAAACCTGTGTATCTCAAAATCATGTACAAGCACAATAAATCAATGGTGATGGCACCAATCCATTCGTCTCAGTCTCACGAACTTCATGGTACCCTAATCATGGCCCAATTTTTCCTAGGTTAAGAAACTCCAAAACGAGCTTGTAAACCCTAGCTATGGCATATGGCAATTCATGCGTTGTAAATGCAATTAAACAGCACAAATAGCTTGCAAACAAGAAGGTGAACAAGAATATGTGATTAGAATGTGATGAATGTGCAAGAATAACAAGATTCAATTTTGGAAATCATGGAAAACAGTGGGAGTCGTTGGGACGAAATTTGGACACTAGCATGCTTGTTTTTGATTGATACTGCTTGCTTGCACTCCCAGGAAGCGATTGGGATAGTCAGGAAGTCTTGTAATTGCCTAGAAGTGTGAAATCGATTCTGCACTTTTTGTGATTTTTCCAAGTTTTGTTCTTGTTCTCACGCCTCCCCAACCTCTTGATTTAGGTCTGTAAATGTTCCTTATGTATTGAGGAATGAATTAGGGTTGAAAAAGTGTGTTCAATCTTTATCAATCATGGCTTTTGATTTTGATTTGATTCCTTTGAATATATTTCCAAAAATAGCCAAAACCAATCTTTTCATGAACATAAAGGCCTTGCACGAATTCAATCTCTTGCTAGCTGGATATAGGACCTGAAACATGTACAAGATCTTGAGATTTCAATGTTTTGGATTTTCTATGATTTGTTTTGATTTAAAATGATTTAATTCAAATAAAAATCAAAATAAATAATAAAAATAAGATAATGACAAGTGGAAAGAGCTAGGGCTCGTAGACCATGCTACCAACTCAAAACAAGTGCAAAAAGTTAGGCCCATTTAGCAAAAATTGCAATTTTAGGCATAGTTGACTTTTGACAATTTTGCAAAAAGGGTCAACTTCACCAATGCATAACTTCCTCAATTTTGACTATTTGAAGGTGTTCTTAGACCTTTTAGAAATCTTGAGATGTCCTCTAAGCAACCCTTTTGGACTCATATCAATTTGGTATTCCATGTTCATGTATGAAGCTTTGACAAAAAAAGGTGTTTTTGTTGACTTTTCAAAATGACCTATAATGTCCAAATTCATAACTTCTTGTGAGTGCATATTTTGAACTTGGGAGATGAAGATGTATTGTATAGGATTGCATCCTCTTAGAAATGAGCTTTGGATGGGTCATTTCTCATAAAGTATGAGAAAGTTATGCATGGTCAAAGTTGAGGTTACTTTTCCTGCAAAACCCTAATTTAGCAACTTTTGATTCTTGATGAATTATGAGCAATCCTTGATGAATCATGATCAACCCTTGATAAAATGATGAAATATACTTCAAAATGAGTATGTTGACTAAAAACCTTGAAGTTTGACTGTATGTGGGCCACAGTTGACTTTTGCCCTAGCACAGTCGATTTTCAGGCCTTTGAGCAATTGACTGAGCAAACTTTCTCTGCAAGGCTTGAAACTTGACATGGATGATCTTGAGAACATATTAGGACAATAAGGAGAATTTGGGATCCCTTGGACTCAAGTATCTTGATGCAACATGAAACCCTAATTTGAGGTTGATTGCCTTAGGAGAGAGCTTGTCTGGTAAACCCTTGGACTTCCTTGAGCAACTTGAGGATCTTTCTTGAAATGTTTTGAGAAATATGGGAGGGCAAATTTTGGGGTACAACAGCTGCCCCTGTTCAATCTTCTTAAACCTGGGGATGTAGATTGGCTTGCTGGCCTTTCGTGATCCGAAGGTGGAAGATGATTGAACACTAGAGTGCCCAGAAATTTGCACTCACATGAAGTGGTATTTATCTTGTGATGTCGGGAATGTGCTTATAGATTCCATTTTGAAATTGATGATGGAAGATGGGCTTAAAGATGCCATCTGAAGGAGTGTCGATCGCCTAAGAGATTCCTTAACAAGAGTTAGTATACCTGTTGTTGAGGAAGACTACGTTGGGGAATGATGATCTCTGTCTTGAGAAAAATAGAATTTTAGGAGCTTCGGTCGTCCGTTATTCTACTGGGGAATCGTCTCTTAGTCGAGGAGGTGAAAATGAACTACTATCTGGTCGTGCTCCAGGCTTCATAGTAATAAGACTGACTGCTATCTGGTCGTAATCCAGGCTTTACAGTGACTTACTAGGGAGATGAGATTAAACTTGCTATCCGGCCGTGATCCGGGCTTCGCAATTTCACGATCCTTATCTGGTCGTAATCCAGGATTCGGAAGGAAATGAGTTGTTATCTGGTTGCATCCGGGCTTCAACTTGAACTTAGGGCACACTAATATCGGTCGACTTCGAGCTTCTTAGTAACTGTCCAGGTAAACTGCTATTTGGTCGAAATCCAAGCTTCACAGTGTCCCGTACTGTTATCTGGTCGTAATCTAGGCTTTAGTCCTTTTATCGTTATCTGGTCGTAATCCAGGCTTCACGATGCTTTATACCATTATCTGGTCGAATCCAAGCTTCATGGTGTTCTGTACTACTATATGGTCATAATCCAGGCCTCACAATACCTTGCTTCCTATCTGGTCTTAATCCAGGCTTCAGAAGAAATCAAGTGGTTATCCGGTCGTAATCCGAGCTTCCCTTTGGCTTTTGGCCCTACTAATATCTAGTCGAATCCGGGCTTCATAGTAATTGGCCGGGAAAACTGCTATTTGGTCGTAATCCAAGCTTCACAGTGTCCCTCACTGTTATATGGTTGTAGTCCAGGCCTCACAGTGTCTTCTATCGCTATCTGGTCGTAATCCAGGCTTCATGATGTCTCATACCACTATCTGGTCGTAATCCAGGCTTCGCCGTGTTTGGAGGAATCAAGACATTATCCGGTCGAAATCCGGGCTTCATAACTTATATTAAAGATATACCACTATTTGGTCGTAATCCAGGCTTCGCGGTGTCTTTGGCTGCTATCTGGTCGTAATCCAGGCTTCACAGAAACTTGTATTGCTATCTGGTCGTAATCCAGGCTTCACAATAACTTAATGAGTTGTTATCCGGTCGTAATCCGGGCTTCACGGCTTGTGTTAAAGATATACCATTATCTGTTCGTAATCCAGGCTTCATGGTACTTGTATTGCTATCTGGTCGTAATCCAGGCTTCATAATACTTGCTGAGTTGTTATCCGGTCGTAATCCGGGCTTCACGGCTTGTGTTAAAGATATACCATTATCTGGTCGTAATCCAGGCTTCATGGTACTTGTATTGCTATCTGGTCGTAATCTAGGCTTCACAATACTTGTTGAGCTGCTATTCGGTCGTAATCCAGGCTTCACGGCTTGCTGGGGATTAAACTATTATCCGATCGTTCTCCGGGCTTCATAGCTTAAAGATAAACCACTATCTGGTCGAATCCAGGCTTCACGGTGTTTGATATTGTTATCCAGTCGTTCTCCGGGATTCACAATATGCTGTAGAAATCAAGATACTATCCAGTCGTACCCGGGCTTCATAGCTTGAACTTGGTGAGAATTTGATTGTATCTTTCCTGAAAGGTAAAGGTTAGTCGTATGTAATGCATGACATGTATCAAGCAATGATGTTCTCAAAATAAATGAGATTGTGTTGTATGATGCGTATGCATATGTCATGATGTATGGATATGTAAATGTTTTTATGATATTCTCTAACTGGGGAAAATAAATCCCGGATTTCTGCTGGAGAGTGCAAGGAGTTGAATTCTTCGTTCTCGCTGGGGATAACGACCGAAGATGATTGTGAGAATAATCCTGCCGGAGAATAAATTGGTGAGAGAATGGCTCTGTGGGGACGAGATGCTCTGTTAGAGCACTTGTTGATTTGGAGAAATGACCTCGGCTGGGGATGAATCATCGTTGTTGGCGATGATGAACTCTGTCGGGGATTGAGTTTCTGTCTGTGGAAGAAATGAACTCCGCTGGGGATAATCCTCTAGTACTGGTGATAGATAAACTCTGCTTGGGGAGAATCTTACCGATTCTTTCGCGGTTGTGAACCTCAGCTGGGGAGAGTTGTGTCCTGTTTGGGACTGCTAACATCATTGTCTTTTTCTTACTCTACGGGGAGTGAATGTACCTTCAATCATTTTCTCCAACTAGGTCTATCCATATACCTGGTGGACAGAGTAACTGTACGATTTGGACATTTCTTATTTGCCCATGTTCCTGATATTACCAGTAATCGTCTTTTGTTTCGCATGTAAATATTTATGAGCAGCAATTATTGTCAAATGCAAATATCAAAAATAAACATTGGACGTTCTTGCAAAACAAAACAGAAAAAAAAAATAAAAACATTTTGAAATTTCTTTGTGAAAATGAATTGTATTGATTTTGAAGTTAGCCTGTAAATAGGCATTTTTGTACAAGAGGTTGACGTCCTAGTAAGAGAACGCCGTTGAATGATAGAATTTATACAATTTGTGTAAAAGAAAGAAAACAACTATGTGAATAATCCCACTGGGTTCCAACTCCGCTATTGCCTTTATATCCTCGAGCATCTTATCACTTTGCTACTTGGTTGAAGGTAGATCAGATTGATTAATGTCGTCCGAACTTGATAGTTGATACCGAAGTCTGGTTACAAGGTGATCTAATGAGACATAGTGTTACGCTTTGATCCGTAATTTTTGCCTGGACCGCCCTTTCTGGTTTTCGGTCCACCGGGATACCCTTTTTTACCCAGGCCGCCTTTTCAGGTTTTCGACTTGCCGGGTGTACAGATTTATTCATTTTCATCCCTTATTTTTGCCCGAACCCTTTTGGTTCGCCGGGAAGCCCTTATTTTTGCCTAGGTCAGTCAACCTAGCGGGTCTTTGATTATGCATAGTATTTTTTCACTATGTCTGCATTGATGGGGTGAGGAAGGTCGTCGTCATCCATGGTGGTTAGAATCATTGCTCCTCCTGAGAAGATGTTCTTAACCACAAATGGCCCTTCGTAAGTAGGGGTCCATTTGCCCCTAGGATCACCTTGAGGTAATATGATGCGTTTGATTACCAGATCCCCGACTTGATATTCTTGTCGTCTAACTTTCTTGTTAAATGCCTTGATCATCCGCTTTTGATATGTCTGATCATGACAAATAGCAGTAAGTCTCTTTTCATTGATTAAGTTCAGCTGATCAAGCCGGGTCTAGATCCAGTCGTCTTCGCCCAAACCTGCATCCTTCATAATCCGAAGAGAGGGTATCTGGACCTCAATGGGTAAGACTGCTTCCATGCCATACACCAAAGAGTATGGTGTTACCCCTGTTGAAGTCCGTGCTGAGGTTCGGTACCCATGAAGAGAAAATGGTAACATCTCGTTCCAGTCTTTATATGTCACCGTCATCTTCTGCACAATCTTCTTGATATTCTTATTAGCCGCTTCAACAGCCCCATTCATCTTCGGTCGGTAAGGAGAAGAGTTGTAATGTTGTATCTTGAATTACTTGCAGAGCTCGGTGATCATCGTATTGTTGAGATTTGTACCATTATCCGTAATGATCCTCTCTGGTACACCATATCGACAGATCATATTATGCCGAATAAACCATGCCACGACGTTCTTGGGCACTGTAGCAAAGGAAGCTACCTCAACCCACTTTGTAAAGTAATTGATTGCTAGCAGGATGAAACGATGCCCGTTAGATGCAGTAGGTATGATCTCACCAATCATATCGATTCCCCATATTGTAAAAGGCCAAGGAGTCGTTAAGACGTTCAGAGGAACTGGGGGTATGTGCACCTTATCAGCATAAACTTGGCACTTATGACAGGTCCGAGAATGCTGATAACAGTCGGCTTCCATGGTAGACCAATAATATATTTCCCGTAGGATCTTCTTTGCCATGGTGTGTCCACTGGAGTGAGTTCCAAAGGTACCTTCATATAACTCTGCCATGATCCTTTCTGCCTCGTTCTTATCCACACATCGCAGTAAGGTTGAATCATGGTTACGCTTGTAAAGGAAACCATTGTTGATGAATAACTTCGCAGCGAATCTCCTCATAAACTTCTTATCATTAACAGATGCACCCTCGGGGTATTCTTGAGCCTTAAGATACCTCTTTACCTCGTGAAACCAGGGTTTATCTGTTACCTCTTTAGTCTTAATGTCACAGCAGTGTGCGGGTTCGTCCAACCTCTCAATGGTAATCTGAGGAGCCTCATTGTCCCACCTGACCTTGAACATAGAAGACATTGTAGCTAGCGTATCCGCTAACTAATTCTCCTCTCTTGGGAAATGTTCAAAGGTAATCTCCTCAAAGTGCGGAAGCAACGTCAATACATACTCTCTGTAAGGAATAAGATTTGGGTGCTTCGTATCCCACTCGCCTTTGATATGACTGATCACGAGAGAGGAATCTCCGAATACACTCAAGGACTTAATCTTTAGGTCAATAGTTGCTCGAAGGCCCATGATGCACGCTTCATATTCCGCCATGTTATTGGTATAGTTAAAACATAATCGGGCGGTGAACGGAGTATGACAGCCTTCAGGAGATATGATAACGGTGCCAATGCCATTACCTAAAGCGTTTGAAGCTCCGTAAAAATACATAGACCATCGGGATCCCTCCTCAGGTCCTTCATCCGGTCCAGGTATTTCACAGTCAGTCACCAACATGATGTTCTCATGCGGAAACTCGAAATTCATAGACTAGTGATCATCTACGGCCTGATGTGCTAAATGATCTGCCAATACACTCCCCTTGATTGCTTTTTGGGTTGTGTATTGGATGTCATACTCATTTAAGATCATCTGCCATCTTGCTATTCTTCCGGATAAGGCAGGCTTTTTGAAGATATACTTCACTGGATCCATCTTTGATATCAATAGAGTAGTGTGAGACAGCATATACTGTCTCAGTCGACGAGCAGCCCATGCCAAAGCGCATCACATTTTCTCAAGCAGTGAGTGTTGTACCCCAAAATTTTCCCTCTCATTTATCAAGACTTTTCTCACAAGACTTCTTTGACTCTAGACAAGATTAGGGTTTGGTAAGCTCAAGACATCTCATCTTGCACTGATAACCCAAAATTAGGCTTTGAGTTTGCACAAGGATTTTTGGACCACCAATGCTTCATGTGACTTTCATACATCATTTTGGACCCCTAAGATTGCTCATGATAAGTTTCAAGCCTTGAACCACATTTTTTATCAGTCAATTGGACAGTTGACCTAAAAATCAGCTGTATTGGGGAAAAAGTCAACCATGGCCAATTTACAGTCAAACTTCATAATTTTTTATCCACATCAACATTTTAGACTCATTTATACCATTTGATCAAATTTGGATTACAACTCCTCAAGAAATTTGATCAAATCATCAAAAGGGCAAAATGGTCAAAATTAGGGTTTTGACTGAGAAAGGGAAATTTCTGATTTTTAACTTAGCAAATGACCAATTGAGTTCAAGCATGATTTCAAGGATTCAATGGCATCATCTTGACTTAATTACATGGTTCAAAACATCTCAAGTTCATTGGATTGACAAATGAAATTTGCAGTCAACTGATCAAAAGTCAACTGTACACTGAAAAGTCAAACTTTGACTTTTTGGTCAAAATCAAGTGCCAAGGGTCATAATTCATCAAGATATGTCAAAATGTGAAACTTGTTCACCAAGAAAACCAAATTTGAAAATTAGGGTTTGAATTTGAAAATTTTCATAACTTAGAATTTTCTAAGTATAAAAATTTTCTTATTTTTTCCCAACTTTTCACCACTTTTTCACCATGATGCATTTTGATTCAAGGAAGGTCCCCAACATGAAAGTTGTAGAAATCCATGAAATCTACAATTTTTATTCACAAACTTTTCCCTAAATATGCTTGGATCTCAAGTTATAAACTTGTGAATACATGGTCATGAACTTCTTAACTTAGTGAAATTTTGCCCTAATTTAGGCAGGTTTTGGACCCAACTTCATGGCAATTTTTCACCTAGTTACAAGAGGTATCTCAAAATTAATTCCAAAGATGGATTATATAGCACATTTCAAGCTTTTCAAAATGTCCAAGAACTCTCCAAGATCATTTTTGAGTAGGGAGAATCGAAGAGAGGAAGTTGGCATTTTCTCACTTTTTGTTCAAGCCATTTTCATGAAGAACCAAGTTGAAAATCAAACCTATGCTGGCTATTTCATGCTTTACAGGTCCTAAACTTGCTACACACTCCTTAATTAAATGCATACTCAGTTGACAAAGCCTCTATCCATGCTTTTGAACCTTTATCCAATTGATAATTCCACTTATGGCAAAAAGGTTCCATTGCCATTTTCATAAAGGGAAACTTTTGCAAACTTTGTGATCTTGAGCATTGGACCTGTCCCCTTGATACAAGCAAGTACCACATACCAAAGGAAACTTGTAGGGAAGAAATACCAACCCTAAGCAAGCTGGTACAAGCATGAGAGTTTTGTCTTGTCACTTTGCTTCAAGTACAAGAAAAGTTGCAAAAAGGCTAGGGCTTGTACAACTGATAGAGAGCTGACTTAAAACCATTTCTATACTAATATGCAACACATAAAATGTTTGGGAAGGACCTGAAACTCTCTCAAGCTGAAAAACACACATAACCTATCCAAAACTGCAGATTCTGCACAAGCATCCCCATATTCCATTTGGCTCGTGCGTTTTGAGTTTGGATCATTCAAACACATTACATACTTGATACCTAGTCAATCCAAACCATCATCCCTGTTCTGTAACCTCTGTTTCACCATTTGCCATTGTTAACTTTGAAGCTTGCAGTTGGACTTGGTCAGGGAGTTCTAGCCACTTTCAGAGCAAGGTAGGGGTTGGAATAGATTCAGGGAAGCTCAAGGAAGCTCAAGCAATCATCAGGCCTCCATCAAAGTCCCTGCATTTCCATACACGATTCCAGCTGAAGGAGGTAATTTTTCAAACTCTATCTTCTTGTACAGGCAACCTCAGGCCACGATCTGTGAATAAAAAATGTAGTTCTCATCATAACGAAGTTGTACATATCATTATCTTGCATTTATATTACTTGTGCTAAGAGATTTTGGAGGTTGAAATCTCTAAAAAATTTAGGTTTGAAATTAGGGATTTGAAAATTCTCTTTGATCTTTGATAGTTAGATTACATAATTTATATGGTTGGAATCGTGAGTTCAAATGCTACATTTTTCATGTTATAAGTTTTCATTTTTATGCAAGCATGAGGAAGTTACAGGTTGACCGGCCATGGCGTGAGAAAGAGAAGGCAGGACAGGGACGAAGCTTGTTTTGGGCTTTTTGGCTTCCTGGGCTTTTTGTATTTTGCTAACATCACCACTGTTTTGCTTTCTCACCCCCTGCTAACTCTTTTCTTTTTTATCTTTTTTTCATTTTTATATTTAATACTTTTAATTATTTTCTTTAATGATAAAAAATCCTAAAAAATAATTTAATTATTTTTACACTTTTATTTTATTTTTTTATTATTTCTCACATAAAAATTTAATTTATTTTGATAGGATTTAATTTATTTTCTTAATAAACTTATAAATATAATTAAATATACTTAGTATTTTTATTTTACTTTCCATATTTACAAATACTTATTTTTTGCACATATTTAATTTTTAATATTTATGTATAATATTATTTATTTTTTATACAAAAAAAATGCACAAAATAATAATATAGAAACATTATTTTCTTTTAAATAAAAATTAGGGTTTAACCCCTTTCAAAAAATTAAATCTTTTTCTTATATTTTTTAGGTTTAAATTAAATTTTCTTTTATACAAAAGCAAGACATAAAACATATTTTCTCACTTGTACATTGCAATACATTTTAAGTATTGTATTATATTTATCTTAATTCACGCAAGTTCGATTTCGTTGTAATAATATATTTAGCTTTATATTTGTGCAAATCCCCATTCAAACTTGTATTCCCCCCTTCCCATGAAATTGTTGTAATAGCTTAGTATATTTATATTACGCAATTTATTGCTTTCATATGCCATGATTAGTAATTAGGGTTTGTATGACAAGAACGAAACAAAACAAATAGAAAACCCTAAATGCAATATCAAAAGCATGAAAATGATATACTTTGCACACAAGCACCCTTAGGGTTTCTCCCACTTGGTTGCCTAAAATAAAATGGCCATATTACGCATGCGAAGTATCTTGGCAAAACAAAACAAATTTAAGATCATAGTCCCTCGATGACGCTATTCCAAAGTTGCCTAAACAAAATGATCTTGGTCCCTCAAAAAATGATGAGATACTTTGTAAACATTGCTAATCATGGTTATACGATGACCCACGCCCGTCCCGTTTACATCCAAAGATAGGGTTTCTTACCAAATCAATGCTAAGTCAACAATATCAAAGGAATAGAAAATGCACAAGAAAGATATTTGAGTAAGTAGATAGCTCCTAGTTACTTGCTCCATTTCAAACAAACTATCCTTGCTACTTTCAAAGCAAACACACACATTTCAAAACATCTTACAAACATTGAAAACATTTTCAAAAGACAAACATCTTTGTATACATTCTTACGAATGAGAATCATTTCAAAGATTGCCTAAACGAATAGCCTCTTTTACAAAATACTTTCAAAACCACACCAAACACAATTTTAAACAAACAAAAGCAAGTGATATAAGCAAGTAATTAAGAGCCCATGGAAAACCATGGATGAAAAGGGTGCTAACACCTTCCCTTTTCATAATCTACCCCCCAAACTCAATAAAACATCTCAAAGGTCTTTCCTGTGCTTTTTCACCTTTCCTTTTGGATAAAAGAAAAGTCGATAGCGAATCTTGCTAACCGCAACATTTGCGATAAAACGCAAAACCTCAAGTCAGTTCTCCCACTGCATCACAGAACTGGCGACTCTGCTGGGGACTATTATAAAAGTGGGGTAACCTTAGGGTTTAGATCACATTTATTTGCTTACATTGTTTGACTTGTTTGCTTTACATTATGGTTCTTTGTTTGGGTTTGAATCCTTTACCCGGATTTGGGAAACATTATAGGTAAATAGCAATACATTGTGGAAACTGTGCGGGGTATACCGACATGGTCTAAGCAATAGCTATGTTAGTGTGACATATTTGTGGGTACCGGTAGCCTTTGAGTCAATCAAAGAGAATACGGGGCTGCTGAGTGATGTCATGAAGCACTAATGAACTTCTAGAACCCTTTACTTGACCAACTTGGCCTTTTTAGGACGTAGTGAGATGATCAGCTTTGGTGCAGTCCGAAGTTGGTAGATACTCGATACTACACTCATTGAGGGTAGGTTTCTTGGGATATTTCGGTCGCCATTAAAGAGGTTTGAGCTGAAACAATGACCAAGGAAACAATCCAGTGATATTGAGCTCCTTAGAACCCGGTTACTATTGTTAGGACAGGTTTAGCCAACTAAACTTCAAGAGGGTACTTACCTATAAAACCCCATACAAGCCTAAACTAAGAACTTGTTTGATTTGCTTGTATACGCATACTTGTACATAACATCATGGACATCATGAACATCATATGCATTCACTAACAATTTCAAGGATTTTGGAGATTCATCTTTGTTCTTGTTTTGTAGGATATGGATTCACTTTGCAGAAAAACTATCCAAGTCAACCTTGTTAGAATTCCTCCACAACTCAAGGAGCTAGATTCAAGGATCCTTGAGAACTCTCCATTCACCGAGAGGCATGGTCGTCTACTCAACTTGGTCACCTCCAAGACATAAGAGGATATGTTGAAAGTTCTCTTCCAGTTCTTTGACCCTTTGCATCACTGCTTCACATTTCCTGACTATCAACTTGTGCCCACTTTGGAAGAATTCTCTCAACTTCTGAGGATTCCTATTCTCAATCAACTACCCTTCAACGGTACGGAAAGAGATCCAAATCCAGAAGAGATTGCTCAAGCCCTGCACTTGCACTCATCTGATGTCACAACTCATTGGGAAACTAGAAGTGGTGTCAAAGGCTTCTTGGCAAAGTTTCTGTTTGAGAAGGCCCAAAGTTGTTGGAATTCCCTAGACTTGCGAGCTTTTGAGGAGATTGTAGCTCTTCTAATTTATGGGATGGTCCTATTCCCCAATCCTGACCAACTCATAGATGTGAGCGCTGTCAAAATCTTCATGTCACGCAACCCGGTGCCTACATTGCTTGGGGATATCTTACACTCTTTTCACACTCGTACAATGAGGAAAAGAGGTGTTCTTATGTGTTGCACTCCTCTCCTGGAAAGATGGTTTATTTCTCATCTTCCCCAATCAGTCTTAAAGAATAAGCAAGGTTTGAGGTGGTCACAAAGGTTAATGACGCTTAAACATTCAGATATTCATTGGTGCTCTCGATCCAAAGAGAATGTTATCATTGTTGACCGTTGTAGGGAATTCCCTAATGTCCCTCTACTTGGAATTAGGGGAGGCATCACTTACAACCCATGTTTGTCTCTAAGACAGTTTGGTTATGCCCGAAGGGATGGCCCACATGATATGCTGGTTCAAGGCTTGGTTTTCGACTACGACAACGACGATCAGGGTCTTCGCCAGAGTGTCATCCGAGCTTGGAGGATGCTAAACAAGGTGGATAGAAAGACTTTGGTACACAAGAATTCCATCCCTCTTGAGCCTTACCTCAAGTGGGTACGAACCCGCGCTCAAAGTCTTATGATGCCTTATCCGTCCATTCTCCCAGTGATTATAGAACTTGTTAAGGAAGGAGAAGTTCCATACATTATCCTACATCTTGACATGCCCACGTCACTTGAAGATCTACAAAGGGATTGGATACAACTCAAAGGAGAGTGAGATACTTCCGAAGCCCAATTCTACGCAAGCGAGAAGAAGGTTTTGGAACTCACTATGCTACTTCATGAGGAGCAGACTCTGAATACCTACATAGCACCAAAAAGGATGCGCAACACTTTTTTAACTTAGAATTCTGTATTATTTTGCCAAAAGGGCATTGATGTACTCAAAATTCTATCTTATTAATATAACATGTGTTTCTTTTTGTTTAAAACAACTTTGAATTTCTTTAAATCCTTGAAAGCATTGCATGAATACATATCATTCATCATGACATAAACAGGTCTTTTGCAACGAGTTTCCTCATCTCTCTACTGTTTATTTTAGTAAGATGGATCTCGAATAGATGGTCAAAGATCTTCAGACTCAGAACACTCAGTTTCAACAGTTACTCATGACCCTGGCCAAGGGGCAAGAGGAGTTGAAGACTCTTTTAGCTGAAGAAAGAAAGAAGAAAACAAAGAAGGTCACTGGGGTTTTGAACATGGGTAGAAGATTTCAGGGACAGACTAGAAGGACTTTGAATTTTGCAACCACTTCCGGGGAAGGAGAAGGAAAAGGAAAAGAAATAGCAGTTCCATCTGAATCTGAAGAGAAGGAAGAAGAGGAAGATTACTCTGAGGAACAGTACCCTCCGGTCGATGATAAGTACAGACATCTTGAAGAGCTTTTAAGCGCCATGGAAATACAAAGGGTACCAGGTCTAGACTTTGAAGAATTGGGGCTAGTGTCAGGAATTGTAATCCTACCAAAGTTAAAAGTGTCGTTGTTTGCAAAATATGATGGGGTGTCATGTCCTAAAATGCACCTCCGATCATACGTGAGAAAGATTCAGCCGCACTCTACCGATAAGGACATGTGGGTACATTTTTTCCAAGATAATTTATCCGGAACACAACTTGATTGGTTTTACCAATTAGAAAGGGTTGACGTCCACAATTGGGAAGACCTTGCTGCAGCTTTCTATAAACAATACCAGTACAATGCAAATTTGGCGCCTACCCGTACTCAACTTCAGAGTATGGCTATGGTTTCAAATGAGGGTTTCAAAGATTACGCGCAAAAATGGAGAGATCTAGCTGGGAGAGTGCAACCCCCTCTGTCTGAAAGGGAGTTGGTAGACATGTTCTTAGGCACTTTATCAGGCCCTTTCTTCAACCATCTGATTGGGAGTTCATCTGTTGGGTTTACTGAGTTAATATTAACCGGAGAAAGGGTAGAGGCTGGCATCAAAAGTGGAAAGATTCAGAAAGATTCATCTGCCTCTACAGTTGTGAGAAAGTCTTTCACTGGAAAGAAGGAGGTGTTTACTGTTTTTTCACAAAAGAACCAAGGGAGAGCTAAGCGCCAACCAATGGTAGGAGTCATTATGATCCCAAAGCCTACATCTAATAAACCAAGAAGCAACCAACCAAGGGTGGAAAGGCAAGTCCAGCAATTCACCAGAATTAATATAACTCTAGCCCAGGTTTTACCACATCTGCTGAAATCTATCTGACAACTTTAAAAGAAGCTCCAAAGAATCTCAACACTGCGTCCCCTCATTATCACCCAAATGCCAGATGCGCATACCATTCCGAAAGCCCGGGCCATGACACCAATAACTGTTGGGATTTAAAGAACAAGATTCAAGACCTCATAGATGCAAAAGAGATTGAGTTTGATGCGCCCGAGAAGCCAAATGTCATTTTCGCTCCTATGCCTAGACATGGTCACAACGCCAATGCTATCGAGGAAGATTTGTTTGTTGCTACAGTAGATGAACTCTTGACTCTGCTACTGATCATTAAGATGAACTTGTTAAAAGCTGGTATACCAAGTTGTGATAAAGAATGCCGTATTTGTTTATCCTCGTCAATTGATTTCCCTCTATTGAAGACAAGTATCCAACGCCTGATTGACAACCAAGAAATTTTGTTTGAAAATGCTCCTGTTTCACCCATTCCAGTTAAAGATGTTTCAATCATAACCATCTCCGCCAATCCTTCCAGGGTCCCCAAAAAACACGTTAGGATTACATCAGTTCCGAAGACTACTCCCCTCATAATTACAATGCCTGGTCCGGTCCCATACGAATCAGATAAAATAGTACCGTGGAATTACGGTGGAGAAATCTACTACCATGGTATTAAACAAGATGGGTTGACCATCAAAGAAGTGAGATCCGAAGAAAAAGATTCTGACATTAACAATATTGTCGGAACTAGTAAGATCACCCGTAGCGGTAGAATCTTCTCTCCAGAGATTGCCCCTCCAAAGGCAGTTTTTGGACCCGTGGCCGTTCCGAAGATTACCTATGTACCAATAATCATACCTGCAAGTGCACCTACTGACAAAGACGACACAATTCTTGTCCCTGCCAATACTTCTACTGCTGAGAATAGAGGAAAAAGCATTCAAAAAGAGTCTGTCCGGACGAAGGCTCAATCACTAGCTATTCCCGAAACATCTAAGAAGGAGATGGAAGAGATCCTAAGGATAATAAAGAAGAGTGACTATGACGTGGTTGAATAGTTGGGGCAAACTCCTTCCAAGATCTCCATGCTAGCATTGCTGCTGTGCTCTGAGGCACATGCAAAAGCTCTGGTAAAATTTCTGAAGACAGCTCATGTGCCACAAGATACGTCTGGTGACCAGTTCCAAGACTGTGTGGCCAGTTTAACAGCTGATAATGGCCTAGGCTTCTCTGATGCTGATTTGACACCCAGAGGGAGAAAACACAATGAGGCACTACATGTCTCTGTGGAATGTAGAGGAACGACTCTGGCCCATGTATTGGTAGACACAGGTTCATCCTTGAACGTCTTACCGAAGAAAGCCCTTGACGGGTTGGATTGCAAAGGGCTGACTTTAAAACCCAGTAACATAGTTGTGAGAGCATTTGATGGTTCGAAGAGGATGGTTCACGGGGAGGTGGACATCCCAAAAAAGGTGGGAACTCAGATTTTCAATTCGACCTTCTATGTGATGGACATCCGTCCCTCTTACTCCTGTCTGTTAGGACGCCCCTGGATCCATAATGGCGGTGCCGTCACCTCCACACTACATCAAATGCTAAAGTACTCGGTCCAAGGAAAGATCATAACTGTCCATGGAGAGAAGGGGTACATGATTAGTCATCTAAATTCCTTCTGATATGTGGAGTTGGATGGCGAGTTCATTGAAACCCCTTTCCAACATTTTGAAGAAGTCTCTCAAGAAGTAGCAGCAACCAAGGCGGTATCCTCAATTCCTAAGATCACAAGACCTCCACTTCGGATGTCATCTCTAAAGGACGCAAAGGCAGTAGTGGAAGAGGGTGGATGCACCATCTGGGGGAAGCTTCCAGACATCCTGTATAAATCAGACAAGTTTGGCTTGGGGTTTACTTCAACTGCTCAGAAGAATGTGCGTCATGCCCATGCTGAAGGGCCACCTTTGAAGATTAGTAACAGAGAGGTCAACGCAGTGGAAGATGTTGAGGAAGATGGAAGCTTGGAAGATTGGATATTTCCTACTGTCAATGGAGGACTTTGCAACTGGGAAGCCAGAGACTTTGTCCCAATAACTTTCATCTCTCAGTAATTTATCTTTTACATTTCTGTTGGACTTGTAATATTCACAAACAATTTGCACTTTAAAACCTTGTGTCTTACCCGAGGCACAATGGTCCATTTGTAAGGGTTTTATTTTCATCTTCATATGACATTCAATGAATCATGGACGCTTTTTCACATACAAACCTTTTGTGCTCATTGTCTTTCTTTTATATTTTTATTGTTTAAAGATGGCTATACCCTTACACACACCCACACTCGCAAATGCAGGCACCCCTCCATTCCGGATCCCATGGGTAACGATACTTCTATAGCCTTCAGTGACTTTGAAGATCCAATCTATCAAGCCGAATACGAAGATGAGGAAGATTGTGAGGTACCAGGGGAATTGGCCAGACTACTACAGCAAGAGGAAAGAGCTATTCATCCTCATGAGGAACTGTTGGATACAATCAACTTGGGTACCGAGGAAGATAAAAAGGAAATCAAAGTGGGTGCCAACCTAGAGCCGAGTGTCAAGGAACGTCTAATTCAGCTATTGCATGATTATGTTGAGATCTTTGCCTGGTCATACGAAGACATGCCGGGACTCGATACAGGAAACGTGGTACATCGTCTACCCACAAGAGAAGACTGTCCACCCGTGAAACAAAAAGTCCGCCGCATGAGACCTGACATGTCAGAGAAGATCAAAGCGGGAATCATGAAACAGTTCAATGCTATATTTCTGGTTATTACTTCTTATCCTCAATGGGTGGCCAACATTTTTCTCGTGCCTAAAAACGACGGTAAAGTACGGATGTGCGTGGATTATAGAGATTTAAACAAGGCTAGCCCTAAAGATGATTTTCCACTTCCCCACATCGACATCCTGGTTGATAATACAGCCCAGCACAAAGTGTTTTCTTTCATGGATGGATTCTCAGGTTATAACCTGAGGACATGGATAAAACTACATTCGTCACCCAGTGGGGCACGTTCTGCTACAAAGTGATGCCATTCTGACTGAAGAATGTCGGGGCAACCTATCAACGCGCCATGGTAGCTTTGTTCCATGATATGATACATCATGAGATAGAGGTCTACGTAGATGACATGATAGCCCAATCACAAACTGAATAGGAACACCTTGATCACTTGCAAAAGTTATTTGTAAGGTTAAAGGAGTATAAGTTAAGATTGAATCCAAACAAGTGCACATTCGGAGTCCGGTCCGGTAAACTCTTAGGTTTCATTGTCAACAACAAAGGCATCGAGGTTGATCCTGCCAAGGTCAAAGGGATACAAGAAATTCCTGCTCCTCGTACTGAGAAGGAAGTCAGAGGATTCTTGGGACGCCTGGACTATATTGCCAGATTCATTTCTCACCTAACATCTACTTGTGAACCAATCTTCAAACTGTTGAAGAAAGATCAAGTAGTCAGATGGAATGTTGAATGTCAGATTGCTTTTGACAAAATCAAAGAGTATTTACAAGAACCTCCTGTCTTGATGCCACCAGTCGAGGGAAGACCGCTGATCATGTATCTGACCGTTTTAGAGAACTCAATGAGGTGTGTATTGGGGCAGCATGACGAGTCTGGCCGAAAATAGCACGCTATTTACTACCTGAGTAAAACGTTTACTGACTATGAAACCAGATATTCACTGCTCGAGAAAACTTGATGCGCTCTGGTATGGGATGCTCGCTGGCTAAGAAAGTATATGTTAACTCATACCACTTTGCTGATATCTAAGATGGATCTGATAAAGTACATCTTTGAGAAGCCTGCTCTGTTTGGAAGGATAGCTAGATGGCAGATGATCTTAACAGAATATGACATACAGTACACTACCCAAAAATCTATAAAAGGCAGTGTGCTAGCTGATCATCTTGCTCATCAAGCTGTAGAAGATTATTAGTCCATGAAGTTTGAATTCTCGGATGAAGACATCATGACATTAGACAATTGTGAAGAAATCAGACTATATGATGGACCTGAACAAGGATCCCGATGGACCCTGTTCTTTGATGGGGCATCCAATGCACTTGGTAATGGTATCGGCGCGGTACTCATATCTCCGAAAGGGTGTCATACTCCCTTTACTTCCAGACTTTGCTTCAACTGTACGAACAACATGGCTGAATATGAAGCATGCATCTTTGTTCTCAAGGCTGCCATAGACTTGGGAATCAAATCTTTAGTTGTATTTGGAGATTTAGCTTTGGTCATCAGTCAGATCAAAGGAGAATAGGACACTAAGCACCCAAACCTTGTCCCTTACAAAGAACATGTTTTGACATTGTTACCATATTTCGAGCAGATTACCTTCGAGCATTTCCCGCGAGAAGAAAATCAGCTAGCAGATGCTCTAGCCACAATGTCATCTATGTTTAAACTTAATTGGGACAACGAGGCTCCCCAAATCACCATTGAACGAATGGACGAACCAACACACTGTCACGAGATTAATACTGAAGAAGTAGTGGACCAGCCTTGGTTTCATGAAGTCAAAAGGTATCTCGAGGCTCATGAATATCCAGAAGGAGCTTCAATCAATGATAAAAAGTTCCTAAGGAGATTCTCCGCTAAGTTCTTCCTAAGTAATGGCATCCTGTACAAACGTAATCATGATTCTATTCTGCTCCGTTGTGTGGATAAGATTGAAGCTGAAAAGATTATGGCTGAATTACATGAAGGTACCTTTGGCACTCACTCTAGTGGGCATACGATGGCGAATAAAATCCTACGGGCAGGCTATTATTGGTCTACCATGGAAGCAGACTGCTATCAACACTCTCGGACCTGTCATAAGTGTCAAATTTATGCAGACAAGGTGCACGTGCCTCCGGTTCCTCTAAAAGTCTTAACAACTCCTTGGCCCTTCGCCATGTGGGGAATCAATATGATTGGGGAGATCAAGCCTACAACCTCCAATGGACACCGCTTCATTCTAGTGTCCATTGACTATTTCACAAAATGGGTCGAAGCAGCTTCCTTTGCGTCCGTTACTAAGAATGTTGTTGCCCGCTTCATCAAGCAGAATCTTATTTGCCGATATGGTATCCCAGAAAGGATCATCACTGATAACGGTATGAACCTTAACAATACTATGATCACCTCCTTGTGCAAGCAGTTCAAGATTTAACATCACAATTCATCCCCCTATCGGCCAAATATGAATGGTGCAGTCGAAGCTGCTAATAAAAACATTAAAAAGATCATACAAAAGATGACAGTCACCTACAAAGACTGGCATGAGATGCTGCCATTTTCTCTCCACGGGTACCGTACCACGGCTCGCACATCAACTGGGGCAACACCCTATTCTTTGGTTTATGGGATGGAGGTTGTCTTGCCTATCGAGGTTCAAATCCCCTCCTTGAGAATTATGAAGGATGCAGGTTTGAGTGAGGACGATTGGATCCAAACCCGACTTAATCAACTGAACTTAATTAACGAAAAGAGACTTACTGCTGTTTGCCATGGTCAGATGTATCAAAAACGGATGATCAAGGCTTTCAACAAGAAAGTCTAACGCCAAGTATATCAAGTTGGAGATCTAGTGATCAAGCGCATTATCTTGCCACAAAGTGATCCCAGGGGCAAATAGACTCCTACCTATGAGGGACCATTTGTAATCAAGAACATCTTCTCCGGTGGGGCGATGATCTTAACCACCATGGACGGTGACGATTTGCCACACCCTGCGAACACAGACATAGTCAAAAGATACTATGCATAAGAGACCCGCTAGGTTGACACACCTAGGCAAAACAAGGGCACCCCGGCGAACCAAAAGGTTCGGGAAAAAATTAGGGATAAAATAAAAAAAATCTGTACACCCGGCAAGTTGAAAACCCGAAAGGGCGACTTGGGCAAAAAAGGGTTTCCCTGTGGATTGAAAACCCGAAAGGGCAGTCCAGGAAAAAGTTAGGGAATTAAAGCGTATGACTATGTCTCGTCAGATCACTTTGAGGACAACTTCAACCTCTTCACTGACAAACTCAGAGTTCTGATCGATTCAATCATCTTCGGACGAAGCAACGGATAGACAAGATATTCAGAGATACGGAGGCTATAGCAGAATGGGAACCCCATGGGATTATCACACATAGCTATCTTTCTTTGTATAAATTTTTCTTATTTTCATGACACCATCCTCTTACTAGGATGTTTGTCTCCTTTGTACAAAAATACTTATTCAAAGTGAATACAAAGATATCTCTTTAAAGTATAGAAAACTATTTGTCCTTTTCTTTTTACACTTCTGTTTTATTTGCAAAAAAAAAACGTCTAATGATTCATTAATGAACATATGCATTTGAACATAATTACTGTTTACAAATAAACAAAATGGAAAAGAACAATTACTGATAGGTTTAAAGAATAGGAAAACGTCTTCAGGCTATTCCATGAGCAATCCCTACAGTACGTCATTAAGATCCCCAACGGAGCTGAAACTTCAAGCTATTAATCCCCAGTGGAAACCATCCACTTTCTCCAAATTCCCCAGCAAGTTGCCTTGAAGCCTGAAAATCAACCTGATAACAGTTAACTTCTGTTACTCCCCAACCTAGGATAACTCCCTGGTAAGGTGACAGACGACCGAAACTCCTGAACTTTTTCCAAACGGGAATAAGCTTTTTCCCCACAGAGTTTTCATTGCTCCCCAACGGAATGAAGATTCCCATTGTTAAATCCCCAGTAGAAGCCATCAAAATTCTCTGGATCCCCCAAGCAGATTACTCAAGCAGTATATGGCATTGCTCACAACATAATTTTTTGTCAATTACTCCAATATCAAGACATGAAGAATCCACATATCCTCAGCAGCAGTCAAGGATTTATTTTCCTCAGCGAATCAGCTTACATACGCATACATTACATCCACATATCATAAACATTGATAAAACACATATATTGCATCATACACTTCATGCAACATAACTTTGTGTTTCAGCTAACATTTTACCCTTTTCAGGATAAGATTAACAAGTTACCGCTAACAATATGCAATCATGATACAGTACATATATGCTCCAGACATGGATGCCATTATGACACTTATTCAGATTCATATTTCAGATACAGTACAGATATGCTCCAGACACGGATTCCATTCTGACACTTATTCAGATTCATCTTTCAGATACAGTTCAGAGACGCTCCAGACCCGGATGCCATCCTGATACTCACTCAGATTCATCTTTCAGATACAGTTCAGATATGCTCCAGACACGGATGCCATCCTGATACTCATTCAGATTTCCAAAGTTCAGATATGCTCCATACACGGATGCCATTCTGATACTTATTCAGATTTCAAGTATAGATACAACTCAGATACGTTCCAGGCGCGGACATCATTCTGATACTCATTCTTTCAGCTTACAACTTACAATTCAATAAAGATTCTTGGATGGCATCTACAAGCCCATCTCTAACAAGATTCTATCACCTCTCCCAATGGCATCTTTAAGCCGATTCCCTCAACTACACTTTGCCGAGTGCAAATTTATAGGCACTCTAGTGTCCAATCATCTTTTACCTTCGAGTCACGAACGGAAAAGCTCGCCAGTCTAACTCTTGAGGTTCAAGAAGATTGAACAGGGGCAGCTGTTGTACCCCAAAATTTGCCCTCTCATTTATCAAGACTTTTCTCACAAGACTTCTTTGACTCAAGACAAGATTAGGGTTTGGTCAGCTCAAGACATCTCATCTTGCACTGATAACCCAAAATTAGGGTTTGAGTTTGCACAAGGATTTTTGGACCACCAATGCTTCATGTGACTTTCATACATCATTTTGGACCCCTAAGTTTGCTCATGATAAGTTTCAAGCCTTGAACCACATTTTTTATCAGTCAATTGGACAGTTGACCTAAAAACCAGCTGTATTGGGGAAAAAGTCAACCATTGCCAATTTACAGTCAAACTTCATAATTTTTTATCCACATCAACATTTTAGACTCATATATACCATTTGATCAAATTTGGATTACAACTCCTCAAGAAATTTGATCAAATCATCAAAATGGCAAAATGGTCAAAATTAGGGTTTTGATTGAGAAAGGGCAATTTCTGATTTTTAACTTAGCAAATGACCAATTGAGTTCAAGCATGATTTCAAGGATTCAATGGCATCATCTTGACTTAACTACATGGTTCAAAACATCTCAAGTTCATTGGATTGACAGATGAAATTTGCAGTCAACTAATCAAAAGTCAACTGTACATTGAAAAGTCAAACTTTGACTTTTTGGTCAAAATCAAGTGCCAAGGGTCATAATTCATCAAGATATGTCAAAATGTGAAACTTTTTCACCAAGAAAACCTAATTTTAAAATTAGGGTTTGAATTTGAAAATTTTCATAACTTAGAAATTTTCTAAGTATAAAAATTTTCTTATTTTTTCCCAACTTTTCACCACTTTTTCACCATGATGCATTTTGATTCAAGGAAACTCCCCAAAATGAAAGTTGTAGACCTCCATGAAATCTACAATTTTTATTCACAAACTTTTCCCTAAAGATTCTTGGATCTCAAGTTATAAATTTGTGAATACATGGTCATGAACTTCTTAACTTAGGGAAATTTTGCCCTAATTTAGGCAGGTTTTAGACCCAACTTCATGGCAATTTTTCACCTAGTTCTAAGAGGTATCTTAAAAGTCATTTCAAAGATGGATTATAGAGCACATTGTAAGATTTCCAAAATTTCCAAGAACTCTCCAAGATCCTTTTTGTGTAGGGAGAATCAAAGAGAGGAAGTTGGCATTTTCTCACTTTTTGTTCAAGCCATTTTCATGAAGAACCAAGTTGCAAATCAAACCTATGTTGGATATTTCATGCTTTACAGGTCCTAAACTTGCTACACACTCCTTAATTAAATGCATACTCAGTTAACAAAGCCTCTATCCATGCTTTTGAACCTTTATCCAATTGATAATTCCACTTATGGCAAAAAGGTTCCATTGCCATTTTCATAAAGGGCAACTTTTGCAAACTTTGTGATCTTGAGCATTGGACTTGTCCCCTTCATACAAGAAAGTACCACAGACCAAAGGCAACCTGTAGGGAAGAAATACCAACCCTAAGTAAGCTGGTACAAGCATGAGAGTTTTGTCTTGTCACTTTGCTTCAAGTACAAGAAAATTTGCAAAAAGGCTAGGGCTTGTACAATTGATAGAGAGCTGACTTAAAAACATTTCTATACTAATATGCAAACAATATGCAACACATAAAACGTTTGGCAAGGACCTGAAACTCTCTCAAGCTGAAAAACACCCAAAACTTGTCCAAAACTGCAGATTCTGCACAAGCATCCCCATATTCCATTTGGCTCGTGCGTTTTGAGTTTGGATCATTCAAACACATTACATACTTGATACCTAGTCAATCCAAACCATCATCCCTGTTCTGTAACCTCTGTTTCACCATTTTCCATTGTTAACTTTGAAGCTTGCAGTTGGACTTGGTCAGGGAGTTCTAGCCACTTTCAGAGCAAGGTAGGGGTTGAAATAGATTCAGGGAAGCTCAAGGAAGCTCAAGCAATCATCAAGCCTCCATCAAAGTCCCTGCATTTCCATACACGATTCCAGCTGAAGAGATAATTTTTAAAACTCTATCTCCTTGTACAGGCAACCTCAGGCCACGATCTGTGAATAAAAATGTAGTTCTCATCATAACGAAGTTGTACATATCATTATCTTACATTTATATTACTTGTGTAACACCCTGTTTTAATTAATATTATTTATATTATTATTTTCTAAAAATGATCGGTTGATGTTTATTTTGAATAAAATAATAATTATTTAATCGGTAATTTGGTCCGATATGTGATTAATTAGATTTATTTGTTCTACCGGAAAATAACTATTTTGATACGATAATATTGTATTTAGTGTGTAAATATTTTATTATATGTATTATTTGATTTATTTGTGAGAATGGATTTATATTAGTATTAATTGATTTATTATAAATTAATAAGTTAATGTTATTTAATTATATTAAATTAATTTAATAAAATATTAGTTTTAATATATATAAGTTACGTTAACTTATGCTATGTACTAATGTTATATATATATATATATATATATATATATATATATATATATATATATATATATATATATATATATATATATATATATATATATATATATATATATATATATATATATATATATATATATATATATATATATATATATATATATATATATATATAGGTTAGTTTAGTAATTAAAGTAATATTGTTAGTTTGTTTATATAAAAGAAATAAGTTAGTTTTATATATTATATAATAAAGTAGTATATTAGTAGTAGTGGGTTAGTTAGAAGATAGAAAAAATATCAGAAAGTGAGAAAGAGAGAAGTAGAGAAGGAGAAGTGAAGAAAAAGAGGAAAACTAGGGTTGAAGAGGAGAGGAAGAAATTTCTGGAAAATCAACCGAAAAAGCTCGTTCCGGGAACTAATCGGTAAGGGTTAGACTTCCTCTAAACATCTAATGTATTTTTATTGCATAGACT